>WEKX01025723.1:26356-120813 GCA_013390025.1 Pitta sordida | reverse complement strand
CCCCCCACACCCCCCCCCCCCCCAAAAAAAAAAAAAAAAAACGAGCAATGAGCTGTTCAGGCACATGTTTGTTTTTGCTAAAAACACATACTCAGTTACAGGATAAAGTGATGAACTGCAGGTGCTGGGGAACAAGCCCACCCAGATTACAGGGAAAATTTGCCAGGGAAAAGAAAGCCTTAGACAGCAGGATAACAAGGAGGTGATTGCAGCCATTTCAACAGGAGTAAGTAAAACAGTGTCGTCAATGTAGACATGATTCTTGAACCAGTGGAGCAGGAGAGTCTCTCTGGGTGAAAGTCAGCCAGTTCATGTACAGACAGCTGAAGGCACAGAGGTTGTGTTCAGACACAGAACACACTCCCTCTTCCATGACACTGTATAAAAAGGTCATCTGTGGTGTTAGACTGAGCATTTGTCAGGCCATTTGTGGAACTAACAATCGGTTTCCCAAAAGAATCACAGAATCAGTAAGGTTGGAAAAGACCATAGAGATCCTAGAGTCCAACCTATCACTTGTTACCTAACCTGTTGTCATCCTGCTACCAACACACCATCCTACCAATAACACACTACCCTAATATTGAGGTCACCGGCAACTGGACAGCATGGTGGGTGGGTATTTAAATATAAACATATTCAATTGGAAAATATGAATTTAAAATTAAGTAGTGGTCCCAGGTGATGGCTTCTTATATAACTCCTATATACTGCTCAGCTAAGTAGTCAGCTTGATTAATGAAAAAGGGGAGAGAGTTTATTAGCTAAAGGATATATGTCAAAATGCTAAAGGGAAAAAAATATTTAGCTGAGTGCTCTTCTGTGACCCAGACTAATATTCACCAGCACATATCAGACAAATATTGATATATGTTCCAAAAATTATGAGGATTCTCACTCAATATACAGTTCTGAAAGTCAATAAAAAGTATAATGATCTGTAATACATATAAAAATATAAAATGAAAATATGATTTACTGTATTAAAACAGTGAAACACTATTATGAAATTTAACAGCATCACAAAGAAAACTGCTTGGGAGTAAATCAATATATAATACAATTTTCCTCTTGACATTTTAGAACATAACTTAAGTGCAACCACAAACTTCCATTACGCTCTTTATTTAATAAACACAAATCGGACTAATTTAATTCTTCATGAAAGCTCATTATTTAAAAATAGTAAGTATTACCTTTCTACCTGTAGTAGAATCACAGAAACCAGGGACAGATTCCGCAGTAGTAGACATAGGGAAGAAAATGTTATTGGTGTCATGAGGAAACATGGAGATTTCATTCTGACGGTACATTCTGTGATGACGAAGTTTTGCTACCCATTCATCAAACAGCTCCTGAGATTTTACCTACACAAAAATTTCAAGTTTCATAACATTCAAGTTCCAAATCATTAACAGAGATAACAAAATATTTTGTTGTGTTCCTAGACAACTAGCCCAGTTCACATTTATTAGTAAACTATCAGAAGAGTTTTTCTATGGATGCCTTTACAAAAAAAGCAAATTGTATGAGCTGAAGCATAACAGAAAATCACAGCATAAAGTCAGGAAAAGAGGAAACTAGCAGTTAGGAGTTATGAGTTCCAATGTAGAACACAATACTCAGCAATTTACTGATTAAAAACCCCTACAGCATAAATAAACCTGCACATATTTAATTTGTCATTTCTTTATTACCATTGTTAAAGTTAAGCCAAAGTTTAACTAAACGCAAATAGAAATTTGATTTTGGTTATGTATTTTAATACTGTTTATTCCACAGGGATAAATGCTGATCCTTGACCATGTAAAATACTTCCTGTAGATAAGACAAAGGTACAACTACTGGAAATAAAAGCATTTGCGCAGCAAGCGAGAAAAGTGCTGGGTGAAAAGACTGCTGCTGCATCTTCAAGGCTTCTGTTCAGAACAGTGTTACTGATTTTGGACTCTAAAACAGTACAATAAGGCCTCTCAAATTATAAGTGTACACTAACCTGCTGACACCAAAAAGTAAGTTATTAGTGTAACTAACAGACCTCTTGCTATTAAAAAAATGAAAAGTACTTCACCACACACAGTCAATGTTGTTAATTCGGGAGCAAGGTTATACTAAGTTTATAACAATCTTTAGGACCTACCTTCAAGTGGTATATCTGCTCTTCTGTATCCAAATCTATACATTTTGTTGATTTCTTTACAGACATGACAGATAGTCCAACATCAATACAACCATGAAGTTTTCCTCTCTCTATCTGCAAAAAAGGAAAAATATAATCACTTCAGAATAAAGTAAAAGGATACATATTACCTACTGAAACCATAATTTCCTCCCCTCACACATTATTGCTTAGAACGACTGAAACTCTTTTTCTCATTGCCAACAATAGGAAATTATTTTTATTTTGGATAAATATTGTGTAATTCATAAAGGCCTTAAAGGGTTTCAGATCACTTACATCAGCCTGGCATTTAGAATACTTCAAAATCCCTCTGTCCAAAAAGAAGTATCTCTGTAATCAGAAATGTAGAGAATCAAAAATAAACAAAATACACAAAAAAGATTAAAAGATAAAAACACCACAAACAGACACCCTCTCCCCTTTCCTTCCTTTGGAGAACACTTTCTCTGCTTTTAAGTAACCTTTTAGCCACAAAACCACACCAAGTCAGTCCTACTCACACTGGACTCAAGCTTTCAGATACACATTCCTTTCCTACCTTGTGCCAGCCTTTCAAAGGCCATTTCCTCTTTTTCAGCAAGCAGCCCTCCTGCTTCTGTGGCTCCTGGGTACAATTCATTGCTCCCCGGAGTCCTTCTACAATTTCCCAGCTATCCTGCTTAAACAGAAAATCCAAATGGAGATCTTATTTCTTCCAAAGAATTGAATTGTTAAGAGAGATTCAAGAAGAAGGCTATAAGAAAAAAAACAAAATCCAATTGTTGTTGAAGTCTAACCAAAGATCTACCTTTGCACTTTGTTACATATCTTCCAAGAGATAAGATACTTTTTTATTTTGACAGAAACAATACCAACTCAACAAAACACAATTTTTAAGACAACGTCTTTCATTGGATATATGTGCTTGCCAGAATGTTACAAGTGTATTTTTCTGTACATACATACAAGTGTATAACCCCCGCTTAGTCACAATTTAGCATAAAAAACATCTATTACATGCAGAAACAGACTTATGTTAAAATTATATGTTTTTAAGTTATGAAGCTAAAAATAAAAGATACTGAAGATGAAGATCTTTTTCAGTAACTCTAAGTTTTTTGCTTGGTGTGAATTGCAGCCTATCTAAAATAAATAAAATAAAATAAACCAAATCAAAATAAAATCCCCAGGGAAGTAACTCAAGTACTATAAGGAACATGATATAAAGAGAAGGTACAAGAAAAATAAAAACAACCCTTCATGAGATGCAACCCTAATTAAAAGAGAATCTCTCTTTTTTGTCATGGGGAACTCCTAAATGAAAGGCCCTGCAGCAACATAACAGAGAAGAGACTAAAAATCAAAGTATTTTTACAGTTTTTATTTATGGAACAACTGCAAATGACAATGTAACATGAGTTTCAAGCTTTCTGATCAGAGATCTCATGAATTATTTATTCCCAGCTACCAGAGGATTTGGCAGATGTAGGATGATAACTGACAGGAAATGGTGTTACGTAGTATATTTGAAAAAGACAAAGAACACTTTAACACATATGGTGTAATGACAAAAAAGGACCAGTATGAAACACCTAAGGGAAAACAGAACTATACCAGGTAGGAAATTAGTCATGATTCCTGTTAGGATACATAGGCAAGTATTCCCAAAAAGAACTTGAACGGCTAAATAAAACCTCCTTAAAACAAAAATGAAACAAAATGAAAAAAAAAATCAGCAAGAGTGTCAGTCATCCTTATTTATCCATTCTCAGAATCCTGAAAATTCACCTCTACAAACCCAGAAAAAAAATTACATCAAGTAATACACTCATTACTTGTGAAACAAGGCATTACAGCAAATCATCTTCAAAAAGACATTCTTTAATTACATCACTTCATTGTTGGCATTCCACTATTTCTTTCTTTTCCTTGTGCTGCACTTAATGGAACAAACTGGAAAGCGGCTCTGCTTTCTTGTTTTGAGTTCAGTCTCCCACCATTCACCACACAACAGGCTGCCAGCCATAGAAAACATGGGGCTGAGCAGCTCCTGTCATTCAACATCCTACAGACCACCCAATGATATCACACTACCTGAACACAAATCAAGAGAGCCCTTGTCCTAACCAAAATTTGTATCAGGGCACATATTTTGTATCCCTACAGGTCAGTAGGGACTTGTTAGTTTATCCCTGTTAGTTTTATAACAAATAATTTCTTTATTCCCTCTCCCAGTTTAAGAGATATTTTGACATCCTTATATACCATTATTTCTAACCAAGGATCATGAAATATGTTTTTTCTATTGAAAACCAGAAGTTATGCTCTGTGTTCTTTATTTTTTTATTCATACTACTCTGGGACTCACTTAGAATTCTCAATAATCATGAACCCTTTCCTGCTCTGGGGTAAATTACTACAGTATCAAGTCAGGGAGCAGAGAAGTTACTCATGGATATCATGAGTCAGCGGGCTGCAGGGAGACAGGAGGCCTCCTGGGCTGTCTCCAGCACATCAGCCCAACATGAGCCACAGCAGTGCACACTCTGCTGCTCAGCCCAACAGCACTGACCTTTCACAGGGTGATGGAGCAGAGATCCAGTCCTGCCCATGCAAGGACAGCTAGCTAGAGCTTGTTCGCTGCTGCTTGACAGCTCTTCAAGTGCAAAACCAGCGCTAAGCCTCCACAATTAAGGAACTTCCCCCTCATCCTCTTTTTTTTTAAGAGAACATTCTAGTTTACAATTTTCCCATAAACTTAAATATGGACAATTAAATGCTTTCTGAAATGGTCTTGTATTTCTTTTTCCATAAAGATTATTTATTAACCCTTATATAATCACGAGGATTAGGACTGTTACGATGACAGAGAGCAGCCTTTTGAAATACACCATCAAATACAGTGCAATGCTATAATTTACACTAAGTAACATCAGAACTTACTGGTGTTAAAATGGCAACATGTGGATAAAATCTCATCTCCTCAGAAAATATGAACTACTAAATGAGCCAATATAAAAAATAATCTTGACATTGACTGGTTTCAAATTGGGTACTTGGATAAAGTACTTGGGTACTTGGAACTAATGAGAGATATCTCTAAATAAGAACTAACAGGAGCACCTGTGAGATTAAGATAAATATTTCTTCCTGAAATGAGACAAAGTAGCTTAAAAGCTGCTTTGTCTGATTACCAAGCCAGCTGTTTACTTTGCCTTGCTAAAACTTATTAAACTGCCCAAATACCTAACTTTTCCACAGAGATTTTATCTGCTAGTAGTCCAGACTAGTGAACAGTAAATCCTTTTCAATATTCTAGTGTTCTACCTAACACAACAACTTTCTCCAATTTTGAGATGAAGTTCTCACAGACTTTGGTTAAGCATAAACACAGTATACCATTTGATAGAGTGGTCTGCTTGCAGGAGACAAGCAGAAATTTGAACACGACATAGAAATTCAGATTCATAGAACTACAGCATACCTCAAGTTGGTAGGGACCTTAAAAACCATCTAGTTCCATCCCCTCTGCCATGAACAGGGGCACCTTTCACTAGGTCAAGTTGCTCAGGGCTCCATCCTGCCTGGCCTTGAACATTGCCACTTCTCTGGGTCTAACCTCTTCCAGTGCCTCACAATCTTCACAATAATGAATCTCCTCCTAACATCAAATCTAAATTTCAACTCTTTTAATTTAAAGCCACTCCCCTCAAGTCCTATTGCTATCTGCTCATGTAAAAATTTGTTCTCTATCTTTATGCTCTCTTTACGTACTCAAAAAGGCTGCAATGAGGTCTCCATGGAGCCTCACCTTTCTATAAGGATAATCTTAGAAAGAAAGTGCCCCCTAAAGTGAGACAGACCCATGCTATATTGCGTGTATGAGGCGAAGAGAAAGGAAGTAGTCGAGAAACAGCTCAGCCAATTACACCTACCTGGAACATACACAGTGTTAACACTTTGGTTAAGCTTTAAAATACAGAGCACATCCTGGCCTGCATTACAACTCCAATTTTGTCTGGGTCTCTTCCTGCAGTTCAGACACAAAGTGTCTCATGTTTCTGCAGGAAAACCACATTTCCCAATCTTCTTCAGGTCAGTGAGGTGGCCTAGATTGTGCCTTCACAATTAAAAAGTGTGAAAATGCAAAGAAAAGCTTAAGTGAGAGCACTGATTCCCATCAAGCAGGCTCAATGGTCTGTGGAATCTCAGATGATGAAGTCAAGGTTCCTGCTCACCATTCTGCCCTGGGAGCCTTACATCCAATTGCCAACTTTACAGTAAGGTAACTTATTTGAATTAGAAATGGATCCTCTCAAAAGCTCATAGAATTAACAGTTTGGGGAGCTGCTGGATACATGAAAGGTGTAATGATGCATAGCAGCACCTGCTCCTCTTCCATATACATACATCCTTCCAGAAGGATAAAACATATCCCACCTGAACAGCCAAACTCACATTTTCCAAACACTGCTGCTGTGACTGGTTTTGGATCCATTTGCTCTTGAGCCAGACCCCACAAATCTTGATCAGGATTCTGTTTTGCAAGAGGTCTGACACCTCATTGAATGAGCAATGTCAGCTGGCTGTTGCTGGGAGCAGGTGCAGAAGTGAAAGAGAATTGACTATTCTCTAAAATGAAGGCAAATGAATCAAGCTGGTTGATTATCATCTGTACTCATCCCTCTGAAACAGCAGAGGAGCAAACTGGAGATACGTATAGGACTTCCTGAAAGCATTCAGGTTATGCTCCCCTTTGCTGAGCTTTATCCCACAATATAGAAGTGAAAAGAACAGCTTGAATGACAGCACTAACATTAAAAAAACCCAACAATGAGCCCCCACCCCCTTCAAAAAACCACCCAAATCCCAAACTCCTAGATAAATGGCATTAACAATTCTAGCATAAGTCTGATCTCCAGATTGGTTGTGTCTTAAAATTATGACACCACAAAAGATACTTTTTATCATTATGGGCCAAAACCTGCACAAAATTATCAATATTGCATTTGCTGCCTTGGGAGCAATTTCACTGGAGGCTAAGAGAAGAACAAAATCTTTAGTTCTTTCAGTTCCAGAGGTGCTCATTCCAGATCAGCACTGAAAAATCACCCTCTAGGTGCTACGTGGCCTACACCTGCTCTGCGACTGAGGAAAAAAACCCCTTACACTTTAGTCATCAGATATAAGTCCATTATTAGGTATATGCAATTTTCTTTCTTCAATAAAATAAATCCTCCTCATTTTCTGCAATATTCTCAAGGCAAATTATCTCAGGAGAAAGTACGAATTAATGATTTTGAACAGCTCTCAGACCGATCCCTGTAGTTGCAGCTCCCTGAATGAAACAGCTGACAGTGCCAGACTTTCTTCAAGTGCAAAATGCAGTCAGTTGTACCAAATATTTTAAAGTGCCAAAATTAGAAACCTGCTTTGTGGAGGATAACAGTTGGCATCAGCTGCAACTAAAGCATTTGTTATGGTTCATAAAAATGGCAGAAATTATTTAATTTTCTTTTATGGAAAATGAGGGTTTTTTAAGTGGCTCTCCTGGTATAAAGCTTGACCCTAGTAGATTTATTTTAAAAGTTAGTTAACAAATTAGACTTAAAAATAACTGCCACAAAATCCCTTCTTTTGACCAAAGGTCAACTTAAATACGACCAAGATCAACACCAGTTTTCTTTTCTCACAAAACGCAGCTCAAGCTGTGGCTCTGTGGAAGAGACCCCTTTCCATAACTGAAGGAGAGAAGCAGAGAAAAGCAAATAGGCGGGAAGTGGCAGTAGCCTCCAGCTTGCTATAGGGCTTAAAGGTGAAGATGAATTTAGTGGAAGAGGATTACCTGTCAACCTGTTCCGCTCACATTGCAAATTTCTTCCATCTGGCCTGAATGAAGCTTCAAATGTAGCAAAAGTAGATTCTCCCAAGTCCTGCGCCCCTGCTTAAGTCAACTCCTTTCTAGCACAGTAGTCCATCTTCTACATAGCAGGAGCCAGGCTCCACACCAGCAGCACACCAACACATACCTAAATTTTGGCACTCAGCAGCCCTGCACTAGTGTGTGTCCACATTCCAATCTCAGGTCACTTGGTGCTAGTGTATACCAGCAACAGAGTTTGTGTCTAAGAAATCAGAGAGACTCAAAACTCAGATCCTGCTATTTTCTGGGCAAATCTCCCCCGCCTCAGCTCTCCTTCCCCTTACGCTTTTCAGAATTTCTTCCTACTTAATCAGATTCAAAGAGTTGCTGCGTCAGAGCAGCAGCACAGAGAACAGCACCTGTCAGGCAGATCTGTTGTTAACCTGCAAGCCACGAGCCTGAGAGACACACAAGTGTCTGAAGGAGGAATAAGCAGCCCTCCATGGAGAAGAAGGAAGACAAAGGAAAGAATATCAAAACCACAGCATGTCACTTCCTAACCTGCACAGCCCAAGGCAACATACTTTTTTTCATTAATAGCATCAAGAAATTTTAAATTATCAGTAAGTGTTACACTCTACTATTCTACAAGCATTTTGAAACAAACAAAAACAACCCCCCAAACAAATCCAAGCAAAAAGACAAAAAAATGCTGCAGGAAGTTGATGCACATGCAGTCCTTTTTGGATTAGGGAGTTTTTAACAGTTTTATAGAACTTTAGATTATTTTCTTAATAGAACACTTAGATTTGTGTCATTTAACTTAATATATAAATGGAAAGGGTAAATTAAATAACTATCAGGTTCTTGCATCACTCATCCTCAGTCTGGTCACTCCTGAGTAGTGGGTTTTAATAGGGTGGACTACAAAAGCCCAGTCTGCCAATACAAGAAACTGGGAAAAGCAGCAATTACAGTTATACCCCGTCCTTCGCTAGGAACGGAACTGCCCACGGGCCTCGCGAAACGTCAAAATCGCAAATACGTGCAGGTCATTAATATGCACGCAGGCCACACCCATTGCGCCACCCCGGCCCCACGGGTGGGCTGCGGCAGCAGAGTGAGCATGTCCCGCTGACATGCCGTGGCCAGCTCCACCTTCCTGGGGCACTTCCCTTCCCCGGCCATAGCCAGGGAAACAATAACACAGATGCACGCACACAAGCACTGCCCGCTCGCAGCTTGCAGGCGCTCCGCACACACAGGCGGGCGAGCGACACTCAGAGACCTAGATTAATTAAGCGTAGGCAGGTGGAGGACTCATNGAGCAAAGGGAACTGTTTCTGAGCGGCTGCTCTGACCGTGTGTGTTCCCAGAGCAAACTCCGCGCCGCTGCTCCCCCCGCCAGCCCGGCCCAGCCCCAGTGCTCGCGTGGGGTCTCAGCGGAGCACACAGAAGCGGGTCAGGGTGTCGCAGGTCTCTAAACGCCATGCCCGAGCCGCCCCGTGCAGCCCCATGCCATGCCCGCGCCGTTCCCGAGCTGCCCCATGCCATGCCCAAGCCGTGCCCGAGCCACCATGGGGGTGGGGGGGTGGAGGGGTCAGGTTGGTATGGGAGTTTCTTTGCCTTTAACATCCACCGGTCCCGTGAGAGAGGGGCAGCGCTCCCGGACGGCCCCAGAGGGCAGGGGAACAGAAGCCCCCTCCCAGCACACAGCTTGCCTCACTTTCATGAGGCAGTCTCCCCGTTCAGGGACCTCGCCGCAGGGCGGGGTGAGGCCCGCCCCACAGGCACCGCGGCACCGCCCCTTGGCAGAGCAGAGTCAAACTGCGCATGTCTCAGCCGGCTGAGCTCGCACACGGCAGAATCATATTTGCGAAAAAATTGCTTCGCAAATGGGCGAGGTCGTGAAGGAGAAGTCGCAATACAGAGAGGATTCACTGTATATGCTATACTATATGGTTTACAGCAATAAAGAGATTCTATCTAGCAGGAAAAAGATAAGTACACTCTGCAAGACCAGAGCCTTTTGGAGAACAGGAACAGGGAGAAATAGGTATTTGTTCCTCACCAAAATACTGCAGTGTCCAGGCTAGTATGTCTGGCAGAGTACTGCCTGTGTTAGACGTAAAGGTCCATATTCCCACATGCTGCACAGAGCAGCACAGCTAATAAAATATTCACTGAAACTTGCTACCATCACAAACTATAATTAACAAATAAATTCAGAACAGCAAAATGACTTATATATTATTTTCAAGTAAATATCCAAAGTGCATGCCACACTGCATGTTTAAATCTTATAAAAAATAAATAAAGTTGTTTTTCCTTTAAGTCTTGTCTTATGTCATCTGTTTCCCTGAGCAAAACACTTTGCTCTGTAAACTGCAAGACAAACTCAGTTTGAAAACACAGTCATGTGAAAAACACCAAAATCCTCAGGGAATTAAAGAAGGAGCAGCAATACATAGCCATGCACATAAACACTGACGACGCTGAAATAAAGTCTAAATTAGAGTTGATCTTTTTTTCCCCTTTTTAAATTTCACTACTTTGAGGGAAGACTCTAGATCACTTCAAGAAATACAGACAAAGTGATAGGATAAGCTAGAAAGTTATTGCACACGATAAAGAAGGAAATAGAAAAAGTATTAAAATATTCCTTGTAGATCTTAGAAGTTCCTATTTAAAAATTAAAAATACCATAAAGACCAGTGGAACCCTAAAGTACATGTAATTTCTGGAAAATGTGTTTGCTTGATTTTTCTGTACAGTCTGAAAATTTACAAACAGAGCTCTTAGCTCTGCTTAGTAGTCACTTCCCAGCATATAACAAGTCACAAGAACTCCCCAAGGTCTGTGGCTTACCTCTAGCAGTATTACCCCCTAGAAATACAGACAATCCGTAGTCAACCCATGTAGGTTCCCCAGTGTACAAGTATATTGTTACTTACTTGGTACTGCAATCACTGGCCATAAAAAGGTTAATATGGAAACACTGATCAAAGTGGAGATACTGATCACAATGCCCCATTATTATCACCAAGAAATATCAAATGTATTGCCCTTCTGTACTGAGAAATAACCTACTGTCTAACTCCTCTCAGCTTGACTTGAGAGGTGTATTAGGCCATTTACCGTCTGCCTGACTATTAGGAATGAGCACAGACGTTCGGGGAATACAAACAGTTGCATGTTTCACCTTGCTCAGGTACACCTTGCTTTTGTTGTGCAAGGGTCAAAGAATAAGAAATTGGGGATTGACAAGATGACATCAAACTTTACTGAATTTTTCTGTTTCTCCAAAGAGAGCAGGTGAGAGCAAAACTAATAAGAAACAGGACTCACTAATAATTGTATCAAAGGCCCGAGCTAGCCAACATATTTTATCATGTTACATGGCAAGGTTCTTGCAGAAACTACTTCTCCATTAAGTATGGTTGTTCATACTGGCAGTGTAACACTTCAGTGCATTTAGTCACACTCATGTAAATCTTGTTATTTAAATACTAGGTTATAATACTTGATAGACATGAACTGTTGAAATATACAATACCAAATGTTTTAAAAGACACTTTTTAAAGGTTATCTCATATGGATGATATGAAAAATAATGTTGCAGGAAAACAAAAAAGGCATCCTGAAAACAGGGATTTCACTGTTCATTACACTAGAAATGCATAGCACTTTAAAAGGCATAAATTGTTCAGAGATTTGTCTGCTTTGCCAACTGTCTGTACAGGGCCAGAAGTCCCAGAAAAGCAGGTGCTGATTCAAAACACAGCTGAGTTCTCCAAAGCTTTTGGGGGATTGGGATGCTCAATTCCAATTAAAATTTCAGCCTGAGGCAACTTCAAGAGCTCCACTAAGCCAGCACTCGTACAGATAGAAGTTTATGTTGAGCATATGGCTCATGATTTTGCAAGCATGGATTGAGCATGTTTAAGCTTAATTCTCAGTGCAGATCCACGTCAGTGCTTCATGTCCACAAACAACCTCACCTGTCAGGTGCAAACACTTGTAGATGTGCCTTTTGAAACTGAGAGGTTTAAAGAACAGCATAATCTCTGCAGAAAACAAAGCAACCTTTACCGTGGGTGCCCAGATTAATTTTGTTACATAAATACTTATTTTCTTATCTAAGATCTACAGCAGCAACCAGCACAAACTGGCATTCCAAGAGGCCTTATGTCAGGTTTCTGAAAAATGCATTGTCTTTCACACATGCATGCACACCTTCTCCTGACAATTTGAAATAAACAGAGCAGTTATGCAATATTCTACCACAAAAGCAGTATCTTACAGGGAAGATTTGGGATTTCAGGATCAAAGCACTGAGACCAAGACACTACAGAACCTCTATTTTGTTATAAAGATGCCATACATACAACATGATAAAAATCAACATTTACTGTTTGCATTCCCATTTTACACATGCCTGCTATTCAGTAATGTGTGTTTATTGCATTTGACTCAAAATAAGATGCTGCTGTGTATCAGCAACAAATTAAAAAGACTACGGAAAACATAGAAGTCACAAAATAAAACAAGCAAGCAACAGGCAAACAAGTTTTACGAGATTTTCCAATATTCAAGAACAAAAGTAACAGCCAATCTTAGCAATGCTTTCAGTTTGGTTAAAAATATTTGTACTACCTGTCGACTTCCTTGCTTGGAGGAGCAGCTGCTAGTACTTCTTGAAGGAGACAACATCTTCTGGGATGCACCAAAGTTCTTTTCTTCACTCATTTTCTTCACTATTTGTTTCACATAAACTCACTTAAGACACCATTAAAAGCTAATGTAGAAAATACAAAATCTTTTCAGAGAAACATTGAACTCATCCTTTGTCCAAATGCAGTCCTGTGGTGGGATCCGCATCCCATGGAAACTCCTAAAAGGGAAAAGAAAAACAAAAAGCCAAGTTATCACATGGTGTCTCCTACTGCCATTCTGTAGGATGAGTCATAATAAAACCTTTGGTAATACAAGCTGAGTGCATTACTGTACATTATAAGAAATTAATTCAACAACCACTTTAAGATAAATTTGCAAGTCTTAAACAGGAATTACATGAATTTTGGATTCTAAACATGTTTAAATTGCCTCTATTCAGTGGACAAAGTATAGTATCAAGTATCTTTTACAGATTTAAATTAATTTTAAAAGATTAATAGAGACATGCAAAAAGATTAACAAATACAGTCGTACCTCCGTATTCACAGATTATGGGTCTCCTGGGGCTCCCACTGCCACAGCCATGCCATCCCCTGTTACTCTAAGCCCAGCTAGGGACTGACCCCTGCTGGGCATGTGTTACTGTTTCCATGGCTACAGGCGGGGAAGGCGATGCTGTCTGTGCTTGGGGACTATGCACCTGGCACACCTGGTGATGACGTAGGCCCAGGGAAAGCATCCCACAAAAGTGGGGCTGGGCTGGCCGTGGCAGTGGTGATGGGGCAAGCGCTGTGTGCTGGGACAGTGCAGTGGCAGGACACGCTCACGCCACCATCACAGCTGCTGCGCCAAGAGGAGGCTTCTGTTCCCCCATGCCCTCTCCTCTGCTGCAGCAGGGGGAAGCGGTGCTCTGCTGGGTCCATATGGCCAGCACTGCCACTCCCTCACTCGAGACTGGTGGATGTACATATCGTAGCTGCCACAGTTAAAGGGAAAGAAACTTCGACACCGACACCACCCCCCGCCATAAGCAGCCCCAGGTGTCACAGTACGGCAAAGTTAAGTTTCCCAGGTTCCAAGACCGCTGACCAGAACCCAAGGACACCTCTTCCCTGCCACGGCGGTGGTGCAAGCATGTGTGGTGGTAGCAGCCCGGCAGTGGCTTCAGAAGCAGGAGCATGGCCAAAGAGAAGCCAAGGGATTCTTCAAGGGTCTCCCCAGGCAAAGTGGGCTCAGAAACAGTTCCCTTTGCTCCCCTGTGCTGTGAGAGCCCATGGGGAGAAGCAGAAAATGCTCCCCAGCGTTCCGGAGTGGCAGAGGGTAGAGCAATGGGTCTGGCCTATATGCATATAATGACCCGCGTGTGTTTGCAAATTAGACAGTTCATGAAACCCTTGGGAGACCCATTCCTCACAAATAGGGAGGCATGACTGTTCCATTTGAGGGACACTCCCCCTCCAAATCTGCAAATACAGAAGCGCGAGTAAGCGAGATATGACTGTATCTATATGAAATGGACCAAACCAGACTCATAATGAGAAGAATACATCTAATAAAATGTCTCACAAAAGTAAAGGCATCTATCAAAAATCTAGCTCTTTTTCTCAATTCCTTGATAATTTAAACAAGTAAGTATGACTTCAGGATATAAGGAAAAGAAATCGCTATATAAAAGAGTAATGCCTAAAATTAGTGATCATGAAAACTCAGCTGCATAGAGCTGCACATGACCACTTTTACCTGGAATCAGAAACTTTAACTACTGTCACATTAGTTGTCTCTGTCAGTGCCTGGAAGAATAATTAACAGTCTGTTTAATAACAGTACTCCTTGCAGCATATGCAAATAAAAGCCATGCCAGAAACTTGCAATAACGGATTTCCAGTGCGGGCAAGAGTTGTCAAGGTAACTGATTTTTTTTTGTTTTTAACAAAAGACACAGAGGAAATGACAAGGGTATGTTGCTTTCCAAAACTTGGGGTGGTGGAGAAGTTGCATAAAGTGTGTATCACCTCAAATTTTATTGTCTTGGGCAAGGAATTAGCAATTAAGAGGAGTCCAAGAACCATCAGTGAGGAAAGTAAGGAGGTTTCCTCAAAGTTAAAGGAAATTTCATTGCTTATACAGGGAGGCACTACTCCACAACACTCTTGCATGTGCTGTCACAATAGTCCTAAACTAGAATCACTGTTCATGCAAGTTTGCCATTCATTTTTTTTAAGAGTCTTAAAAATCTATTCCAAGAGAAGTAGCATTTTCAGATCCCTAGTAAAACACTTTGTGTTCTTTAAGAACTCATTTCTCTTTAAAAACAAGACAAATTATCACAAGCCACAAACACAAAAGAAAAAAAAAAAGAAAAAACCCTCCACAAAAGACACAGTTAAAACCAGGTGCTACATTTAAGATTAAGACAACACTCTGCATCCAGCTCCAGAACAATCTACAGTGCCTTTCTAGCAATATAGTTTGCTGTAACATTTCAATCAACATGCCCTCTTTTCACCTGGCACACATTCTCTCTTTATGGCATTTACTTTACCTAGCTAGAAATATTCTGTTGCCACCAGAGGAAATCTGTGCACAGCAACAGTAACGATACAGTCCCAGCCTCCACAGGTGAGGTGAGAAAGGCAGCTCTCTTGTGGTTCTTCACTGGTGAGTCAGCCTGGCAAATATTCCAGGAACCATTAGACAGCCACAAAGCCAGCGAGCACAATGCAGAGCCAAAGAAAACCAGAACAGCAGTGTGATAGCAAAGTCTATGTGATATGGGCCTAGCACATGGACTTTAGACCAAAATTATGCCTGAGATTAGGACTAGTGCATTTTGGAGAATGTATAGTCACTTCCTATCTGGAATATAAACTTCCGTGGCATTTAATTGAGGACTAGCACTTTTGACAGTTTTAGATTTACCTCACTTCATTTAATTTTTTTTAAACAGGTTTAGAAGTATCTCAGGTTTTGAGCTGTGGAATAAGGATAAGGATAAAGGATAACTTCCTTCCTTGCTTGTAAGCTCCATTTAGCAAAACAGTTTAATAATAGTAACACCTGTATTAACAAGCAGAGGTCATATATTCACAACAGGAACAAAAACACTTTTCCTGCAGATTCACTGTTCAGACACCCCCTTGAAAGTACCAGGCTGCACATGTGTTACTTTTGAGACACAGTTTGCTCTGATAACCCATCCTCTTCACTATTCCATGTTCAGAATGAGCACCTTGTCACAGCTTTCATTGGTGACTATCTGGCATTTTGGCAAGATTGTCAGAGTTTGTGGCAAAAAGCAGGCTCTAACTTGCAGCATAATGTACTGAAAATTACCGCCATCAGTACCTTGCAGGTACATCTCCAGGAACCCAATTACGACCGCGGGTCCATGATACAGGAGACCCAACTGTAGCTGTTTAAAAGTCAGGCCGAGTTCCAAGGGCTAATGAGATATCAGACACTACTTTACATAAAACACTCCTACCCTGGGATGCTTAATGTATATGTATGTTTTCCTTAATGCATATGTACAATTATGCAGCATATAAGGCGCAACTGTAATGCCAGTTGGTAGATGGGTATGGAGGAAAATCACCCCAGCCTTGCAATGTTGCTTATAGAGCATACCTGCTCCATATATCTTTGGGGTCTTGGGGTTTGATTCCATAATTCAATGGTCACTTTTCCAGAATTCAAATGAGCTGAAGTTGACTCACTACCTAACAAGAGATGCTTGAACAAGGGGCAGGAGACAGGTCAGGTAAATACGGAAGAGAGCACCTGAGGTACTTTGTCATTCTGCTTCCAAAATTGGGCTTTTGAATTTTTCTTTATTCCTTCAAATTAATTACTGCATGAGCCAAAGAAAAGGCTTTTGTTACCAGCCCCAAAGAATGCAGGAGTGAAATGCGCCCTCTCTCCAAATTGCTTTATTACTGTTTCCTAGTAATTTAACTTACTACCTTGGGACTTCCAGATTTGAACATGAAAGTGTATGTGAATAATGATCATGGCCCCGACTCCTCTGTGAAAACTGCTGCATGCTCCAGCAACTACTTTCTGCTCCTTTGCTAAAATTCTCTTCAGGACTTAAAAAACCTTGTGGCTGCTCTTCAATGAAAACTTGTTTATTCTTCCAGGAAGGCAAGAAAACAATGACCCTGCATCCCAGGTTGACTCTCACATTCTGGCTCCCAGCAGCAGTGACTGGGTCTCTCTAGGGCAATTGACACTCTATATTACCTGTGGAACTTAAGACCACCAGGTACAAGAGCAGTTACAACTTTAAAGCAGGCATAAAATCAGTCTTATGCTAACTAAGCTAAGACTGCAACTACAATTGATGTTTCAATGTAATCATGATCCAATTGCTTCAGGTTCACTACAATTTGCTTTTCTCCATGGCAGAGAATGGCCTCAGAGCTGTATTTGTTCCCACATTTCTCTCGTGCATACACTCTGTTCCAAAAAGACAAATCAAAGGTGTGAGCCCGAGGCAAATCCAAATAAATTTAGGGCAGTAATTTTCCCAGTACAGCTAAGTATTGGCCTAATTCTTCATTATAAAGTCAACAGCTGCAAAACTAGGCCAAGAGTACTTCAGCAAAATACCTCACCAGGTGCATTTTAATGAATTAAGAATACATGAGTCTCAAATATTACTTACAGCTACCACATCCTAAACCCATAAACAGCATTTCTCTCTCCTTATCATCTGCTATTAAAAGCCTTCTCATTCTACATCAATTAGAGCTAATGTAAACATGGTATTAAACAAAATAGGAACACTTTTTTTTTTAAAGTACCATCCCAGGTTGTCCTCAAATCCTTAAAATTGCATGAGTTCAAAGCAGCCTCTCATTATCACATTCCATCTTTCACAACTGTCAAACCATTTAGCTTACAGCAAAATCCAAGATTTTCCATGTCTCACAAAAGAAGATAAATGACATACAGGAAAAAAACACTGTAGAACTGCACTAAAATAATCAACATTATGCAATTACCTTTGTTAGGGTTCTGGAAGAAAGATAAAGTCTTAACAGCTGCCTCAGAGCTGATTCAGCAGTGAAGGAACACTGTGGAATTTTTAAGCAGCAACACTGGAAGCATACATCTCATTCTCTAACTGCAGTCAATTAAAGTTTTGTGGATAGAACAACAGGAACAACAGAAAGCCTGATGACAGTCAGATGGATACAGCAAGCACAGAACTGAGCAATCCCAAGCACAGTTGTAAGCACCATTGAGTGACTTTCACAGATTTAAAAAAGAATTTGTGCTGAAACCTTTGCTCTGTAGCTATTATTAAATTACATTCACTCATGTCTGCCTGAATAAACAAAGCAATGGTCTTTTCCAAGTATTGCTCTCATGTCTTTCTCTGTCATACTTCAATTTGCTAGCTTTAATCTATCCCTGTCTCTCATCTGGCTCAAAATAGGAAAGAATTATTTATAGACTACAGATCCACCACGTACAAGTACTGGAGATGTCTTTTCAAGGCAGGTATTTGCTGTTCCTGAATTACAATAAGAATCGTACTACTCAAGGTCAAAGCACACAAATCCTGTTCCCTTGCTAGCTACTCTCTTTACAAAAGAAAACTTCCAGAAACAAACATAAAGCAGTTTAAAACAACTAGGTTATTAAACTTGTCTTTGAAAGCAAAAGTTCAAACACCTTAAGCAGACTAACAACAACAGGAAGCATTTCAGAACTGCCTTCCATCAGATAGCTGCTTGCCCAATTGAAAACCTCTCCTGAGCAGATGCTTTCATCAGCCATGAACAAATACCACTCTGAAGTAGTCCGTGATGCAAAGAAACATTTCCATTTAGCCTGTCTCCTTAAGAAGCCTACTGTAGCAACTAAATCATGCTATTTCAGTGACCCAAAAGAGGAAAATGTAGTTGAAACAAAACTCTCCCAGTTGTCTAATCAAGAGAGACACAGAGAGATGGAAAAGGAAAGAGCTAGACAAACAACAAACATACTGTATTTAACACTAGATTGCTTATCACGTATAATGTTCAGCACTTGATGAAACGAAAGTCCGTATGTTCCAGTGCACAGAAAGTGAAAAACCCAGAAAAACTAAAACCCAACGACAAAACAAATCCCCAGAAATAATCCAGTAAGATACATCCCAAGAAAGACATCAAAGAAGTGCAGTTAGACTCTCCTGAAGCAAAGCAAATACAGTCGGCCCTCTTGCACTTTGCGCCCCCCCATACTGCGGCTTCAGATCTTAGCGGCATGATTTTTTTAGCGATGAAAGAAACCCGTTTTTGCAACTGCGCATGTGTGACTTGCCGACACCATGGCAGCAGCAGGGGTGGCGGCGGCGCGGGTGGCAGTGGCCACAGTGCTGGCTCCATTCAACGTGGAAGTAGGGCTTCGCAGACCCCGATTAAGACCACAGGTCCGCGATATAGGAGACCCAACTGTATTTGCTGTTTCACTAATCCTTGGGGCAGATAATTCAATCCTTACATTAGAAAAATCTTATATATAAATTTAGAAACAGGTCATTCAGCATCCTGAAATACAAGTACATATAAAAATACCACCTTTTCCTGACATCTGCCATAGAAACTGACTACAATACTGCACACAACATGATTCATTTTAAATGCATAATCTTGACACTGTTTCCTTCCTCCCAGGAGATCTGCGATAGATTGGACTTCTATAAAAAAACTTACTGAATATATATGATAGATATGTTAAAAATCTTGGTGACTAGTGATACAGAAAAATACATGCAGTAATGGCAGTATTATTACAGTAATTAGTCAGCTGTCATACCACCTTTTCCACCCAACTTTCAGTTGCAGTTGAGAATCGTAACAGGACTGACCTAGCTCACAGTCAGGCCCTAAATAATTTATAATTCTTCTTTCCCTGCCCCTTTCAGAAAGGGCCTTGCCTAGGGCTTGCCTGGCAGACGAGGGCTGGCTAGCACAAGCTGCCAGACTGAGAGGGGTCCCACATACTCGTTTCCAGCTCTCAGTGTGACTGAACACTCAACTGGTAAGCCAAAAGCTGGGAAACCACAAGAAACATTTTGCGACCAGTAACAAAGGGGTCCACAGTCTCACTGTCAAGAGAGAGGAGCAGAAAACATCAGTTACAGAGTTGTCATCAAATCCTATGCTGGGAAGAGGTGCACTGCATACAGCAACGCTGTCGGGGTTAACAGTCACCCACTCTGCTCAAATAAAAGCAGTAGCAGGTCTGTTTGCTCTGGAAGTGCTGTTCACCCAGAGAAAACCTGACAAAGGAAGGTCAGGCAATAGTAAAGACAGACAGGCTTATTATCATTTTCACTAAGGAAAATAACAGCCACCTGCTATCACTTTACAGTCTGTTCTAAAAACCTTGGAAAGGCCCATCTCTTAGTGATAACATCCCAGAGTGGGAAACATTTGGCAGGAGCTTGGATGTCTTTAATTTTTCTCCTCTTACTACTTAAACCTTTGCTTTGCTCACTAAAATAATGATACTTCACTGCACCCCGAGGCTTATTCCTTTTCAGTACTGCAGTCATTACTGCTAAAATGTTACCAAAATACACAGTTTGTTTTCCTACAGAATCACAAAGCAAAGGTTTAAGTAGTAAGAGCAGAAAAATTAAAGACATCCAAGCTCCTGCCAAGTGTTTCCCACTCTGGGATGTTATCTAGGTACAATGTTAGTTCTGCAAATATCTGTCAGTCTGCCACCATGTAGTAATTCAAGATCTTATGACAGCACTGCCTGCATATAAAAAAAGACATCACTTCCCTGTCAAATCATTGAAAGCATCTGTGCAGCTTTGAATCACACTGTCTCTTTGTAACCTGCATAATGCTGTGAGATGCATAAATCTATCAAAGCAGACATAAAATCATATATTTTCTAAAATCAGCTGACACAACTGGTTTAACTATGGAGAAAGAAACCCAAACTCAGTCATCTCTGGTTTCAGGCAGAATAGCAAACAGAAATACTAGAAGAGTACTGGTGGCCCAGGAATGATCCTCACCAAGACCCGAAGAAAAACGTAATGAGGAATGTATGAAAAGCAAACACAACACAGACATTCTTTATCTCATGCAGGAGAGCTAGACATGGTCACTAAAGAGTGGCAGGATCCAACAAACCTTCTTTGTCCTCTTCAACGTGTTGTTTTACCTTTCACACTGTGTACACACCATCTACTTTCTAAAAAAATCCCAAACAAACGAACAAAAAAAATCAAAACCATTTAGCAGACCTCACAGATTTCACAGAATATTCTGAGTTGGAAGGGACCCACAAGAATCATCGAATCCAACTCTTAAACGGCACCGCTGCCTCCCGGGCAGGAATTGAACTCCCGGTCTCCCACATGAGAGACAGGGACACTCACCACTGTACTAAAATGGATTTTTTCAAGAATATTCTGAATTGGAAAGGATGCACAAGGCTTATCAAGACCACTTTTAAAGTGAATTTTCATCCCCCTCACAGATATCTGCTTTTCCATGATCCTCTGGAATAGTCATTTGCCTTGTGTATGTCACTTAATTCCTAAAAGAAAAAAAGTACAAAGGAAACAGCACTTTCCTTTGAGAATGTTTAGCATTTCTCCTTTATAAGCAGGCCTATTACCTCAGAATTTAAATCTCATTAACTTAATAACCACAGTAAGAAGATTTAGTTCTTCCTAGAATAATTCCAGAAATTCCCATGGAATTCCAGAAATTTGTTTACACATTTTATAAAGTGTAATGACTGCAAGTTATGAAAATGTCACATTTCTTCTCAATCTTAATGTATCTTTAGAGGCTTTTCTCTTAAATCTATTCCAGGACACCTTTTCGAGTGTACTTCACAGTGGCAGTATTTATAAATGCAGTGCTACTGCTTTATTTTAAATATTATGCAGATTATTCCTTTACAGAAGGTCTTTCATATTAAGATCGCTTGAACCATCAAAAGAGGTACGTAATATTCTGAACAAAGGCAAGAAGTTCTTAGCAGAGCAGTGTTAACCCTTTCTAATGCCACCTTAGGCAAGGACCCACTCCTTTCTAACACTGTATTTCTGAACACACAATGTGCAAACAAATGTTGACACTTTAGAGATACATTGTAGAAACCGATTACATATACAGTATAATGAGGACAATTAGTACTACAGGTGTTAATTATTTTTGCTGTTAATGCCAAAAGGCAAGAGCTTGTTAATTCTGAGTTTTCAAATAATAACAATAAAGGCAATATTAAGCAAAAAAGTATACACAGAACCACAGAATCATCAAATGGCTTATGTTCAAAGGGACCTTAAAGATCATCTAGTTTCCATCTCCCTGTCATGGGCAGGGACACCTGATATGAGATCAGGTTGCTCAGGGCCCCATCCAACCTGACCTTGAACAGTGTGATGGAGCATCCACAACTTTCATGGGCAACCTGTTCCAGTGCGTCACCACTCTCACGGTAAAGAATTTCTCCCTAATAGCTAATCTATATCTCTCACAGAAATGTGCTCTATTTAAATACAAATTAAAAATGTTAAGGCTTTGGCTGGAGCTCCTCAAGGACAGACAGGATGATTTCTCCAACTGTCCTTTTGCTTGGAAACACATACCACACAGTTAAGTATATACATGTGGCAGGAAGCATGAGTCACAGATGCAGTGAGCCATGATCTTGAACGATTCTGCATTACAGCTGGTCTTAAATCCATTCATATTTATGATTGTAATGAACACCTTGACAATATGAACGAGAAAAGAGGTTCCATGGATTGAGTTTTCTGCAACAGTATCCTCATAGCATAGGATAAAGACAAACTGAGAGAGACCTAGAAGCAGAGAGATGTGAGATGTGGTAATCCAGATGTTTTGCCTAATTAATATGAAATAGGAAAGCATCAATCACCATATTTGGGTCAGTCAAAAAAGAGACAGGCTAGAAGTGAGGGCCTCCAACTAGTTATGGGCCCTTCTTGAACAGGAAAGAGACCACAAAAGGGATCCTCTCACCACTTCACATTATACAATCTCACCATCATCTCCTCAAATTCTAAAAAGCTGGATGGAAGACAAGCCCAGCTAGGGTTACCATAGAGGCTCAGCTTGGACAGAGTTCATAAGAGAACTTCTGATCTTGAAAAGGGAAGCAACTAAACAGAAAGCTGCAGAACTAGCACCTATGGGAAGAACAGAAGGTTCATTACAGAGTGAGTGCTTTCATGTCAGATCTTGTCCTGCTTCTGCTTAGCTACAAGGGTACAAAATCTAAAAGCAAGTTCGGAGATATGCCAAAAAAGAAAGCTTCAATTACAGACAATCCAGAACATGCACAGTCTATAGAGTCTTAATGCACTAAGTTTGTTCATACAAGTCCACTACAATATGACATCACAGTGTAAAAATATGGTCTGCCTCGAGAAATAGAGCTCAGAGTTAAAACAAAACTGCTGGGAACTTTTGTGGGTCTCAGTAGCAGCTTAATGCCTCCACTGACAGGTTGGAGCTCAAATTCCCATCCACTTTTAAAACTGCCAAGTAATTTACAAAATCCTTGCTCCCAAGCAAGTTACTGTCCCTTTTCTGGAGATCAGTATTTCCCCTGCCAAAAATTAAAGAAACTTAAAAAGAAAAAAAATTAGGAAAAAAAAATCACAGCAGTCCTCTCTAATCTGAGTCAGTGGAGCACCATTTGCCACAGGGAGTAGTTCACATACTTTGTTTCGGCCGAAATACAGGACGGGTCATCACCAACTTGTTGCCAAGAACGTGGAAACATTGTTGCAGTAATCCCTCCTACTCCATGGTTCACCATTTGCAGGTTCAATCTATCACGGGTGTTTTTCCCCCCGCATCTTTACCATATTTACCCTATTTGCCACTACTTTGCAGATTTCGCTTATTGCGGCATCTTTCTGGAACTAACCCCCACGATAATCGAGGAATTACTGTATTTCCAACTGATCCAGACAGATCTAAAAAAAGATACTCTGTCTCTGATTTTACACTTAGATTCAGGTTAGTGTAAGCTAGCAGATATCTATATGAATTTAATTAAAAACAAATGAAATTCTGCCTGATTAAAAAAGTCTTGAACTATGCTTTCATTTTCAAATACTTTTAGAGGTTCCAAAGATGGAAGGTTTTAATTAGAATGCCACAGCAACATGAGAGAATGAATAATTTACAAAGAGCTCAGTGAAAGGGTGGTACAACTTAACTATACATATTTTTTATTTCTAATGAGTATATTCATTTTTCACTTCAATTTCAGTCACCACAAACAGGCCAGAGAAATGGCAGGCAACAATGTGGAGAGTTTTATAATGTGTACAGTCTAGCATCTTGGTTGCTTCACAGCACTTTTGAGGTTGGTTATACCTGAACTGCAACTAACAGTCTGGATTTTAATTACAGGCTATAAAAGCAGCAATAAACAGAAGTGTTTGTGAGTGATGTACATTCCTCTTGAACAACTTAATATTTAGAAGATTTCCACTATTCTTGGTCTTTGCCTTCTATCTCTCTCATCAGTTTTATGTTTGTTTCTAAAATGTTGGCATACAGCCCTGGCTTTGCTAGACCATCAGGATTTCCAACACAAAACCAAATTAAACCTGTGGTTAATCATGGTTAGTGCATTCTGACAAATTTAACAAGTCTTATTTCATATAATGCACTTGATGAATTTCTGAAAAGGGAAATAGAAAAAAAGCAATCTCTTAGAAGAAGGCACTAAATGTTAAATTTTGGGGTTTTGTTGTCGGGTTTTTTTTTAAATAAACTTGTCTAAAATAACAGCATATGAAGCTATTTTCTTAACAGATGGCACTCACACCTACTTCACCCATGACGACCTACATATTTTTTCTTTAACTTGTACTAATAGTCATCTTTCATTGAATGGTTTGCCACCAAGTGATACTTTTAGCATCAAAAGTTTGAGAAACTCACTCAAGTACATCTACAAAATATAGAATGCATAAAGGAGGAAAACATCTTTACAAAGCTTATCACATAAAATTGCACTTCTGACATAAACCTGTCTTTTCAAAGACTGTTCAATATTGAAACTCTGCACAAAGTTTTCATCAAGTCTGGACCAGAAAACTTGACATTTGCAGATATTAAACTATTGTCATAGTGCACAGTCTTCCAGAAAAAATATACTTCTGCAATAGAATTAGTTAAAACAGAATAATTGAACTGAATTTCATTATTTTATTCTATACATTTAAGTGTGAAAAGATAGAAAAATTAAATGTGTGTAGAAAATGAGAAGCTGGAGGAGAAAGGTGAACAAGATTTACTGTGAATGGAAATTTAAGTAAAAAATGTTTAAGATTTCCATATCAAAAGTAGTCAACTTTTTCTTCTAACATTACTTTATCCTGTTTTTCAGACCACATCATAAAACATGTCAAACCCCCTCAGATCTTTACTGTTGTTACACCAAAATAACAAGGATTTACATAGAACATCACATTAAAAAATAAATCTTGGAATGATCAATGGCAGTTGAAAGGATTACATTTGGTGAATTACATCATCAGCATTTTCAGTTTTACAGTCTTCTCTTCCATACTCAGAAAACAAGAAAACCAGTTCACTGTCTGTCCTAGCAGCAAACACACAAGGTGGCTGTGGAAGCTGGCAATCCCCCAGCTCCTATTTCAGGCTGTCCTCTCATGCCTGGTGACTCACCTGACTTCTCAGCATCCCCATGATGTCGCTTATTATAATGATCTTCCAAAGAAGAAAACTTACACTGAGAATAATAAAATAGGTGCTGTTGAAACTATTCCCACATTGTTCCCAGAGGGAAACATTGAAAAATCGTTGTCTAGTGTGGTTTTATAACATCAGTTAAGCAGGTGAACAGAGAGGATGATCATTGCTTCACATCAGCACTAAACTATAAAACACAGTGAAAAAACATGCAGGATCTGCTGCCACACTCCAATATCATTTGCAGCACAAGAGATGATTTCAGGAATAGATCACTTATGCTGAATGGGTGTGATACAGTCGGCCCTCTTGCACTTTGCACCCCCCATATTGCGGCTCAACATTCTAGTGGCATGATTTTTTAGTGATGAAGGAGGCCCCTTTTCGCACATGGACGACGTGACACACACAAATATTGAATTAGGCAGTCATGAATATGCAAATCAACCCGCTCAGCCGCAGTGGCTCGTTCCGCCCATGGCGGCTCTGCTGCTTCCCCACCCCCCTGGCACGGCCGCCGCAGCAACACAGTGTCGAAACAGCACCAGGAAGCTGTCTGAGGGTGCGGGGCAAATTTGCGTATTAATGAGCTGCCATTCAACACGGAAGTAAGGCTTCACGGAACCTGATTAAGACTGTGGGTCCATGATATAGGAGACCCAACTGTACTTTCAAAGGTGGAAATTGAGAAAATATAGTACAACACGAAACATTTCTTGAGCACATGGTACTGTACTCCACCATCTGCATTTTAGACAATTGAATTAAAATGCTATTAGAACCACATATCAGTTCATTTAGGAAGCACAAATATAAAAATGCAAATACTTAATACTCAAGTACAAAAAAGTTATTGTTGAATTTCTTGGAGAAAGATTCTGATCTCTCCCCTTATACTTTTCTCTTTTAACACCACTAGGTTTCTGAACAAAGATTTTGAAAGTGGGACAAATGGGAATTACATGCTGGGCTCTGAATAGCATTCAGTGAAAGCTGATTCTATCTTCATGCTTCCCCAGACACCCACCCTAAAATAAAGTTCATTTAGGTTGATCCACCTAGTCTTCCTCCTTGCCCGGAATACTTCGGTAGAGCTAGACAATAACATGGAAAAAGCATAAGGCATTTGGAAGTTAAAACCAGCAGCTTAACCACTTTACACAGTGAATTTAAGAAGCTTAAACTCACCAACAAGTGCCGGAATTGTCAAGTTGGACGTTACGCATTAAGTATGAGAAAGTAAATACAGTAATACCTCACATATTCGTGCCTATTGATTCACGTCTTCACAGATTCATGGACTATTTCTCCAGGAATATTAATTGGCTACTCACGGAGCACACCTCCATGGGGTGGGGGGACGGCGCCTCTCACTTGCTGAGGACAGCCACAGTTTGCTCCCTTGTGAGTGTTGTGGAAGTTATGTAGTGGGGAAGGTTTATAATGCACAGTGTACACTCCCGTGGTGCTGGCCGTGCCAGGAGCAGGGTGTCCCGCCGCTTCTTCCCCCGGGGATCCCAATGTGACGTGCTCTCAAGCATTTTTCCCTACCAGCACCTTTCTGGGGAGTGTCTGCGGACTGCGAGCGGGGACTGCCGAGCCCCTGCCCCGCCACGGCCCCAGCGTGATCTCCCCCACTGCAGCAGCAATGCAATCATGTACGGTGGCAGCAGCCCGATGGCAAAAGTGGTAGTGTGGCCAAAGGGAAGCCCAGGGATTCTCTGGGGGTTTCCCCAGACAGAGAGGGCTCAGAAATGCTTCCCTTTGCTCCCTTGTGCTGTAAGGCCAGGGGGAGATGCCGAAAATGCTCCCCAGCGCTCTGGGGTGGCAGGGAGCAGGGAGATGGGCATGGCCTATGGGCATACTCATGCTCGTGGATTGGGCGATTCACAGGACCCCCACAAGACATGTAACCCCTGAATGCAGAGGCAAGACTTTACATTTGACAAAAGCATTACTTCCTGTGCGAATGTAATGATTCTCAGCTAATGTACCTAATTTAAAGTCACACATTAGTTATGTCTGAACAGAGCAGAGTGACAATTAACATTTTGTACATAAACAACCACTGCGGATTTCTTCTATTCAGAACTGATTCTAGTGATCTTGCTGGCCTGACTTCTCTTCAGCTGAGCAAGCAGCAAGGCATAATTTCAACAATATCCACTCAAAGTCATCAGCCCTCATGTCCACATGCACAAAACCAGGATATTTCACAGGTGGCAAAATAAATAAATTACATGAAAGCAAACAGTTCAAATTGTGTTACCATGATTTATCCAAAACCACTAAACAGCCTACCATTTGATCTTCCCTGTAACATACTGAACCAGAACTTCTTCATCAACCCTAACTTAAATAAATAAATAAATAAATAGTAGCAATGCTGATTTACACGATCTTTTCAGAGTACTGTGAAATACAAACACATGCAGTAATACCAATACTTTCGTGACAGCAATAAAATATTCTTTATAAAGGAAAGGACATGATCTTTACCCTGCACTTTCTACCACGTTACCCAGTCTTCTTAGACTTCAGTGTAATGAGAGGAATTTTATTAACTGCCATTTGTGGCAGTAGCAGCTTGATGCTGCAAGGCAGAAAGGCAATTAAAGGTCACTGCCTATTAAAATACACTAGACTCCTCATGCCAGAAGAGCATTTGGAAGCCAAGGCAAAAGCCCCTTAACTCTGAGTCACTGCAGTATCTCAACAGATCTGGACATTTCACTCAACACCCGCACCACACGGGCTTTCTAAGCTGGCCACTGTACTCAGATCCATCAGTATTCCACCTGCCTCAGGTGGAGACTCAGGTGGACTGCAGCCTTCCTCTCTACCACATAAATCTTTAGCAGGTGTATTCCCTTCATCAGGCTATGAACTTCTGCAGCGCTTTCCATGGCAAACTCCACAATTCTTGCTGGACATAAAGGTGCTTTATTTCCAATACCTATGCAAAGTATATGCATATTGATATACGTGCTTTCTGTATATGCATCTGCAGTGATACTAGCACCTTGTTTGAGTATTAATGATCCTTTTTGAATCAAGTCTTAATATATACATTTATTTTACCTATGACAATGCCTTTGTGTTTTAAATACTTACATCATATCTACCATGTTATGGGCAGGTTTCTAGGCTACAAGTTAAATAAAATGTGATGCATAGCTATGGGTATTGGGTCTGCCTGAAGTGGAGTCCATTTCCCCATAGTAGTCCTCAAAGTGCTGTGCTTTGCATTGATAGCTGGTACAGTTCTTTACAGTTCTTTAATAGGAGTTTCCAGGCCAAAAGAGCAAAAAACAACCTTATCATCTTACAGTTTTAGAATCCATCAAAACACTACACCCCTTAAAACATCCAATCAGAGTTCGTCTTACCCCTGCATTCCCCAATACATCCAACCAGAACCCTTCTAATTCCCTGTATCCACCTCTGGATCTGCACCCCCCACCCTTCAAGCTTCCCCAGGAGTTCTGGGCCTTCTATTTTGTCTTGCTAGCCTTGAGAAAAGCCAAGAAAAGTACAAGTTAAGGAAAGGATCAGGAAGAGTGGGCATTCATTGCTTGCAATGGCTCCCTGCTAAAGCCCTGCTTCGCAGAATGTGGCCAGACATTGCTGCTGATGGGAAGTGGAGAGGAAACCTTGGGTTTTTTCACTTCACTTTTGCATGCGCAAGCTTTGCTTTTGCTTTAGTAAACTTCCCCAGCCCAACCCATGAGTTGTTTTCCGTTTTATTCTCTACTCCTTGCCTGGCTGAGAAGGGGAGGGATAGAATGACTGGACAGGTGTTCAGGCAGAGTCAACCCATTACACTATGTAACGGAAAAACATTACCTTATTTTCCCATGGGTCACAATTGAATTACAGAAGTTGGAAGTTGAGCTGGAAGGGACCCACTAGCATCATCGAGTCCAACTCATATGTGAATGGCACAGCTGGAACATCCCCCACACAGCCAGATATCCAGGCAAAAGATGTATTAGTGGCTCCTTTTCCCTTTCAAGCCATTATTGAAAGCACCTCCAGCTCAAAGCCAAAGATTCTACTTCAGAAGTAGTTCTCAAATTTTGAGCTGCTAGTCATCAATTAACCAAGTCTGAAGATGCTAACAGATAAAACTCCAAATATGTATTCATATCTGCCTAAACAGATGCACAGCAAATAATCTGTGGCTTAACCAACATAACCTCTTAGAGGTATTTATATCCCCCTCCATTTGGGTTTCAAAGAAAAGAAGTCATGTGACAGTCATATACGTTGAGTTGCATTTCAGTCTTAATGGAGTTTTTTAAAACCTTTACATTTGTTTTTCAAACATAAAAGAGGCATGACAACACTGACAGGAATAAAACACATTTTGAAATAAGATTTTAGTGTGGTTATGTTTTACTGAACCCTGAAACCTGCTCATTATTTGAAAATGTCTTTCTACTTCTGCTTTGAAAGATACTGGGCTTTGTATAGTATGTGTATCTGAAGTGCAGAAATACGAAGTTACAAGAAATTTTTATCACTCTTATTTCTTTCATTCTTTTTATTTCCCTAAAGCCTGTAGTCACTGTCCTGTGTACTTTCCACAGGAGAGATGCCTACAAAGATGATGACTAATAATCTGTCGTGCCACTCTCCTACCCTTACACGTACTTTAGTAAACCACATCTCATTTCAGTGATATTGTTTTGATATACAGGCAATCTGAAAAACACTCAGTATTAAGGAAGGTTCTGCATTTCCTTTTAAAAAAATTACCCTGATATTGTTTAACAAATACACTAATAAACCTTCCATCTGAAATACTAGTGCAGAGAGAAAACATTTAAGAACACCAGAGCCAAGAACAGCAAGAACTTGCAGGTACATCTGAGAGTGGGAAGACAACAGTCCTAAATGAAAAAAAAAGTTTCTCATTGTGTTTTGAACAAGACATCTCTATTTTATCAAGTGATATTTAATGATACAGTGTGAAGTTACTTCACTGAGGAGGAGATATTTATTCTCTCTCCTTCTCCCCTTCCCCCCTTCCCTTTCAAGGGCCTGCAACTGTTACAGCTCATTACAGTCATTGCTTTCTTCAGCTTGGTGCTTAGGGAATTTGTCGCATCTTTCCTATTTAAATGAAACAAGCATTATTTTTCAAATTACTACATTAGGGCATGGCAATTCCTGCCAGTAGAATAAAATACACTACCTTTGAACACAAGTTTATTTTCACCAAATATATCCAAAGCCAACCCCTACAACATAAATTGATTTAGCTTTGTGTATTTCAAAGTAATGTAAGTGTATTAGGATATGTAAATAATTTTGAAGTTTAGTGAAATCAAAGACAGCCTTTTTGACACCAGATCAGAAGTGACCCTGATGAAGATTTTAGGAATGGTCTGACAAAAGGATAAACGTTCTATAACTACTCAGAATAAGGATGAACATACTTCCCTCTGTGGCATTTGGTACTGGCCAGTGCCCGAACACAAAGAGAAACACAGAGTAGATGTCTATTGAGTTTGCATAGCAACGTTCTGGCAGCAGGGGTGCTTTCTGCGAGAAGCAGCCAGAAGCTTCTCCTGCCTTAGAATCAATGCCGGCAGACTCCAAAGGTGGACCTGTCACTGGCCAAGGTTGAGCCCACCAGCAACAGTGGAAGTACCTTTGGGATAATGTATTTTAGAAGGGGAAAAAACCCCTCTGCAATTGCAACTGGAGAGAAGAGTGAGAATATGTGGGAGAAAGAGCTCCACAGAAAACAAAGGCAGTAAACAAGAAGGGAGGAGCAGAGTTTCCCCTGCAGCCTGTGGTGAAAACCATGGTGAGGCAGGCCATCCCCCTGCAGCCCATGGAGAGCCTCATACTGGAATAGGTAGATGACCAAAGGAGGCTGTGACCCTGTGGGAAGTCCATGATAGAGAACACTTCTGTCAGGAGTTCTGGTCTCCTGGAGACAGAAGCCCATGCTGGAGCAGGTTTGCTGGCAAGACTTGTGACCCCACACTGGAGCAGTTCATGAAAAACTGTGGCCCAGGGGAAGCACTCACACTGGAGAAACTCATGGAGAATTGGTACCCATGGAGGGACCTCACACTGGCAAGAATGTGAAAAGTCCTTCTCCTAAGGAGGAAAGAACAACAGAGACAACAAGCAGAGACAACATGACAACATCCACCATTCCCCAATCCTTCCATTACTGTGAAGACAGAAGAAGGGAATTTGGAGGTTGAACCCTGGAAGATGGGAAGGGTGGAGAAAAGGCGTTTTAAGATTTGGTTATACAGTAATCCCTCGAATATTGCAGGGTGTTGGTTCCAGAAAGATGCCACAATAACTGAAATCTGCAAAGTAGTGGTAAATATGGTAAAGCTGGTAAAGACGAAGAAAAAAAACTTGTGATGTATTGAAGTTGTGAATGGTGAACCATGAAGTAGTGAGTGATTACTGTATTTCTCATTAGTGAATATTTGACTTGTAATAAATTAAATTAATTTCCCCAAGTAAGTATGTTTTACCCTTGACAGTAATTGCTACATGTCCTTACCTTAACCCATGAGCCTTCAGTTACATTTTCCCTGCTCTGTCCAGGTGGGGGGAGTGGCAGAGTGGCTTTGGTGGGCATCTGGTGTCCAGCCAGGGTCAACCCACTACAACATTCATCACAACAGCCCTTGCATCCTGGTCACCTGCATTTCTTCATCAAGGAATTTGCAAATACAGCCAGCCCTCAAATACCACAGTACCATGGGTCTTGTTGCCCCTCCGTGAAGCCTTCCATCTATGTAGAACGGCAGCTCATTAATATGTAAATTTGCCCCAGACTCTCGCACCACCCCCCGGCGCTCCAGCACTGTTTTGGCACTGCCCTGCTGTGTAATGGTGTTTGTGTCAGCGCTTCCCGGTGCCCGTGGCCACCCCACACAGGGAAAAACCCCTTTTCCGCTCAGCTGAGGACACTGGTGTGGGGAACCGCCTGCATCGCTGTTCTGTTGTCTCTCTGGGTGGGTAGACCTGGTCTCTCCATCCTCGGGGTAGACGTCTACCCCAAGAAAGTCTTGGACACCACGTCTAACCTGAGAATGTGTAAATCTTTCATAACTGCACGAAACCTGCTCATTCAGAACGCTGGGGGTGCCGCGGGAGGGGAGCAGTGCACCCATGGTCCACGCGGCACAGTGTGTGGGTTGATTTGAATATTCATGACTCAGTTTGTGCAGGCGCAGTCGTGAAATGGGCCTCCTTAATCGCTGAAAAATCACACTGTGTAGAGGTGAAGCCGCTATCTGGGGGGCATGAAGTGGAAGAGGGTTGACTGTACACACTAGGTTAAAATTTCACAACTTGCAGGGGAAGCTAGTTGCAAAGGGAGAGGCTGAGTCATGCCCTTCTTAACAGCCCTTACTTAGCTATTACCACATCTTAACTGGTGTTTTTAGATTTTCTTGATACTCTAGGGCACTGAAGAAAAAAAGCCACAAACACCCCCCCCCCCAACCCAGATAACTCAAAACACAAACCGTATGTTAAAACAGTTAAAGGTCAAGTTCAAACTACAATTTGACCAGAGAACAAATAGCCAACTACAGGCACAGAAAATTTGTGATCTTATAGTACCCTCATGATAAATCAAAATCCACTGAACTTTTACATTCTTAATTTTGCAGCCTGTCTCACTTCACACAGTGGAAAATCCAATTTCCTTTGGAGTTCCAAAGCTTGAGCTATATTATGAATACTTTTTCCACTTGCTGCAAACCAACCATTTTCCTTCAAAAGCTACTGGCCAGATGTTGGATCATATTAAGGGTAAAAGCATAAGCCAGCTTTTCTTAGCGTACATTTTACCTTGCTAACCAGTTGTTAATAGAATTTTGTCCAATGATGATAAAAATGAAATCCATAGCTAAGGAGTAGCACATCACTTATACATCATGATGTGTTAAAAACTACATTAATGGTTTTTAACATGTTAACTATGTTAACAGTGTAAACCTTTAGAAGCAAAGAGATGCTGCCCAATAAAAGCTGGCACTAAAAATCACACAGAAAGGGAGGACAGGGCACTTCTGCGGTCCTCCTTATACTTCTCAGCATCAACACTGAATTCTATTGGTGTCTCTCTACCAGAAATACACATTTTCGTCCACTGTCAACACAGTGAGTACTATCATCTCTGGACTATTACTGTAGTTGACAGTATCTGCCTTTTAGCCCAATATAAGAGCCCCCAAGAATTAGAATAGTTTCATTTCGTAGCACCTGACAGCCAGAAGTTCCAAACAGATGCTCGGCTACAGCAAGACAATTTTCTCGCATCAACATTTTCATTATTCATTTAGCAATAGAACATTAATAATTTAAGTTTCTTTGACTTTTTTTAGAGAACAACTCTTGCTCTTTAAAATAAAGTAATACTTGCAGAACATGTATCAAGTTGGTAAGTTTAAAAAACTCTTTAAACAAATGTTACATTTTCATAAATACATGTCTGTTTATTAATCACTGCTGATAATCATCCTTGGTCAGGTTTGACCATTTTTCATCCCTCATATATGTTCTGATAAGAAATGCAACCAAAAAAACCTGCAATGGATTATATGCTTGGACAAGAACATGAGGATAAAACAAGATTAAAACGCATTAATACAGAAATCCACTGATTGTGAACTTTACACAGGTGGCTCCAAAAAAATTATCCTGTTAAATTTTACTCAGTCATTTCTCCTATTATCGTTAAGATAAATCCTAGTTCTCATTGCAGTCTTTTGCTAAAGCTACTGGAGTTGCCATGAAAAATTCCCCATTTGTAACAGTTCAAACTCTGTTATTTTTGTATCCCTGTAAATGTACCACCCTTCTTTTCAGCAATTATCAAAGTTGTCTTTCAATACCGAACACTCTTGCACTGCAAAGATCAGGATAAGCAAAGTGAGGTCTTGCCCAGATTTTTTCATAGGTCTCCATGTGAAGTCACAAACATATCTGTTCCGCAGGAACCTCCTCTGCAAATACAATTGCCCTGTGTTACACATTGGGGTGGGGCAGGTCTATGTTAATTTCTGCCACAGGCTGAACTTTTTGAAAGTTGTTAGGCAATTATGAAGCATTGATTTGCTATTTAAACACAAAACTTCCCAACATTATCAGCCAACTATTTCGTAATAGCATTGATAAAATTCCACTATCTTCATAGGTAAAAGGATCCTATTGTAACTGGGCACGTCTCATTAGAGCAGTATGGCAGTACCTACAGAAACAATATTTTTACAGAAATAAACCAAGCAAAAGGATTTTCCACTCCTTGCTCTTCCTCTGACATCTTTTCAGTTTCTAATATATAGAAGAAGAAACCATACATGGTTTTTAATGCGCTTTACAGAAGCCATATATATCTAGCAGATTCAACCCTTGTGTCTGCTAAATCCTTCAGTTTTTATGGCTCATCTCCAGCTTTCCAGAGGAAAGCAAGCTCCTGATGGGCAACATATAGCTAGTGATACCTTTCACATGCTCACAAGTCAAAATTAATTATTTAGCCTAAAAATTCACCAAGCTTAAGGCAGTGATTAAACCTACACAAACACCGACTCAAGTCTAATAGGAAATTAGGGCAGAACAGCAGTGCTATATTCTGGTTTACACATATAAGATCCATGTAAGTCTGTTAAGACAGATTTCAAAACATTAGTTTAATATACAGGACAGTAAGAACTGCACAGTTCCAAACATCCAGCCTTCCACAAGCGCAAGCAAAAAGGTAAGTTACATATATCTAAGGCATACAACACCCTACCTGTCCTCTGTGCCCTAAAATACTAATCTAATTCCTATATATTTAAAAAACCAAGAATATATATACACACATATATATACATAAAGTTAAAATGCAGTGCAGCACAAGCAGCTAGCCCGGAAGTTGAAATGCATTATCCATGCCCCTTCAACAAAAGAGAAATTGCTAAGTATTCAGAATGCACTGCGACTACATTTACATACTATTAGAGAAGATAAACTGCCACAAGTCTCGTGACTGGAAATATGATTTGGGATAGAATTTCCTCCTAATGGTAAATCTCAATTAGTGAGCACTCAGGCAAAAACACCACTAACAATACAAAACTTTTTCAATGTCACCAATAACAATCTCAGCCCTGCCAAAGCCCTATCTTTGGTTGTAGCTTACGGAGAACATTTCAGAACGAGACACAAACTACAGAGTCCCATGGGGTGAGAGCCCCCACTTCTCATCTGGTGGGTGGTCAGTGGAAACCCCAGAGCGTAAGACTGAATACCTCACCTTTTGCAAGGAAGGGGTCACCTGAGGGTCTTGCGAAACATCTAATTCACAAACACGTGTGGGTCATTAATATGTATACAGGTCACACCCATTGCTCCACCCCCAGCCAATCAGGAGTACTGGGGAGCCTTTTCTGACTCCTTCTGGCACTGCAGCTGCAGTGGTGGCATGGGCACATCCTGCCGCTGCCCCGTCCCAGCACACAGCGCTTGTCCCATCACTGCTGAGGCCAGCCCAGCCCCACTTTTGTGGGGAACTTTCCCCGGGGCTACGTCATCACCAGGTGCATCAGGTGTGCAGTCCCCGGGCACAGACCACATTGCCTTCTCCCCCTGTAGCCACAGAAACAGTAACTCACGCCTGGCAGGGGTCAGTCCCCCAACTGGGCTTAGAGTAACAGGGGACGGCATGGCTTGAGGTGGTGCTGTGCTGAGTCTCAGTGGCCACCTGGGGCATACTGTGGTGTGAGCCTTCCACTGTAGGTACCGGGCATGGAGACACACAGGAGCAGGGCAGGGACCAGGGCACAGCGCCGCGGGACCATAAATGCCACAGGAGTGAGTGGTATCGCGCGCCTTCCCCATGGGGCTGGGCCAGTCCTGCCCCACAGGGAGTGCCGGCACCACCCCTCGGCAAAGCAGAGGCACTGTGTATGCGTCAGCCAGGAAGCTTCATGAATCACTGAGGCAGATTTGCGAGAAAAATTTCTCACAAACCAGTGAGGTCGCAATGGAGGGGTCGCAATGCAGCGAGGTATTACTGTATAACTGAACAAAAATTTTTCTTCCCAGTTCCCTCAGAAGTAATCTACCTTTGAGGCAGTTCTGAACAACTCCCCTTAACTCAGCAGAATAAAAAGTTATATTGGCAAAACTTCAGCTTTACCTATTCCATTTCCTTGATACAGCCTTCAGCTCTTTCATACAATTAAGCCCAATGTACTATCCCAAAAGAGGACTGTACAAGCTGCCTCCGTCTGCTGTACTACAGTGCTCTCCCATCCTCCACTGAGTGATTCTTCATAGCAAGTAGCTTCTTACACAGCTTCTTTGATCATATTCCCGCTAGGCTAAAACAGGTTCCACACCTATTTAACCCTTGCTTTCCTATAGGAAGGACAACATATCCATGTTAGAAGGACTAACTTACACTTAGTGGGTTGGCTGAGTGCCAAATAGAAAGAATCCAAATCTCTTCTTTTACAGAAGTGAAAGTATGAGCAATTCCATTAGGCAAGATGTGGCAAGCTCACATGAGTCTCATGTCAGATCTGAAAAGCAAACAAAAAAATCAGATGAGAAATTAAACTTCCTGCTGCATTGTCTTTTATACCTGGGAAGAAATGAGGGAGATAAGAAGTACAATATACGAATATCTGAACCATTTTCTACCCTGTTTTTTGTGCATTTCCTGACCCAAAATATTTCCCTAAAATACATAATCTACAGCTGACAACTTTTTCTGAAAGACAGGTATTAGAAGTTCAGGTCAGTCAAGTTTTCCTATATACCTAAGCAACTTGAGTTTTAGTTTAATACTAAATATAACAGCAATGCATTTCGTAACAGAAATCTTCCTTGCCCCAAGAATCCAGAATTTTACACAAATGTGTAACTCTACTGAGGCTGTAGGGAACCCACCCAAACATCTTGTCAGCACAAAACAAGCAAGAAGAATCCTGCATAGAAACAGATGCCAGGGGTACCACTCTTTGACAAACTTGCATCATTATTCAGCTGTTGCTTTGATGCAACTAGCACACAGTTTTGACATTTAGTCAAATGCACTTTTTCTGAAGACAATCCAATTCTACAGGTTTAGCAGCCTGCAGGATTTCTCTGTACAACGTGAACACTACCAAACAAATTCTTATGAAAGTTTAATGTACTCGGAGGTAAAAAGGAACAATGGTTTAGCCTGCCTTTATATTCACAGAATGTATGGACCTTCATTCCAATTATGTATTAGATTCGAATTGCTATTGAAATGTGTCAGTTCCCATATTAGCTTGAAGACAATCTTTCCAAAAGTATGCAATCAACACCAGACAAACAAGGTCTGAGTACCATATATAGTTTATAAAAACTACATCCTTAAGCTCTCTGAAGCTTTCTGGATCATACTTCAAAATCAATATGAAAAACATATTATTGTCATCATAATATTCAATCTAGATAACTGTTATAATTTAACTTTTATTCTTAGCTATTATTTCTACATGCTGCCATAGGCTAGAGATTTATTTCAGTAATGAAATTAAATTTTTCTGCATGTCTTGCATTGACATTATTACACTTATTTAATATTATTCTTACAGTATTAGCGTATTTTCCACAGAAAAAAGAAATGCTTTTCACTGTTTTCAACTCACTGAGTTTTGAGAAATACTTTTGCCTTCTCCTATTCCTTGTCTACATTTAGCTTCTTCTGATTTCACGTTTACACTCAATTCCTTGGTTTTTCTATTTCTTAACATTCCTAAAAATGCCACCATCCCCAGCTGGTGTGGAATCTAAATCTGTGATTTAATTTTAGGGCTATTTAACACACGAACTTGTGCATTTTAATAGACCAAATATTAAGGGTGGAAGTTTTTTAAACTAGAGTAAGAAAGAACACTTGATGTGTTAACTTTGATATTTTATATTAATCTAAGGTTCTTTCATTTGTATTGCCTTTTAAGATTAGAGTCCTAAAATAGCTATTAATATAAGAGTCTATTGACATTTTGGCCTGTGGAAGCACGCAGTGGGCAGAGGCAGCTGAAATAATAACATATTTGAGTGATGAACCAGCTTGATGATTTTATTACTCAGACTTTCCCAAATCTATGGCTGGCATTTTCTCCAGTAACTCAAAAATTAAGCTGTTCTACATTTGAAACTTTCAATCAATCATATATTTAAAAACTTCTCACAGTTATGGCAAGAGGTTAACCTTATGCAGAGTCTTTGTCAAAAAAACCTGGATCTGAAAAACAGTGCTTTTAATTCTTTGTGCTATTCGCATGAACAATGTAAGAGAAAGAGGAAAAAATAATGTTATATAGATTATAAATAATTACATTATTTTTTAGGAGTGCATTACATATCACATTGAAGTAACAGGGAACCTAGAGAATCCCTAAAGGAAAATGACAGATAAGGAAACCCAACCTAAGTATTCTCACTGGGTACATTAAGCCATCAGCAGTTCTGTGCTAACTTCCAAAGCAAACAACAGTCTAATAAATAAATGTCCCCAAAACCCAAGAAAAATAATTGAGCTTTTCAACACAGCCCACAAAGTCAGGCCTTATGCAACAACTCCACAGATCAAGGGACGGGAGAGGGGAGCTGCCATTTCCACCATTTCAATCTCAAAGCCTTTAGCTGTAAGTTACCCAAAACAACATCTAGAATTTTCTGCTTTATTACAGAACCCCTTATTAGAGTTTATCATTGTCTTCGCAACTGCAGAATTCATGAAGTCCATACCACCCAGGACAAGCTAAATGCAGAAGTAGGAGTGATGTTTTCAAGAGTATCTGAGAAGTCCACCAGGGAGCTGCGGCTTGTATCAATCACTCGGATAACACCCAAGAAGACAACTTACAATTTTGTTGTTCCACAATTTACCCATATTTTTGCATAGACGGTAGGTTTTCCTCATTCCAAAATGAAATTTTCCCCACAATTTGCTGGTCTAAAAAAGGTCTCAAACTCCCCAAACCACTGCACTTCAGTGATCTAGTCTACTCAGTGAGCATTGAGAAGCATTCATGTGGTTTTGTTTGAGTATTTTGCAATACAGGTAGACATTTTATAAAATCATTTGGGAAATCCAGATCAGCTTAACTGCACTGTTGATTAATTTTAACTTTTTTTGTGCCTGTGTAATGGAAAAGTAATCTGCATTTGTACAGCCATACTCTCAAACATTAGAAGAATTCTAGAGTCTGATGCATTGGAATAGGAGGATAAATTGAACAATAAACATATCTCACAGTGGGTGACTACAGCTCATTTGAGCATCATAGAGGAATGTTCATTTAATGTAGAAGTGAGAAAACTAATGATTCGGTATCCAAGGAAAAAAGAACGGACAAGCAATAATTGACCTTTTAACAACTCTACAGCAATTAATTAAGCTGTTTTGTACTGTATTAGTCCTAAAGAAGCTACACATCTCTTAGCATTTCTGGAAGAGCCTATCAGGAGCATAACAAAGACCTAATCTGGCAATAGAGCGCAATTTGGTATAAGTCTGCATCAAGCAGAACTAGGTGCTTGAGAAGGAAACAGCCAATTCTCTCCCTTCTCCCTTGTGTAACAACACAACCACAGAGCGAAATGATAGTGGAAAATGAATCAAATTAATAACCAAAGAGGGAAAAAAAAAAAGTCAAATTTTTAGCTGAAGTGTTTGCAGAGTCATTTCACCGCATAAACATGCTGCAAGAATCAAGATGATGAAAAGAGCAAATCAGGCAGCTGTTGACAGGAGGGTAGAGTAGAGCAGAACTACCTCTTTTGAAAGCAACACAAGATTACGGTGGTTTACACTGAAAATGGAACTAGGAAGAGAGAGGTAAGGAACACTAGGAAAGCAAGTAACTGATCCAAAACAATATGCAACAGACATACCTTCTAAAAAGTAGAATTTAATGAAGGTAAGCAAAAGCTAACAGCAATGCCAATTCTGACTGAAACCAAACACTAAAATCTTATGTTTTGCATGAAGCATAAGCTAGTCTCAAGTGTCATTATACAGCACTAGCTTTAATTGCTCCAAGCTAAATATAGTTTTCAGAATTTAATAGCTCCCCCTCAGCTTTTCGGTCTTTCAAGGAGGGAAAAATCTTTTCCTTAGAAAAAGCACACAGCCATACACAGTGGCATGTTACCACAGGAAAGCAGGAAGCAAATCATTAAGATGATTACATTAGAGTCTCCAACACTCCAACACTCATTCAGAACTGTTTCTCAAGGCACCAATTGCTTCTCCATTACACTACTTTGGTTCCAGTTACAGCAGGTGAGGAAAGCATACATACCTGTGTCTTTTCAAACTAAGCCATTTTGTTGCTTTATTAGCAAATTCACTGTAAATCTCACCTTCCCCATTCTTCCAGTCAAGATGTTACATGTACCAGCAAGCTGCCCTGGTACCCATGTGCTTCTTCCTATGCCAACTAGACAAGCACCACAGGAAGAGGAGAAAGAGGAGGAGCAAGACTCCACACACATGCAGCCTGACCCTTCCCTGCAGCCATTGTTTTGGTATGACATACACACAAAGTGGTCCAAAATCTGCTGTGGCAGCAGAGACTGCAGTGCTCTGATAAAGGCATGAAACAATTTTCCCTTCTGCCTTCTTACACTGAATAGGGATTTTTTAAATATTAAGCAAGAGTTCTGTGTAGCAGGCTTCGTTTTCCGTCTCTGAGCTGATAACGGATTTCAGGCAGAAAATTTGACTGACAACTAGAAATGTGTTCTACGGATTCAGCATTTCTGTTCACCTTCATTTTAGAGATCATTATGTAATTAGAGCCCCCACAATTTTTCTACAATTCATGGAGTTAAATTAAAAGCAAAAGGAGCCACTGCTGCAATGACAAGTCTCTACACTTTCCCTCAGGCCGTAACTCCAAACTCCCTGCCAACCTACCACCTGTCCCTCTACATATTTCCTCTCTGGTTTCATCCACCCTCTTCTCCTTTACTGAGCTGAACTCTTAAAAGTTAAGAGGCATGATTTTCTTCATGTTTGCATTTGGTGAGTGGGGAAGAGAATAATAATAATGCTACTTATGGAAAAAGCCATTTATCAGACCATATGAATTACCAAATGCCACAGTATCCAGCCCATCTCTTCAGCTGTAAGCCTCCAGGTCTGATTGTGTTGGAGCTGTGCATGCACTCCAGAAGGACCAACTGCAGAGCTGGCAAGAAGTACCTTCCACACTAAACAAGACCAAAGGTAGTAATGCCACAGCTTTGCCCTCGGACCTACCAGTTCTCAGGGGCAGACCTAGATGAAATAGGTTAAAGGAATTATGTCTGTTTGTTGCTTAAGAGTGGTTTTAAAGCGAGTCTCCTGACATGCACATCCTGCATTAGGACATCCATGTTCCATCGCTAGCTGAGCTGTCACAGAACAGGAAGGCTCCCTACTGTCAGTGCAAGCACAGACTTCATTTACCAGCTTCTGATAAAGCACAAAATCACGACAGACATTGACATTAAGATTTTTCTTCTTGAAGGAGCAGACCAAAATGTGGATAAAGAGCATCCAAAACAGAGATAAGTACTAGGGGCACTTTGCAAACTAGCTCTCTTACACAAGGCATTTTTATTTTAAAATTCTACCAATCACAACAGACTATTTAGTACAGATGAATGATAAAAAATCACCCCCAAATGTACAAAACATCATGCACGTGCTATGAATAAATAGACTCTAACAGCTACTGTCACGAGGCAGAGCTGAGGGCCCCAGAACTCTGAGGGGCTCTTCCGAGTTGAGCTCTGCTTCTCTCAGGCAGCAGCAACCAGGCAGAGGCAGGTTGGCAGCCTGACAGCTGGGGCTGCACAAGTCTCGAGCACCAAACAACCTCTCATCCTCTCCCCACATCTAAAATCAGCACATAAGGTGCAGTGAGTAGAGACATACCACATGCTGCTCTTTAAGGAATCAGCAGAAAAACCCGCACAAGCAAAAGACTGAAGAACACTGCAGATTAGCCAAAGCAAACCTGCCATTAGAGTGGAAGGCAAGCATGCAGCTACAGTGGACAGTCATATAATGCTACAAAATCTGGATCTGGGGATTAGCAGGAGAGAAAAGACACCACAAGGAGGTGATTTGCTTTCTTGCCACCCATAATACTGAAGAGATTTTGCTCTCCACTCCAAAATTAGAACACCTACGTAAGCGTAACTCCTTCTTCCCCTCTAAGAGTCACGTGTGTACACAGGAACCCACAAAAAAGAAGCATTATTAGCCTCAGGTCAGAACAACTGAGGCCTAAATATTCACAAAACTGTCATGGAAGCACTAATTCAAAAGCATTACATTAAAACAACAAGATCCATCAGAGAAAATATATAACACCCACCAGAGTAAATAAATGTCATCTTGCAGAAGCTGCAATTTAATCACAGGAAGTTTATTCAGAGAAATTTTCCTGCACAAAACCTTCCCAAATAGATGTGGCAAGTAATAATGTCTACAAATTCCAGAACCCATTTGTTTACCAGATGTTTTTTCTCCACATCTGCAAATTTGCCTCAGCTGTAGCAATACCTGATGAAAAACCCCTGTCAACAGCTATGACTACTGTATGTGACTTCACAGGAAAAGAAAACTACATAAAAGTATTTTCAGTTAAACATGTATATTCACTCAAATGTAGCTTGAGGGTGTTTTATGTTTATAAAATACATAAAGCCACATTTAAGTGAATGCTTTCACAACACGATCAGATGATTCACATATATTGGCTTTCCTCTGATTTGGAACCACATTCTATTTGAGTGTACAAGGTTATTAAGAACAGAACCCACTGGATAGGATCTAGAGGTTATTTATATGGCAGGACTTCAAACAACTGATTCAGCTATATCTCAAGTGATAAAGAGGTATTAAAATAATGAGGAGAGAGAAATATGGGGGAAACACTACAGTATTCAGAGTTACTCAGCGTCTCCTGCTCAAGGACTCTCAACTATGAGTCAAGGACACTGAGCAGGGACAAGGTGACACACAGAAGGAGGGAATTGCAGACAAAGTGACAAGGCAAAGTTTTTGGACAATCTCCACATCTAACCTTGCTGCACCAACAAAGGAAAGTGAGAAGCCTCTTAAGAGGTAAGAAGGACTCGTACCTCTGCACATTTGAGGAAGGGCTGAAAGCCCTAACACAGATGAGAACAGGGTTCAGGCAGACAAGAAGTCTGCCCTGGTAAACAACCATGACCAGATAAAACACTCCAATGTATTTGTGTACTTAACAAAAAAAAAAGGCCTCCACTACAAAACTAATAAACTTTAATTAAATACAAGATTAAATATCACAAAGACAACAAGATCTCAGTTGCTAAAACACACATTGAAATGGACACCAAATGCTATCTATCCATACCACTTAAATTGTGATTTTGTTTTTCTTACTTTTTAAAATCTAACAAAAAAACCCCCCCACACCCCCCAAATTAAACAAACCAAACACACATCACTGTAAAAGAACTAACAGAGCTGATTGAGTTCAAAGAAAGAAAATCAAAGCAAAACCAAAACACAACTAAAAGCACAGCCCTGCTCAGAGTCTACAGTAAATTCAAAGAAACCAGTCTTGGTACAGACTTGATTTTATTAGAACAAAAAATATCACAGTAAGCTGGGCATTACAGGAGATTAACTTTGCTGATTCAAATGAAGTTTAAGAATTCAGGTAGATTGAGGAGTTCAGACTCTCTAAACTGAAAATTCTAAGCTGCTGCTTCATTAAATGTGCAGAAACAAATCTGAAAATGCCTCCTGGGACACAGGGCATGGTAGACAACCTGAAAGATGAAACAGGTCCAATTAGATAAACAGCTTCCCCACACCTCCTAAAGAGGCAGGGGAAAACTTGATTAAAGAAGTTGTACCTTCTACATTGAAGTACAGGAATAAAGTTAAAAAATTTGATTTAAATATACGAGCTACAAACAAAATTCTTAACTCATAGAAACTATGTGAGGTAGTAATCTGAAAGTGGAAATTTCTTAGTAAAGAAACAAATACAGGATGTCTACCATGAAACAGATCGGGAAACTATCAAAACCACCATGGAATCTACAGTAACAGTTTCCTGAGCACATGTGGAGAAAACCAGAAGAAACCACTACAGATTTCTGAAAAAAAAAAAAAAAACAATAGAAACATTAAAAAATTGTTTGTTTTTTGTTTGGTCTGCTTTAGAAGTATAGATTACAAACAAACAAAAAAGAAATACTCTGTGATGGCAGGAGAGCAAACAGGATACCTGTCTTTAGAGCTGAAGATGAGGAGATAAAAGTAAAAAGAAATCAGCCCTACCTACAATCAGTAGCATACAGTCAATAGTAACAGAGGATCTTTTAACCAAAAAATAAAAACAGACAAAAGAAATCTTAGATCTTTTCTGGATGTGACAACAGCTGCTTTAAACAGCTAGTTATGAACTTATTTGGTAGAAGAATTGCAAAGTCCCTAAGCAGCTGGGCACGGAAGACCATAAAAAATTATCAAACTGGACACAGATCACCAGAAGAGGTTGCCAAGAATTATCTTGGAGCTAGTTTTACTCAACAGTCATACTAGTGGCAAGGGAACTGAGGTGTCTAGTAAGAGCTGCTGCTGACTAAAAGTATAAGAGACAACCCTGATGCTTCAGACACCTAGAACACCAGGTGAGAGGAACCATATGAACAGAAGCAGTGACATGGAATGCAGTTCACCAGCCCTGAAGGTAAGGTCAGGACCCAAGGAGAAAGACAGGCAGAAGTGTTGCTATGACAGTTGGAAGTGAAAAAGGAGAAGGTGATACTCACCTGCATGGAGTGAATGTCTGATCAATTTATCACCAAATTGATGAAGGTAGGGAAAGTGAAGAAAGGTACCCTAGACATAAACTAAGGCATTTCCTACATATCCATATAGTGAAGCATCAAAAATTCACAGTGCAAGGTACCGCCAGCATGTAATTTGGTCACGAAACAAAGAAAAATTAAGACCCCCTGCATCTCTTCAAGTGCCCTAGCCTGACTGGGGGAAAGAGTTTCCCAGAGACAAACAGAGCAAAAAGTTAACTGCTTTACAAAGGTTTAGATGAAATGCAGGTGTTTTTCTAAATACCAAGAGAAAATATCTATTTTACTTAATATATATAGTATATAAATTGTATAAATTTGTTGTGGATACATTTAGTTCGAATTCTGGAATAAAGTTTCAGTCCAATTAGGGAAACTTTGAAATACAGTAATCCCTCGCTACTTTGTGTTTCACCATTCGTAGCTTCAATACATCGCAGGTTTTTTTCCCCACATCTTTACCATATTTCCCGCTACTACACAGATTTTGTTTATTGCAGCATCTTTCTGGAACTGTCCTCCACAATATTCAAGGGATTACTGTAATTTGTTCATGGGACACAGCTCTGACTATTTTAAAAGGATGCTTGGCCACTTTTTAATGTCAATACCTTGCCTTTCCAAAGACAACAACTACAGTTCCCAGAGTTCTGGGACTCATACACAGAGAAACAAGTGCTTTATAATCTCAGTGCAAGGAAGAAGAAGGAGATCAGAACAATTCCCCTCTTCAAAGTCAATTTAAGCACAAATCTAACCCATCTATGCCTTGTAATTCCTGTTTGCACTTCTGCCTTTCTTAAATCCTGTTTGCATGCAAATGTTTCAGTGGCATTCACAGACTGAGCAAAACAGGTTCATACGATGACTTGGCTGTATTTACTTAAAGTACACTCCAGATTTTTAAGGGCCAAAAAATTCCAAACAGAAATAAAAACACAATTCGGTCATCCAGAATAAGAAACAAGAATTAAAATTATGCTCATTAATATGTATGGAAAAAACCTAAACCACAAAACAAAACCTGTTTTCCTACCCTTCATCCCTAGTTCCCTCACAAATACCACCCTTCCTCTCAGCTGTAAGTGCATTATGCTAAACTAGTATGAAAGATACGATTTTATCAATAAATTAATGCATAACAGATGCACAGCCTACACCACCTCTCCTCTTAAGTAATCCATCACTAGGTGGATCAAGTAGCAATGCACTGGCAGACTGCTGAGCAATGATATTAAGAATGAAAATCCCTCAAGAACTCTAGTTCTGCAAGATGTGAGTGCTGGGAGACAGGCCATAGTGAGAAAAGCATCACATCTTTCTGCTAGTCAAGAGACAAACTTTTTTTTTTTTAGTTTAGAATTCACTTAAGAGCAAGCAAAGATGATACTTTTGTATAAGTGCTCTGGAGACTGAATTACTATTAAAGAGTTTAATTTGAGAAAGTCAGAAGCAAAGTTCTCACCCCACACTGAATACGGGGTGTGTTTATGCTATCCATGCATTCAAGTCACAGTAAAGTAAAGCAAGTAAATAATGCATGCTCACTTGATAAAGAATGTTTAGTAGTTGAAAGTGAATTGCCTTGTCTGGAATGTCAAGACAGAAATGGCATCCACAGTTAGGAAACCACTGATATTTTCAAACGCTGAATCATGCCTCAGAAACCAAGACTTCCTAAGCTTCTTCAAGTAGGAAGCAGTTACCACCACAGACAAGACCCACAAACCCTTCCCAAAGTGAGAACAGTCAGTCACTTGCTGACATTAAGACAGAGCCACTGTTCTACCACTGAATTACTATGAAATTAAGGAAATCACTTGTTTAAAAACAGAGATGGCTGACAATACAGCCAGAAATAAAGAGGAAGTTTCATTTTTCCTGCTCATCTTACCAAAACTAATCAATTAGGACTAAAAGCAAATTATTAAACTTTTTAGTGAAAATAATTATTTGCATGCACTTAAAAATACTCAATGGTGTCCCATTACTTGAAATAACATCTTTTAAAATGTAGTATTATGATCTGTAAGGGATGTTCAGTATACTGTACTAACAATTGGATGCACATGACACAGCAGAAGAAAGTGACCTGTAATAAAGGAAAAAAATAATTTACAAGTCACCCTTATCAAATATGCCATTTTGTCAAAGCCTTACTTTTGGGTTTTTTCCCTTCTTGTTTTTAAAACAATGAAACAAACAGCAAGTCTCATCGGCCAAAGTGATATCCTGGCAATGGCTCTGCTGTTGATTTTCAAGTGGAAGTGTTGAACCTGCTGTACCTCAAGGAATAAAGTACAATATAGTATTGTACATAGGAAAATAAGATGTAAAATTGTGTGCGTGTGTGTTAAGACTCCGATTCAGTCAGTCTGTGGAAAATTCTAACCTCTTATCTACCAATCTGAAATTAAGTTCTCGATTTACTCAGTGAATGAAAAAAGAACTTCAGCAGTGCACAGGTATACTTACTCTAAAATATACGATGTTAGATTGTTTCAACAAAACAAACTGGATAACAGCTAAAAGGCAAGAACTTACTTTATGCACAACAGCAGTTCCCTACCTCAGCAAGCTCTCCTTCCCCAACAATTCTCTAAGCATTGTGAGATATTAAATGAGTCTTAGTTTTATAAGGTTTATAAAGTTACATATCATAATTCTGGTTTTAATGCCTAGCAGTTGAAATAGGTGGATTTGAAAGACAGTAACAAATTTGCAAATGAATTCAGTGATCACTTTAAAAAGAAGCAGGAAAGAATGAATGTTTTTTATACTTCCTGCAATATTTATAGTGTGTGTATATGTATATATATGTACACACACTTTCAGCAGCTGTGGCCATAGTGTAAGAGCTATGAATTGTTACTTCCTAGCTAGGCCACTCATTAAAAAATAGCAGTACCATTCAGTTAAGGAAGACAAGAATCAATCATAATACTTCGGCTTAACATTTTTGGCACATAAATTAAAAACTTTATTTCCTTCAGATCTGTTTTAGGGGATGGAAAGTTAAGGATAACATGGCAAAAAATCCCCGCATACCCAGCCCAGGAACTGAAATCCAGCCAGCTGTCTCCTCAGGCTAGAAGCAGTACAGATTCCACAGGCAGGCAAGTGATGGACCGTGACATCTTCATTTTCCATTATTTTATTCAGTAAACAGTATTTGTTGATATTAATAAGGTTACGCATGCTGAATTCACATGTTAAAAAACAGTCTCTTTCTTGCCAAGTCATGACAAAGTCCTGTAGACAAACAACTCAACTCTTTCCCTTCCATTGTTTGACCTTAATAAAAAAAAACAAACAAACAAAACAACCAAAAATATTAACTCTTCTTTCCTAACATGGTTGTAACTAGAGTTCAATAACAGGACTAGATCTAGTCTAGATTCTCCGCTCTTCGTATACAAATTGCTGTTATTTGACTGCAGTATCAGCAAATATCGATACAAAACCCCACTAGTTCTAGTTCTCTTCTTTCTAAAAGTCAAATTTTCCCAGAGACACACTACCAGTCCTCCATAGGAAGCCTACTCTAACAATGGCTGCAAGCCTGTTGTATGAAAGATGACCCCTATCCCAACTAAAAGGTTGCTTATTGACTTAGTCGAGGCCCAGGCAAGGTCAGAAAAAACACCTGGACTCTGACCGGCTCTTCAAAAATAATTTATAGATCTAAGAGTTTGAAGAGGAGAGTTACACTACACCAAGCTTCCAAATACACTAGTAAAATTACCACAGAATGGCTGTAGTTGAAAAGGATCTCCAGAGGATATCTCGTCCAACCTACCCAGCTGAAGTCGGGTCACCTGGAACAGGAGAGAGACTCCAAAATGTGTTTGGGCAACCTGTGCCAGTGTTCAATCACCTCCCCAATAAAGAAAATAATTCCTGCTGGTTCAATGCCCACCACCTCTGGTCCTGTCACCATTATCAGAATGTCATCTTTCAAGGAAACTAAACATAGCTGTTCCAATTGATTCAGCTAAGCCTATTCAACAGTAACAGCAAGTAAGATGGAATTCTGAGAAGCTTCCAAGGTAGACCATAGATCCTTATCAATCACTCTTACCAGCAAAAAAAAGTTAGGGAGAAGTCTTCTCAGGCATAGTCTTAACACCTTTCACTTTTTTTGTTTGTTTCTTAATCCCAATATTGCTTATTGAAAAAGCAAACATCTGCAATCTTTTAGCTAGGTGGCCTACTTCTTTTTGAGCTGGTGACATCATTGCTAAAAAACAGGCTAGCAAGTTCTCAGAACATCTGTTACCTAAATGGCTGCACAGCTCCCAAGAACTGAGAGCTAACCGTGCCTCTAAGCTGCACAAATGCAAATAGATCCAATTTTGGGTGGAAAACCTCCATAGTTACCACTCTTCGAAAAGTATCTCTCAGCAAGTACCAGCCTGCCTTCCTTTGGCAAAGCAGCAAAGTCTCTGGGAGTGAACTGAGAAACCACCACAAACTCCTAACCACAGTCATCTTAACTAACTAGACTCAGTAGTCCACATCCATTGGGAACTTCATCTGCTCCCAAGTACAGAGACAGTAATTACGCATTTGCATGCCTTCGGGATCACTGTTGCTACTGCTGATTTACACATTGTTATTTTGAATCACTCAAGCAGAACCACAGAAGAATACCAGACACTTGCTGTTTCTTTTTTTAAGGTACATGAGACTGTCAATGACTGAATTACATTCATAGTAAAACTTCCCCCAACCCCATCATTATTAGTTGCACTTAAATTCACAGTTTATTCTGTCAAAGCTTTGTGAAGGGGATCTCATCATTCACATTTGTCACAGCAAGAGATACAGGAAGAAATTATAGAATCATTCACATCCCTTCATAATACAGTATTTTATAAGATTATTAAACCAGCTTATTTTCTAGCAATACAGTTACAGCCAATGTAGTCTCAGGTGCCAGTATGAGCAAGATGTGTTCCACATCATATTCAGGGGAGATGCCGTGGGTCTGCCTCACGGCTCAAGGCAGTACCAGAAGCCTTTTGACAATAAAACTTATCAAGACTGGTTTCAAAGTCATACGTTGTCACTGTAGATAGGACAGAAAAAGTTACATAAAAAGAAGAATTGTACATTTTACTTTGGCAACTATGAGTATGAAGAAACTCTATCAGTCCTCAGGGCTATTTCTCCAGGCACACTGACAAAGCAATCATATTGGAGAAGAGTGAGACATTGTAACAATGTTTTTAACGTGTGTGGCTGGCAAAATGGAAATACCCAGTACCCGAGACCTATATCCTACTCTGCTCATATGAAAACTTGAAGGGCAGGACTTAACCTTCTGTAACAAGCAGAATTAACAATGACACAGATGGGCTTGTGCACTGAGCAGGATAAAGTCTCCTGCACACATGGTTCTTTTGCTGATTGACAAGCTGTTCAGAAATTGTCCTTTCAGTAGTTTCATCTACTCTCAGGGCAGACAAAAGTACACATGTAAGGCAAATGGAGTACACCCACACAGCTGATCTTTATTGGAACCACTAAGACCAGGAGCTTCATTCATTTTCACCAGCAACTAATTTATGAAAGTGGAACAAACTAAAGTCAGCACGGTAAAAATCCATACACTGTGACTAGGAAAAGCCTCCGGAATTATGAGAAAAAGTGGTGTCAGATAAGAGAGAAGTGACCTAAAAATGACCTAAGCAACTGGCACAACAGACAAAAGATCACGCTCATGATAACAGACTCTTTGCAGTATCATCACACACAGTAACAGTCATCTGCAATTAAGATGAGGGAAGAGTATGACTGCATTCAGTCGGAGAAACATTGCAGCATTCTGCCCTGAAAACATTCATCTGAGGATACACTAAACGGCTAGAAAGCCCAATATTTCTTTCCCACATCCCCGCCAATGATAACAAAAAACCCTTATTACTTAAATATAACAGATACCACTAGATTTTAAAAACAAGGATGAATTTCTCACCCTTACTATTTTTACTGTTATGGTTTTTATTCTAAGAGCAGCAACTAAATACAAGCAATGCTACAACTGTAGCACTACATATTACCATATTCTTTAGGTTTCAGTTCAACCAACACTCAGGCAGAATCTGAAACTATCACTTAAAAAGTTGCTATTATGGAAAGATGAATCAAAAGCAAAATCTTTTTATTTCTCAATCCATACATTACATTGAAAGGCAGGAGAAAGGGAGATTTGTTTGCACACTCATGTCAACATAAGTGCCAAAGAAAACGTTCAAAAGGAAATAATTATGTGTTGACATGGCAGCAGCTGTGTTTGCCAACAAACATGATTCAGGCAGCAAAAGCCCACAGCTTCAAGACTAGAAAGGAAATGTTCAGTTCAAATACTTGTAATTCAACAACCGGACTCGAAGTGGGAAATCTAGAAACCAGATACTATATACACACCTCACAGTTGGACAAGGAATGCAGAGTTCACCTAATACGTTATTCAATGACATCAAAGGAAGCATTCTCAAATTCAGACTAAAGTGTTACAAAATCAAAAAGCAATGCACAGAAGCATCATATCTTCAGCCTTCCTTCTGTGACTTACCAGATGCTATTAGGCAGCCACTATCTTTGTGTCAGGCTGTCTTTCTCCCAGCCAGATATACAATTATTTAGTTTAGAGATACCACTAAGAGCCAGACACACATAGCAATTCTCAATGCACTACTTCAGCTTAGGACTTAGAGGTCAATGAAAGTCAGTTCTCGTTCTTATTCCTCCCTCCTGTTGCACATAACAGAGATTCCTGTCAAGTCTTTCTTATCAGTATGTATTTTCCACAGAAAACAATTCAAGAGGCATGTCTAGAACAGCCTTCATCCAATGACTGTGAATCATTAGCAAATAGCAGACACACATTGAAAAAACTGCTCATCATCTGCCACACTGAAAGCAGCTCAACCCTCTTTCTTTACTTTTGTGGTTAACATCACGGAGTGCCCAGACAGTGAAATAGGATTAAGCCCTGCTGTGCTCAGTGCTACACACCAACCAATGCACACGTGACTTCTACCCTAAGAAGCTTGCACTGAGTCAGTACATTCTGGCACACCAGCTAGGCAGGGCAGTGGAAGCTGAGCTGCAATGGTCGAATACATTTCTGGTTTTCAGGTAGCATTCCTAGAGTCCTCACTGCTTTTACTAACATGGCAGGTACCAGAATTTGCCAGTGAATTTGTATTTTAGCAAAACAAAACAAAAAAGCCCCCAACAAAACAAACAAAAAAACCCAACAGACCAAACAGCTAATTTAATCATTTAACAATTATCTCAGTTGAGACAGATGAAGAAAGAAAATCATATAGAATTTGTTCATGTTTTCTGTTCTCTTCCCTCGCTGAGGCTGTCCTTAACTCTATTTTTAAATGTGTCAAGCAACTTGCAACAACACGCCATGAGTTTCACGCTGACAGAGCTCCAAAACTACAACACTGCGTTCATTCATGTAATAACTTCATATATAATAGAATCTATTTCTGAACATAGGCACTATGTGAAAGCCACATCATCTTCAAGAACTTTGTATGAGCAACAAGCTAAAACAGATTGCAAGGAGAAGGAGTCACCGATATCCTACCCTCCAGGGTCAGGCCCACAGCTGTGCTTTTCTCAGCCAAATATTATGCCTTCAACTTCATGTGGACTGTCATATTCATTATCATCAACACCCACGTCACTCGACCTTGAAGGCAGGCAAAAAACTTGCCCTAAGGTAAGTAGAAATTAACATGCAGGACATGTATTTTATCTTAGCAGAATAAGGACAAGTACCCACAACAGGACAATGTTACATACTCAAAATCTCCCTGTCCTTCAGATAAAAAAGAGAAATTAAAGCAAACAAATATGTATTTCAAGGTACAATATTCAAGGAGTTAGCACAACTGACAGTTGCAGGAGCCTAAAAACAGTGTCTGTCTCCCAAAATATAATGCTTTAACATAGCTATTAATGCAGATATGTAAATCCATCACCTAAAAGCGCAGAGCAGGGTAAATGTGGTAATACATCAGTCCCTATCTGGAAAGTTTTTGTCAGATGTCACAATATCTACATCCTAAAATCTGAAAACTTGATACAGGAAAAAACAATTAGATTCTCCTAGAAGTTTCTTTGGATACAGTAGTAGCAGTGTATCACGGTATCTACCCCTAGTCTTTCATCAGGAAAACTTTGTGACTTTAGCAAGTCAAATCTTAACATAACTGAAGCAGGACTGCATTCAAAAAGATGCAAATATGCTGATACAGATACTACGCTGCTTCTGACCTATAAAAGCACCCCATGACTGCACAGTCACATACTCACTCTGCTGCCTCCTTTATCACTACATGGTTCTGAAATGCACCTTACAGCAAACCCAATTTAAACCTAAAACATCTTAGCACTTTATATACGAATTAACTTTTCAATAGCTACAAAATAAGAAAAGTCTTTCCAAAAGTGCCATTTGTAGCAAATGAAAACTTAGTTTTACTGTTAGAAACCATAAGATCTGGGAAATGCGCTGTTAGACTCTACTTTCTGTACAGTATGTAACAAGACCTAGAGAATGCAACAAATGAAGGAATGGCCATTATGGTGACACACATCTGTTTATAATAGATGTGGTTTGAACAAGACCCGATTCTTCACAACTATGAGCACACACCCAAATAAGGCTTTGTATAAAATGTGTTTTAAAAGTGTTTAAAAAAGTGTTTTATACAAAACCCAAATACGGTTTTGTATAAAATTCAGTATACTTACATTTGCAAAAGTGAATGACCTAGGCACACACAGTGCTGCAACAAGCAACAGCAGAGTTTTACCATCATTTCCTGTCCTTAGTGAACACACTAATTTCACCACAACCACAGTTTTTCAGCGCACACACTGAGAACATCTCCAATACCTAAAAGTCCCCTCCCACCTTTCCTGCATGCAAACTCAGACATTACACAAAATTATAAAAGAGAGGACATAAATGGGCCTAATGCAATGTGTGGGGAAGGCAATATAAGAGTAAGGATAGAGAGAATAAAGACTTCTGAATGCCATTGCTTTGAAAATGGATAGGAGCCACAGTGCAAAACCAGTTACCTTAATCTATTGAGGACAGACTAGAGAGTATTATGTATTTAAAGATACCTTTTTTTAAAGGTTTTCAATAATAAAAAACAAAGCTCATGGAAATTAAAACTGTTACCCATGGCTTGACAGAAAATGTGAAGCACATGCTTTAAATAACCAAACCAGACTTACAAGCCCGGTGAAACACTCTAAACTCTATGATTAATTGATGACAGTCAAGGGATGAAGCAACTGTTCCCTCTGTTCCCTCTCAAGAAAACAGAGAATGAACACAGTTACCATCGTTAGAAGCCTTGGACAAAAACATAAGGCAGAAAAATTACCTTTTTTATTAAATACCCTTTTCTCTAGCCATTCCAGATATCCTCTGAGTAAAAATAAAACAGTTTCAGTGAGGAGTACTTCACTGTCACTGACCTGTACACCAAACTGTTTTCAAGTAATGGAGTGTTTAAAAGCTCATATTGCCTAATTGGTCCTCAAATGAAAATTAAACCAACCAGGAAACTGAAGTTGGATTTAATTAACCTATTTTCTTTACGATGCAGGCAAGAAATAACACTGGTGGCTTTTTTCTTTCTTTATTTCATTTTACAAGAGCACAGAGAACCACAGAGTGATGGTTTTGCAAACACGCCCAAGACTTCTGAAGTTCCATTTCACAGCCACTCGGCTGCCGGGCGATTGCCCAAAGCCCCCAGCAGGCAGGGACACCTCCTCCAGCCTCTCCCCGGGGCGGCCACCGCTCTCCGGGAAGCGGCTGTCACAGCTCACCTGGAATCCTCTCCATCTCGGCGCCGCACGGAGCGCACCAGGAGTGCGGTGAACCTTCTCAGAGCAGGGAAAAGCGCCCAAGCTGGCCGCCGCTCCCGAACAGCTGCACGGGGCTGAGAGAGCGCGCCCGGGGACCCCGAGAGCCGCAGGAGGCGCCGGGGCAGGCGGGATAAGCGGCAGAAGGCGCTGCACCGGCAGCAGTCCCGAGCGCCCTCGCTGCTGGGTGAGAAGAGAAAGGTGTTTTCTGCGCGATAAAACACCTCTTCTCTCGCGTGCCGAGTTGTCCGGCCGCCGCCGCTCCCGGCTCTGCTCGCCCCGCGGAGCCCNCCCCAGAGCCGCCCTTAAGCAGTTGGGGCAGGGCGGGCGCGGAGCTAATCCCGCAGCGGCCCTGCGGGAGCCCAGGGAGCCATGGCTCCCTGAGCCGCCTCGTCCCGGGGGAGCGGCTCCCCGCCCTGCAGGGGCGAAGTGCGGGCAGGCGGCCGGCAGAGAGGGCTGGGCGGGGGATCGCCGCACCCGCGGCGGCCCGAGGGCATCAATTCCCGCTCACGGGGAACGCTTCCCGCGCCTGTCCTTGCCCGCCGACTCGGGAAGAGCTCCATGGGAGAGAACCACCCCTTCCCCCGCCCCGCACCGGCATCCTAAAATTAGTGTGCTCTTCTGCGCCTGAGATTTAAAAAGAAACAATTTGAATGACTAATTAGATGCAAGCCGTTAGAAGTGAGCCGGGCGGCTTCCACAAACCCTGAATGTGTGTGCTAAATCTTTCGGAAATTGTTACTGCTTGTGAAATTGTAGACGGGATGTGACCTGGCACCCCATTCAGACCGTTTTTATTTACGAAGTGCGATTTAATCTACACTTAGGGAGCGGGGTGGGGAGAACAACCCTGGTTTCCTTACTCAGCCTCATGTGCCCGAGACTGATCAGCTGGTTTTAATTCCATTCAGAACTCTGTGCTTTTCTCAGCTCGAGGGAAACAGAAACACTTCTCTTCATATATAGTACTATTCATATAGCATTAAAAAAGAGCAGAAGCGTTTGGAAAAGCAAGATTGAGTAACATCCCACAAGGTAGGGAGGAGATCTCCCAGATCTCTCACAGATGAGAGCTCGTGGTGACATAACCCAGGAGCAGAGTAGTACCTTGAACCTTGAATGAAATCTTGCAAGAGACACCACAGGGTATCACTTTTATTACAAACATGGTCCAGTGGAGGCTTCCCAAACCATAGGCGAGTGACCCAACATCCTGAAAGCTGCTTTCAGAGCTGGCCTACAGTGATACTACAGCAGAAAGGGCGTCTGTCGGCTCTGCTGCTGTCTGTAGCCATACACCCTGATGATAGCTTAAGGGGATGCTGCCTACACCATAAAAACTCAAGCAACAACTTCTTGATCAGCATCAAGCATCAAAGTCAATAAAAAACAACAGAAGCAGTTTTAGTTTTCATTATATTGTTTAATGTAGCTCCAAGCTGGTCCTGTATGGGAATTCAGGCATTGCTAGAGGGTATGTATCAGCTTGCAAACAGTTGGAATTTATCAACAGCATGTGCAAACTCCTTAGGTTTCAGGTTTTATAAAAGTTTGGGTTTATAAATCCAGTTTTTAGGACAAAATTAGCACTCACTGTCATTTTAAAGAGCACAATTCTTAGTGATCGCATGGTGTAATAGCACACTGTTAGATAACAACATATTTTCTATGCATGTGTGGCCTGTTTCAGCTTCCACTGAAAACAAATTCTGACCACTTTCTTACTTAAAAAGTAACTGGGTGTCTCCCTGAGAATGTACAGTCTCCAGGCTCTGCATCAAAAAGGATACAAGCAATGCAAAAATAAAATTCTCTTCAAGACCAAAATGTCCATCTTGAGTCCTGCTATGTAAACATTGTCCTATTTAAGGTTCCTGAAATATTTAGAATCTTTACCGGTTTTGTGTAAAAAAAACATAGACTAAGCACATCTCTGGTCTGTATTAAATTATTTCGCTGGAGTTACATCAGGGAGGAGTTTGATCTTTTTATGGATCTAGGGCTTTGTTTCCTTTCCTTTTGTTCTTCCCTTCTGTTGAATATAAAACAATGAAAAAATATTGGAGTCCTCTCGTTTCCTGGGCTAAAGAGAAGTTTATAAATAAATTAATAACCAGCCTTTTGAGAATAAGATCATTTATTCTGGTAGAAAAGCAACACACAGAGAAATAATGACAGTTCATTAACTGAGATGGCAAAATACAAGGTGGTTGTACACATCAAAGGAAATGTATGGGTAGAAAGCCTCTGTGTGAATATAGATTGCTGGTTTTCCTTCTTAATAGATCCATCAACAAAAACTCATCCGGTTTATAATCATAAGAGGAAGGTGATTAGGGTATTCCTCAGCACCATGCACTTAACCTTCGATTTATCCTTGCTCTTTGGGTCTTGTGTTCTGATTGATGGAGCCTCATGACACTGTAATCTTTTCAGAGCTATTAAGAAGAGTAACTCCATTCTGCATAATCCAACAGGTATTTTTTTAAATTCAGTTTCCCTTTGATCTATTATAATTCAAAATTAAATTACGTGGTCTGCATTAAAACGCTACCAATATGTGTGTCCATTTAGCTTGCTCTTTCCTGTGGTTTTGTAGACAGTTCACAATAATGTTTCAAGTGATGCAATGAAAGGGATTGTCTTTTGATTTCCACCTTGATTTTTTCCTCCCTTTAATTATTAGGTAAAATAATTACTGCATCCCTATTGAACTCAAAGACATGCAATGATGTTTCAAGATGCAATCTTAGTCTCATGAGTAAGCGACCTTCCATACCATGTATATGTACCACAAAGAGAAAGGGTTGTTACAAGACACAAGTTATGTCCTGTGGTTTGAGCCAAACAACAGACAAATAAGACTTGTGAAGAGCTTCTGCATTTACAGCAGATGGATATATTTATCAGTATCCTTGTGGCTGAGAAGGTGTGAGCAACAGGAGAGTTGTGCACATTGCACAGTTATTGGATTCACCTGTCTTTCTATTCTGATGACTATGCAGATATATCTTCAGTCCTGGGCAGGAGCTATCTGTCTTGAAATTCAGAAACATCTTTCCTCATATACAAAAACAAATCTGTCCTTGTTTCCTTTCCTCTTTCCACTGGCCCTCCCTATCGTGTAATTTCTGTCTATGCCAGGACCTTTGATTTTATTCTCAGTCATTGCTGGGAAGCCTCTATCCCACTGACAGTGTTTTGACAAACATTGCTGTTGTCCTATTCCGTCTGCTGCCTGGTATTATGGAAGCTACTGGCACTACCTTTCCTATGTCGTCCTTGCGGGTACTTCTAAATGCTTGCCTATCTCCCTAGGCTGCCCAGGTCTCTTTTCACATTACCATAGTTACTGGGTCTTCTTCCATGGCTTATCTGGCTTCCAAATTAGCCATGTTAAATTCTCTTTGGAGCCCTTCTGGACAGCTCTGAGATAAAAACATATCAGATGTCTTGCAAAATTCATTCATTGTTGCAATACTTTTAGCAATCGTGATCGTGCCATTCATTTGTGTGGTGGTCAGAGCTCTACAGTTGTGGGGGAAAGCAAACTGCTGTCACAGCACCCTTTATTCTTCTTCTTACAAGCTGCTAAACTGTTTACCTATTCAAATAAAGGCAGAGAGAGAGAGCCAGTCTTTCCATGCTGGCAAAGCAGATGTGTGGCCAGAACACGGGAAGGTGAAAAACTGAAAAGAAATTAATATTGGCACTCAGCAAGAGAGTCCCTGTACTGAATGGTCTACAGAAGTTCACTCTAGCCCAAAATTTACAAAGCTGGAGTACAAGGAACTGGGCACCAAACATTAAAAAGATGCACATATTTACTGTGGCTGCCATGACCATGCAGTGTATTCCTGCTGCGTAACATGACATGACATATGCAACATGACATGATGACATATGTAACACAACATGATAGCATAACATGATAGCTTCACAGCCTCTTTCCACAACACTGCTGATCCATCCCAGAAGGTGCCAGTGAACACCAAAGAAATAGAGAAGGCATGCAACATACATTGCTTACAAAAGACCCAAAAGCCAAAAATGCAGACTCTGGAGAGCCCTGTTTTGTGTGTGTGTGTTTGTGCGTTACTGGCAACAGTAGGATCTGTACTTTGAAATCACTGAATTCCAAATGGTAATGTTCTTCACTAGTACTATGAGTACTTTTCTTCCTGTTGATTTGAGTTTTATTTGTCTATTTTACTTAGCTCCAAGGAAACTGGGAGGGCCCAGCTGTATTTAGTCTGGCTCCTGGGCTTACTGCATTTGAGGGCCAACTCCTTAATGTCAAGTGGTCGCTATGCGGTGAATAAGCAAATCCAGCATCCAGACTTCAAGACAAACAGGGAATTAAGTATCACGAAGTTTCTTAAGCTTCACACAGACAAGGACATTTTTCAAGCAGTAACTTTAATAATGCCTTGGAAATGAAAGGCAACTCCAAGGTTTTCAGCAGAAAGTTATTCTGATTTTTTTTTTCATACTTAGTAGCATCTTCCTTTAAGAAGAAAAGCTAAACAAACTGGCAATTGAAGATTCTAGATTTCTCAGTCTTGTGATGGTTTCATAAATACCAGATGCTGTTTTATAACATTTACCCTCCTCCCCCTCATTGGTGACTATTACTCATTTGTCCAAGTGTTCTGGGATTTTAGTATTTATCTAAAATGCAATCAGATGGGGGAAAAAATAGTCCTATTTTTTCCATATTACTTAAGGCAGGAAGTGTGAAAGTATATGGAGGTTTATTGTATTAAAGCATGTTTACAGGTATGTGATACAGGTCTCTGCAGACTTTGGCATCTAGACACCGTTCAACTGGCAGAGAACAATACAGCTACTAGGCAACAGTGTAATTCAGTGCACTGTGGGCCAGATTATCCCTCGCTACTGATGCAGGCCTGGTTGTTTGGATTGTTAGAGAGAAGTTTTATCTGGAGCAGGAGAGACAGAAACCTCCTGTGGGGCACAAAGGATTAGCGGGGACACTCCACACCCATGAGTCCTTTAGCATTCTGGAGTCTTAACTAGATGCAGATGGAAGACAATATATTGTCCGTTGCAACCAAAGTTTCTGCTTACTTCACTGGGCTTAGGCATACCTTTTGTGTTACTTTTTTCTCCTTAACTATTACACACAGCATGGAGTACTTCAAATGCAGAGGTTCGAGCTCTGCTTGCCTTTTTGTGTAGGATCTACATACCTACTCTTTGATGTCTGTCATCTGCATTGAGAGTAGGATCCCAATTTGTCTTATTAGGACTAGTTTTGCTATTCTTTTCCTTTGAATACACACAACAGGTGAAAATGTGGAAACACTAACGCACGAAAACTGCTGATGTCAAGATACATATTTCATTCTCTTGGGACCACGAACACAAAAGGTAAGAAAAGACACTGAATTTATATCTGGAAGGCCATGGGATAGATGCCTTTGCATTTCACTTCAAAGTAAAAATAAATTATGTTGTTCAAACCTTGTAAATTGGACCTACAAGGTACATTTCCTGCCAGTATGAACAAAGTTTTCTATTGTGTGAACTCATTGAAGTTGCTAGTACTTCATTTGAGTGCATGTGATACTTAGCAAGTGTCGACAATGGCAGTAACAAGCATGACCCTGACAGTGTGTACATGTCCAGCTACAAACATTAAATTTGTTAGCAAACAGTTATTCCTGACTGGCATCAGAATGAAAGAACAGAGAATCAACTCTCCTTATACTCACTTGAAAGTTAGGCTTTTGGCTTCCAACCAAAGAGCTACTTCAGAGCCTCCCTGCTCCAGTGATCAGACAGTCTCCTAGTTCTCTAACTGCACATAGTTACATCCAGTTTGTACCTACTGATGCTTTGCACCCTATTGTAGTTGAACCACAGCCAGCTACCAAGTACCATAAAGCTGCTCACTCACTCCCCCACTACTGGGACTGAGGAGAGAATCAGAGGGGTAAAAGAAAACCCATGGATTGAGATAAAGACAGTTTAATAGACGAAGAAAAAGCTATGCACACAAGCAAAGCAAAACAAGGTAGTACATAATTCACTGCTCCATAGGGGCCCACAGGTCATCTCCAGGAGAGCAGGGCCCCATCACATATAATGGTTACTTCAGAACATAAACTCCAAATTTCCCCATCTTTCTCCTTCCACCCACTTTATATACCAAGCATGATGTCATATGCTGTGGAATATCCCTTTTAGTCATTTGGAGTCACCTGTTTTGTCTGTGTTTGTCCCAGCTTCCCATGCATTCTCAGCCTCTTCGCTAGTGTTACAGTGTGAAACGCAGAAAAGGCCTTGGGTCCGTGTAAGCCTTGCTCAGCAAAAACAAAAACATCTCTATATTATCAACACTGTTCAGTCCAAAACGAAAAGACAGCCCCATTCTAGCTAGTGTGAAGAAAATTAACTCTACCCTAGCCAAAACCAGCACACACCCCCAGGCTTGCGCCTCAGTTCTCGGGTGTACAGATGTAACAGATCCATCCAGTGCCACAGCCATTAGGTATGTGTACTCAGGTAAGAATTTCACCAGAGGACAGTAGAAAGTGTGCCTGTTGCTGCTGTGAATTAACTGCTAATTTTGTGTCAGGGGATTTCCAATAGGAAAACTTTTCATTCTGACTGCCAAGTTGCCCTTAGCTGGGGGAAAAGTTAAGCTAGGTGGGTTGACTTCTGCTGATGTACAGCAGTAGCCTTTCCTCTTTCTATGCTGCAGCCATTAGTGTATGACCTGGGTTTTCAAATTATTCAGATGTATACTAGTATGCTAACTTCACAATTTTCAGTGCTGCCAGCAGACCTTATTTGACAGAAAAACACGTCTTGCCAGGCATCATAACTCTGGCTCCACACAAAACAAGTCAGTAAATCCGGACAGATTTTGATTTTAATTTTTATTTTTACCAGAGGTCAGCAATGGTTCCAGGCAGAAGAGACACCCAAGAAATGAAATCTTCTGCTTTATTTGAGGTAGCTTTACTGTTCCAGACAGCAGCATCATATCACATCTAGAGCTGTTGAAGTCAATGGAGAAATCATCCTTTAAGTTTAACAAGTTTTGTGTCAGATGGTTCACCAAATGGACCAAAATATTGAGTGGCTGTGATTTGCCCTTGCAGCTCAAGATATTGATGAGAATACAGGCAGCTGTTGGAAGACAACCACCTCCACCCCACTATTGCCCTGTAATAATTGTGGCAAGACAGGCCACTCAGTCTACTTCTCTATGTATCCTTTCATCCACGCTGTTTTTCTAAGGGTTCACTGCTGAGAAATGGATCCCTGTGTTTAGTAAAATTTTGACAATGATAAAGCAATGGGAACCTTCAATTGAACTCAAAGGTGATTGCCAGAAAGAGAAAAACAAAGGTTTTTATGGCATTAGTGCCACAGTTAGGCATGACTGGCTGTCAAAGTAAAGTAGAGGAAAAGCAAACCTCCCACACACCCCACTTTGGACAAATGCAAATACAGACGTCACTAGCAAAAGGCATGAAAGGATGTTCACTCACCTGCAACCCAGGTATAACCAGTTCATCACAGTCACCTCAATCCAGTGAGTTGCTGAACAGGCAGGTAGTCACTTAGCACAAATTCAATTAACAGTGCCCTCAACCATGATGGAGATGTGCAGCTGCTCTATTTTTCTGCCTCCAGAAGAGGTGTAGAAAAGGGAAAAGGGATATCAACGCAAGCTTTTAATGCCAGCCACTTTTAAAATCCCCTTTTGAATACCAATAAAGAGATTTACTAGCTGTTTATATTTTTATTTTAGTAAGCTGCTATTTTTAAATAGAATTAGAAAGAAAAACCAAATAAAAACAAATCTGTTGAAAAGTGCAGCAAATATTATACCAAAAAATGTTGAGATCATTGTTCTATATACATTTGAAAGAACCAAGAGGGAACAAGTGTCATTTTTAATCTTTAAAAACAGAAAGTTCTCCACACATAAATGTAGAAGGAACATATTTGGCAGAGACATGGAGCTGTTTATACACATTTATTATCCCCTAGTGTTTACTATCTTTATTAATGACCTGGATGAGGACATCAACTACCCCCTCAGTTGGTTTGCAGATGACACAAAGTTGGACAGGAGTGTTGGTCTGCTGGAGGGTAGGAAGTTTCAGTGCAGAGGGATCTGGACAGGCTGGATTGATGGGCTGAGGCCAGTTGTATAAGATGCAACAAGGTGAAGGGCCACATCTTGCACCTGGGTTGCAACAATCCCACACTGCAGGCTTGTAGAACAGTGGCTGAAAAGTGGTCCAGTGGGAAAAGTCCTGGAAGTGCTGGTTGACGGCAGCCGAACATGAGCCAACCTTGTGCCCAGGTGGCCAAGAAGGCAAATGGCATCCTAGCCTGTATCAGAAACAGTACGGTCAGCAGGACCAAGGCAGTGATTGTCACCCTGTACTTGCACTGGTGAGGCCACACCTCAATTCCTGTTTTCTCAGTTTTGGGTCCCTCACAGCAAGAAAGACATGGAGGTGCTGGAGAGAAAGGCAAACAAAGGTGAAGGGTCTGGACAAGTCATATGAGGGGCAGATGAGGAAGCTAAAGTTGTTTAGCCTGAAGAAAAGGAGGATCGGGAGTGACCTTATCACTCCCTACAACTACCTGAAAGTAGACTAGCCTGGTGGGGGTTGACCTCTTCTCTCAAGTAACAAAGTATATGATGAGAGGAAAGCTTCAAGTTGTGCCAGGGAGGATTTAGGCTGGATATGAGGAAAATTTCTCCACCAAGAGGGTTGTGAGGCATTGGAATAGGCTGCTCAGGGAAGTGGTGGAATCATCATCCCTGGAGGTACGTATTTAAAAAACATTTAGATGTGGCACTTTGGGACATGATTCAGAGGTTGCCCTGGCAGTGCTGGGAAGATGGTTGATCTTAAAGGTCTTCTGCAACCGAAAGATTCTATGATTATCACAGTAGTTAGTACAATGCACTGGCAGGAAATAACTACTTGTGTGGAGTTCAAGGTTATCTTGGTTTTCACAAGTAATAAAGGTGACAGACATGTCCCGGAGACATCTTTGAAAAGGTGAAATTAAACATAGGTGGGAGGAGGTGATACAAGAATTTCTAGTGAGAACTAAAATAAAAAGCAGCTGAATTCAAAAAATCCATCCTACAAAATGAAAAATGGCCTTTGAATTGAACGGGCTGTTTATCTGACCTCAAAGAGCTAAGCCAATGTGTTATGGCAAACATTTACTTTGCAAGGAGAAAATTAAAAACCAGACTATTTGCGCTTTAAAGTGGAACTCATGTTGATTTTAGGAATCGTACAGGTTATAGAATTTTAGCTCAGTGGTGAGGTAAAGAATTAGAGGTGTATTTCTGGGGCAGCTAAGGGACTCTTGTAGGCTGGAAGCAAAGTCATAACAATAGGGGAAGAAAAACAAGCAAATATGCCTCCTATGCACTAGCTTTGATAAGCCAGAATGAAGTAACTTAGTAATGGTGGGAAAAGCATTTATTTTCTAAGTTGTAAACCCTATTTCAATATTAAAATACTGGCTAATTAAGAATGAAGAGATGAAATTGATTCAGAGCCTTGAAATGCTGTCAATAAAGTCTTTTTCAAAGAGGCTGTAAAGGAACTTCAGAATCAGAAGTGAAAGGTAAAGTCATATCATGAGTTAAAAACTAGCTGAGAGAGAGACTACAAAGACCTAGAATAAATTACTGCCTCTTAAAATGGAAAAAGGTTAATAGCAGGATGCCCCAAGGACCCTGGCTGGAGCCACTGTTCTGTATATTATTCAGAGTCTGGAAGGATGAATGGTCTGGTAGTAAAATTTGCTTGTGATACAGATTATTTGGGTTTGGCACAGTTTGGGGAGGATTATGAAGAATACCAGATGGATCTAATAAAGCTACTGCAACCGTTTGGAAGCAATATAATTGTAAATGAAATACCAACTGTCATGGTTTAACCCCAGCAGCAACTAAGAACCACACTGCTACTCATGCCCTCCTCCAGCCTGGTAGGATGGGGAGGAGAATTGAAAAAGACTAAAACCTGTGGTTTGAGCTAATAACAGTTTCATAATTGGAATTAAATCAAGTACACTACTACTAATAATAATAACAGTAATGTAAAGAGAGGTAACAAAAGGAGAGAGAGAAATAAAACTTCAAGGAAAAAAACCCCAGTGATGCACAATACAGTTGCGCACTTTGTACTAAATGATGCCCATCCCATCCCTGCACAGTGGTCACTCCTTCCAGCCAACTCCCCCCAAGCTCACATACTGAGCATGTTCTGTGGTCTGGAATATCCCTTTGGCCAGTTGGAATCAGGTATCCTGGCTGTGCTATTTCCCCCCAGCTTGTAGTGCACTTGCTCACTGGCAGAGCATGGAAAACTGGCAAGTCCTTGGTTTAGAGTAAACACTCCAAGGAACAACTAAATATCAGTGTGTTATCAAAGCAGACTTTCTCTGAGGCTGAATAGAATATTTGTGTCAAATGAATGTCATGGTTTATTTTGACACGGAGAAAATAGACTGTAGTCATGATTGTAACCAATTTTTATTTAAATTGTCCAGTTTAGCTGTCAAATCAATTTGTGGTGCTCAAGATGCAAGTGTATATTGTCAGCTCATCCAAGACATTTGCTGAGTGCTCAGCAATTGTCAAGAAGCGAGTAAAGTATTAACATTAGTGAGAAGAAAATGAAGGGTAATAAACAAACCAATATGATACCATACAGTGTTCTGGTCTTCACTTTGTCAGGTAATAATAGGCTGCATCAGAGCAGCCTATTGAAACTTAAAGGCATTTTTCAAAGACATCCCACGTTGTGTTCTTGTGTGGCTTTTTGCATTTCCACTCCCTCATTTCATCTGCCTCTTTTTTCTTTTCATTCCTTCACCAGACTCACATGTACCTTAAGTGCAGGCCCAAACACTCCCTCTAGTATTTTTCCCTTTTTATTTCCTCTCAGTTCCTCAGGTGGCTATCTGATCACTTCTGCATGTGATTGAGATTGAGAATAACTTGAATTTGAAAAGCAACTTTTTTTTTTTTTGCTAAAAATCTCTATGCTTTCAAGTCTCGAAATCTCCCACTTAACAAAAAAAGATCCAGACATAACCAGCTGACACTCTCCTCTCACAAATCATGACTGTCATCATAAAAAGTCCCCAGTGTCAATGTGAGCTGGGTATTCAGTATCCATTACCAAAAAGAATAAAAGGAAAGAAAGTAACACAATGTGTTGGGGGAAGAATGGATTGTGCTGCTCGGGCTTCTGTGAGCCCGAGCACCTCAGGGAGGAAGTGCCTGGAAAGGTGACTGTCTTTTTATTCAGCAAATGTAGGCTGAATGGCAATGACAAACATCTTCAAACTGCCAGCTGCAAAGATCTGAGTCATTCGGGTGAAATTTCTGAACAAAAATGGAAGAAAAAAATTTGGAGTAGGAAACTTCAGAGGGAAAAAGAAGACACTATTACATGGGCAGCAGACCTAATGAGGTTTGAACTTCTACAGGTTTGTTTCCCTACATATTTCCTATAAGGCTCCACTCAATAACCATCGATTTCTCCTCATCTTTCCAAGCTTACCTATGTGTCCTTCAGCTCTCCTACAATAGTCTCACCTCACCTCAGGTCCTCTAATTATCAGCAGGGAAGAGGCCAGATGTGTTGTAGCTGAATGCAAGCTCTGCACCTGGTCAATTAGCAGCACAGGCTAATGGGTCAGCCTGTTCTCACCCAAAAGAACAATGTGTGAGTATTTCCTCCTTTTCCGCACGTTTTTTACACAATTTGCAGGAACTTTGCAAATTTGCCAAATCTGCTTGAAAGCAGTCTGAGGGTTATAGTTATTACAGCTAAATTGATAGATAGGTGAACAAACAACTTGGCTGAGCAGGCATCGCTTCTTTACGATAAAAGCCTAAAAATAGTCTTCTGTTGTGATTGACCAGCACTCTGGGTCCTCTTCCCACAATGAATAGACTAAAATAACTTCAGCCATTTTAAATGAAGTGAAGCCTAGCTATCTGATCCAGCTGAAATAACTTTGTAAATGGAAATCAGCTCATAGAAATACAAAAGAAGAAAAAGGCAAAAAAAAGTCTATAATAAAATCCATGTTGAAGCATTAGAAGTATGGAGCTGGCTTCTGGTAAATTAACATCATCCCAGCCACCAGATCCAGTCACTCTTGTCTTTCTCAGCTCATATGAAGTAGGCAAGTGGGCTTTAGTTTATATTAACCCATCCAAACCCAAAATTAGTTAGTTAGCCGGTGGGATGTTTTTTAGGTGGCATGGTAACTCTGCTCTTAGTATGGAGATGTCCACATAGGTTCCATGAGAGCCAGGTTGAATCTGGAAGGATCTGCTCCCAGGCAGATGTACAGTAGGACTCACTGGGTTGAGCTTATGCTAGTTGGGACAGCCCTGAAGATCCTAGAGACCTGAGGGCTGTGTGTTGGTGAATGTCAGGCGATGAAGGGAAGGGAAGTTGAGACTTAGCAAACATAGCACAGGGGTGGTGGCAAGAGTGAGTGAGTAAGTGAGTGTGCGAGTGAGTGAGCGAAATAATTAAGTGTAAAAGTTGTAATCTTGATGGCTGTTAAGTAATCCCCATTTCCCAGATCCATGGTGGGTTGTCATTTGCTCTGTCTCATCCTTTAGACTTGATATTAGGAAAAGGTTTTTTACTGAAAGAGTGATCCGGATGTGGAATGGGTTGCCTGCAGAGGTGGTTGAGTCGCCAACCCTGGAGGTGTTCAAGGGGAGGCTGGACGAGGTGCTGAGTGATATGATCTAGATGTAGAGGATAGGTTAGTTGGATTATAGGTTGGACTAGATGATCTTCAAGGTCCTTTCCAGCCTTATCTATACTGTGTGATTCTGTGTGTGACTGTGTGATCCATGCCACTGCCTCATTTAAAGTGGTCTGAATTTCCTGGGCTAGAGATTTTGTTGGATCATGTGACTTTTGTACATTTCTTTGCAGTTGTAATACAAAAGATAAAAAAGAACATTATAATATAATGACTGGTTTCTGCCAAAGATTTCTCAGCTCAAAGTACAAAAGCACTCCAAAGCACATATTTCAGTGGGAAAGGAGCACTGACACTTTTAACTTTGCAAGTAGGCACCTTAACCAGAGTAATGTTATAAAAAGTAAACACCAACCTGATTCAAAAAAGTGCTGGCATTCTAAAAATGTGTGCATGGGAAGGGCCTTTTCCAGATGTAATAAAAAAGCCTAATATGGAAACTCATCAATATTAGGAAGTCTGTAAACTGTTAAAATGTGTGCAATTAAAATCGATCATAAGGAATACAATTGATTTACAATGCCATAAAATTGATTGGTGTCTAGCTGAGTCATAGTAGCACTTAATTTTCAAAGAAATTGCCCACATCTAACAGTGACATGTTTTTGAGTGACTAAGCCCGAGTCCTTTTCATGGTGTGAAGTACTGGAGATTTGCAATGACATCCTACATCTTACTATGTTTTAAGCTCGTCTAGATAATAAACACTAGTTTTGCATTAGCAATATGCTTCTCCTTTTCCTGTCTCCACAACAGACTCTTGACAACTCTTCCTGAAGGTCAGATATGTGTTTCATGAGCATGTTAAGCTGTCCATGTGGATGTAGCATTTTTTCATTATTTTCAACAAAGTCTTGTGAGTAGAGCAGAGAAAAGTCTGAGATCTCAAGTTCCTTGATTACCCAAAACCATTCTTTGGCAGCTCAATATCTTGCAGTAGCTCAGAGCAGGCGTTTTCTTCTGAGAGCATTCCAATGATGTAATCATAAAGCTGCAAACAATTATATGCTCAGAGAGTTTCTGAAACTTACTGGTGAGGGCAGCAAGACAAAGTAGCAAGGACACAGACTGTGACAGAACTCTTGGAAGGAAAGAGGGTGTCACTGGTTTGGCATGTCATTTCCATTTCACTTTTTACTGCTAAATCTTCACAATCTGAGATTAGGACAATAATGGCCTTCTTATTTTCTGCAGAGTAAACTTGTGGGCTTTTTATGTTTTGGACCATTTTTGCAGACTATGCCCATTGTCTGTCTACAAAGAATATTGTTGCAAAATCTTTCAGTCTGGTGAAACAAATATCATGCAAAGCCCCTGGTTCACTCTCTAAAATCAGGCTTTCCAGGTGCCATTTGTTCCTTGACAGGGCATAACACTTCCTTTTACAGGTCCTGTAAACTTCCACAAGGCTTTCCATCAGATCACATACATGATGAGCAACATGGATCCTGGAAATCTGGAGGCAATTATCCCAGATATTTTTACTTTGTTGTATCCCACCACTTTCTTGGAGGCTTACAAAAATATTATTGCTGTTGCCTTTTGCCTTAAGACTTCAGTAAAGCTCAAGCCATATAAGAACATAACACTGAACTCCAAAAGGGTGACACAGTTACCTTGACAAAGGGAACAGTGATCAGATCTATTGCAAATGCTATTCTTGGAAGTAGGTAACAGATCTAGACGTAGTCTCTGTTTGGCACTAACCCTGAACTAGGCATGCTGCCAAGTGAAAAAAACTCCAGTCACTGAGTAACTTGCAAATTCTCTGTTGTGGACTGATAGTGACTTTTATACAAGCACTGTACAGCAGAATCTGGTTTCTTGCATAAAAGCAGCTCTTTCAAGGTCACAGTTTGGTAAGTCCTGTTCATGTTTGCAGAACACCCACACTAAACATATCAGAAAACCAAGAGTAGGAGAAGGTGTTAAACACTACACTTTGGGTAAGCTCTACTTTTATGAGCTGGCTCTACAGTGATTTCTGTCTCTAATTTGCACAGATTGCTCCATCGAAAGACAGAACCACTGCTGACACAAGCACACAGGCATCATAGACCTGTGGCTCTTCCATTTGCTAATGGAAATTATTGGGGAACTGATTCCTGACTAGGAAACACTGATTTTTGTTATGTTAAAATTTCAAGCTACTGTGAAAGTTTGTGTCTGCATTTCTAATCATTGTTGATGAGAGAGCTGACACAAAAACAAAGCTATGGCAATTAAGACTAAAGAGGAAAATAACTTATTCCATTAGCAGGAAAGCAAAATAAGCCTGACAAGTTACAAATGCATATTACATGTTCCAAGCCTTAATCAATATATGTAATCCAACTTTACCCATGTTTCTTCCAGCATTATTATCACCAGATCCCAAATCTTAATGTCTCATAAATTCTTCTCAAATCCAGCTCCACAGAATCCTTTGATCTCTTCACGAGACATCCAAAGATTTATTTATGTTCATTGTTTGCAGCCTTTAGGCTTTCTGCTGAGCACAAGTGAGCACAGGGTATGACAAGCTACAGGCACTGGTTAAACAGCTGCTGTCAGAGAGAAACCTCAGCTGAGTTCCCTCTGCTGCTCCTTCTTTCCTGCTCCCATCCAGTCACCTGTCACATCTTCACATCTCACAGATTTCTGCTCAGCCATCTTGTTTGTTGAAACTGGCCAACATATTCAAAACTCTTTGACAAAGACTTTACTCCCTTAAGACGTGACATTGAAAAACACAAACCAACATCTTCTTTTTCCCTCTCTCTAAGAAAAACAACCCACTAAGAAGAGTGTGCACACTTAGCATTCTTAAACACTGGACAGTGACAACTCACAGAATTGAGAACCTGGTGAAGGATTGGAGGTGTGTTGTGCTTCTAGTACAGAACTACCAAAAATCTAGGGGAAAAAAAAATCAGATTCAGCTCTGTATTTTTTATTAGCCAATTCCAAAGTGTCACTTATACACAGAGGTTTGTCTATGATATAAAATGTAAGTGAGACAGTATTCCTGCTGCCACCCTGGATTCCAGGGGGTGATTGTGGCTCTGCAGAAGCAGCACCACCATGCTACACTGGGGGAGGTGTGGGGTGACATCCAAAGCATTACTCAGGTCCTTCTGTCTGCAGATAAGTGATGATGGCAGTCCCTGGCAGCTCTCCCTGGCTGCAGCCCAAAAGGGCCATGACACCTGAGAGGGGAGGCTCTGTGGAAGTTCTCAGACTCCTAAATCTGTCTTCTCCCTACCCAGCCTTCCCAGAGCTCCAGATGTTGCCTGAAGGGCCACAGACATCTCAACTCTATCAATATTAACAATTCTGAGCAAATTCTGGTCCTCCAGTACTCCTATGGTCTATCTCGGCATGATTACTGGCAATACAGGCGAGTGTTGGATCATTCATTGCAGGGAACCTGAGATGGCTACGCAAAACAAACTAACAGCTCAGTAGACCTTTGCACAAACACCTTTGCTAATTTCATAATAGGAGTAATGTAAATGTGCAACTCAGCCAACAGCTGTGAAAACCATGTACTGGTCTCAATCTCAGCCATCAGACCTGTCATGGGATGACAAAAACAACCTAATTGCTGGGAGAGATCACCAGCCCACAGCTAGCATCAGGGAGGAGGAAAATGCAATGAAGTTGATTCATATATATGTATAATATTTCCTATAAGTGTGTGGGAGTTTAGCCTTTTACCATGACCTAAATTTTATGAAAAGAAACAACTTGTTTCCAGTTCAATAAAAGAAGCATATGACATTTTATATTAGCTTGAGAAATAAGTGAGGACAGAGTATGATATAATTCTCTTATTTGATGCTCCATATTTTGCAAATTCATTACATTTACATGCTATGTTAAGCCATTTGAAGAAATGCTCTCAGCCAGGAGTAGCAAATAAGTGAGAGTGGAAGACTATATTTGGAGAGTCACAACGCCACATCTTTTCAGATTTCTAACTAATAAATATAACAGAGCTCTGATGAGAACTTTATATGCTGTCATAAGATCTTTCAACTTATAGAAAAATAGAAAAGACAAGCAAAATTCTCAAGTAAAGATTGATATTAACTTCCTTAACCAGCAACAAACAAGTAGATAAGATCTTGTTTTAAGACACATTTCTCTCCACAGATACTTCACCAGGAAGCTGGGCCACGAAGATCTGATTTTTTCATCTTAGTGCTCACAACATGATGGTAGAAGCAGATTTTAGGTGTGTCACTCTTTTTTGAGCACTGACTATGATCTTGCAAGATGCCAAGGAAGCCCAACTGATTTACACAAACCAGAAATCTGACTGTGAGAAACTATAAACAAAAGCCATAGTGTAGGAGACTTGTGATATGAAGTCAGGGATGACTGGCAGGATGGGAATACACCTTCCAACAGCACCTTGAATTTGGAACCCGTATCCCTGTTTTTCTCTAAAGGTATTTTTTGTTTGTTTTGTGGGGTTTTTTGTTTGCTTGTTTATAACATTACTCCGGCAAAAGAAGCAGCTATGCTAGCAAGAAGGGGAAAAAAATCAAAGAAATTTTTCAGTGTTTCTTACTCTTCATTGCTCAATGGCATAAAAATACAAATCATAAAGTCGTATTTCCTGGTCCTTCAGTTCACTACAATATGGATAAATCTCTTCATTGACTCCTGTGTATTACCAGTCATTCTGGCTATCACAGCTACACTCCCCATTCTCCACGGTTCCTCTACTGTAACTCAGTGTGAGTTAGAGCCAGGAGTGCAACTACAGAAATCTAACTTTAGATCTCTTGTTTCTGAAGCTGTGCTGCTGCCAGCAGAAATTCACTGAAAGAACAGCTCAAAAGGACATGTTTTTCCTAATACTATGTAATAATTTTAGCACTCCTTGCCAAATGCAAGAGTTCAAGCTATTGTAGCTCTAGCAAGCTAATGGAGATGAGCCAATTTTTACCACTCAGAATCCTAGCTTTATTTCCACATTCCTGTCCACCCACTTATTCTAAATTGTTCCCTAAAACCACCTCATGCCTGGGCCATTTATTTTCAAATGTGTTACGTTACTCTCTAATTACAGTGAAAGAGTACATGGACTTGCTATTTCTATGTGAAATATGCTAATTGTAGCATAATCTAAATGATTTTGGAAAAATTATCAGCTTTGAATAAAGGACACAGTGAATGAAAGAGTAAAACACAACCATGAAGTAGCCCTGACAACTCAGGAGCATGAGTCAAGTGTTTCAGGAAGTTTGAAGGTTTGGGAAAATTGGTTTCTGGCACTGTACAGGGAAAAAAACCCCAACAAATCACAAAACAAAACCCCCTCTAAGTTGCTTGCTAATACAGCCAAATAAAATTCATTTCTTTATATAGCTTGCAGCATACAAAACTTCACAATGAGAGTCAAGAGTTGACGGAAGGGATGAGTCAGTGACTCAGAGAAGGAAAGAGGATTGGGCACACGTGGGGTAGCAGGCGTGATGCAGCAGTCCTTCCTGTAGGACACAGCAGAAAGTGCAAAACAAAGTAGACTTTGAGTTTGCAAGCAAGGGGACACTCAATCCAATTTACCAAACCAAGAAAAATTGTTGTCTTCATTTATGATTAAAGTGGTCCTAATGTGACTAGAGTGGTCCTTGACCTTTGGAGATTTAGTCCTTGATGAAAGAGAGCTCTGAATTGATTAAAAAAACATTTTGTAGGATGAAATCTTCAACATGCTGGTTTCTCCCTTTTTAAGTTATGCCAGCTGACTTCATACTTCTCCTTGACTCACCATATTGTTGCTGATTTTGCCCATGAAACACAGCCTTAATTTGCAATATGAACATTCAGAGTGACAGAACTAGTCTTGGGTCAAATGCAGCCAAGCACTGGATTGGGAGCACTGGAGACTGAATAATATGTAATTCAGAGAACAGGTAAAACCAGAGCAAAAACATTAACCCAGAAACCAACATCTAAAAAAATATCTAGGCAAAAGCCCAGAGGTAGCCACCCTAAACCAACAGCCAACGAGTTACTGATCCCAGGGTAAACCACCTTTACTGCATAGGAATCACCTTGTGTTTTAGCTGCCTTAAGTATTTCCAACCAGGGAAGATTTACCAAAGTTCAAGAAATTGTGTCATGTCCTTGAGGGTGGAAAGGAGGTAGGAGGTAGCTGGGGAGCCCAGAGGTAGCCACTAGCTCAAGGTTAGTCCATAGCTCAAGGGAGAAAGCAGTCCCTGCCACGGGTACTTCCCCATCTCACAATATAAAACACACTGTGGTACTTACAGATAAGAATTACATCCCTCCTGATTTTCCCCTGCAAATCCATCTCTGCAAGGCCTAAGAAGATAAACCCAGAGGAAGGCAGGACATACTGATCTCCAGGGCATATCCAGCTTTCAGCTTTCTGCACTCGGCTTCAAGATGGGATGTCAGCATCAAATGCGTCAGCTTGTGCAGAGTAGTACCCGTCTACTAGAGCCAGGACATGGCTGAGGTTAATTTTACACAGCCCCAGCAGCTGTTCCAGGCCAGTGGCTTCTTATGAACAGCCAACAAATTAAAATTGACATAATTAAAGGAGGAAAATATCAATCCAATCTCAGCTCCCAAGGACATGGCAGCAGGGAGAATATGGGGATTATTCCTGACACTTGCACACCTGCTTTACTCTTTTTTAAAATCTTCCATCGAGGAAGATACAAAAGCATTTTTTTTCAATAAGGAAAGCCAAAACTCTGACACTGATAGAAACCATACAGATTGCATCAAGCTTTGAATCTTTTGATATGCTTACTTAATCATGTAAAATGCATTTACCTGCCATTTGGGATTGTCTATAGTCTACTTCTGCTATCAGTCACAGAAAAGGTTTTCTCCATTCTGATTTCTGCATGAGCTGAAGTGTGGGAAGACATTTCCATCTCAGCTTCACTCATGCTGAAGAATTAGGCTCCAGGCTTTGCTGATCAGCTGTGCTGGCCTCCTCCAACAGACATCCAAAAGAGTCCTATCATTCCTATATAATGGCTTCTAAATGAAGGATTTGAGTGGCAAGTGCTGGGCAAATTTTTGTGGCAAAAGAGGCCGGGTGAATGAGCAGATCTAGCATCATCATGTCTCTGAATGATGGTAAATAAGTAAACAGAGTTTGGAGTGCTGAGTTCAACAATCACTGTCTGCTCAGTCCTAAGACAGATAGTGAGGCAATTCAGGCCTAACACTGAAGAACAAGTTCATTACAGATAAGGAAATGCAACACCTACTGATACTCCCAATGGGCAGTGGGGGGGATGCTCTGGATCTTGTGTCTCTTTCATGATGTAGGACGTCTCTGGACCACTGTAATCATACAGGAATGGAAACTTCCTTCCATCATGCTATAGCCTGGTGGTGTGACAACCTGGCCCAGATGAATGAGAAACATCAGGTAGGAAGCTAGACGTGCACATGTCTCTGTGTGTAAGACAGACAAAAGGGAAGAAAACTTGATTTTCTCTGTATCAAGATTAATTTTTCTGGTCTAGCAGGAGTGAGACAGAAATCCTTATTGATGCGCTTATCCCAGGGGCTGAGGCATGTCTGAAAGGAGTCTCTAGAAAAGAGAAACTGACAGCATGGTCTTTCCCTAGGGAATCATTGAGAAATTTGCTATGTTTCTGCATAAACAAAACCAAGTGGACAGAGAAGAATGAAAATGCAGGAGATACAGGTGAGGCTTGTGTTGCTGCAGCACTCCTTGCACCCTTACAGCTAGGTTAAATCCACAGCCTCTGAAATCTGGTGAGCTGGCATTAGCATTCAGCCTCTTTAAGACACAGCTTTCTAATCCAGCTGTCATGGAGGTGTGCAGTCTTACCTGCTCAAGGAGAGGTAGGAGGGTGAAGAAGACAAATGAAAATAGGATGGCATGAAGGAGAATGCAGAGAGGACAGGATGGTGGAAGAATAAGTTCCAGGTATGAGCTAAAGCCAGTGAAGAAAATGGTGTTTCCTATGAGTCCTTCTTTATCTTAGCAGAACTAAGATGACAAAAACCTATCTCTCAGGGAAAAAAACCCAACAAACAAACAAACAAACAAACAAACAAACAAACAAAAAACCCCACAAAACCAAACCAGCTCTGTTATGTAACAGAACACTTCAGCAAAAGGTAAAAAGTAGGGTCATGTTTGTAAAGCTGGACTCTGAGTGACAACTGGGCACTTTTAGCATCAGTACTGAAGTGCAAACACAGCTAGAATGGCTAATTGCTTCTTTTAATTTTTTCTTCCAACAACGAAGTCTGATTTCAAATTTACTGGAAGAATCACTTCAATGTCTTGTTAATGCATTGTTTAGCAAACATGATCACAAAACAAGTTTTAGACAGCATATTCTTTACACACTAAATAATTTTGCTTTCTTTTTTTCTCCCCCTCCTTTATCTCTTCCTGACTTTTAAAAAAACAGTTCACAGAGCAAGCAGAATTTGACCTTTACTGCTTAATACACGTTGGAGTGTAGTCCACAAACACAGCCCCAGCTCTGCCCTTTTCAAGGGCGCTCTGCCTAGGGTGCAGCACAAAACTACCCCAAGGAGGGTTGAATCTGGGTCAGAGTCTTGCAACAAACAGCTTCAAGAATAAATCACAAGGATTTTTTTCTCATCTTTTTGATCATTCCTTAAGCAGCAAATGTCTGGAACACTTGTCCTGCAGAGGACATTGGTGAAGGTTAAGCTGAGTTATGTATATTCTGGACAAGGGGTTTATGAGACACAGAGATGAAGACATTACTCTTTTTTTGGACTGCCCATTATACCGCTATGTCTAAACATCAATTACCGTTGTCTAGAGGAAAGTAACCTACCTTCAGATAAATATTATGGCCTGTGATCAGCAAGCTATTGCTCAGTGTTAAATTAGATTTTCAAGTTTACTTCTGCACTGCAAAACTTGCAGTATCACAGTCATATGATGCCGAAAAGCATTTTTTGTCATTTGGCTAAAGGAAAGTGAACAGTACACAGCTTCATTACCAAGTCCACTGACAGTACATTCAACACGCAGGCCTTGTGCTGTTCGAATTGTACCTCATACATAGTTAAAGAGCCAGTATTGCTCATTTAGCCTCTCATTTGCCTCTGGTTCTAATAAGCCAAGCATTAACGCTGATTTATAGAACTGCACTCAGTATGAAATTTGGCACAATACTTCTCTCAGGACAGGAAGAGCCTGGCATAACAACAGATTTCCAGCAATCAAACAGAAAGACTATACACTGTCCCACTGCATTAGCCCTAGCTAATCCCATGAGCTCCCTGAAGGAGGTGCAGCAGATCTTCTGCTGACATTTTTCTAATGCACCTTTTAGAAGAACAGAGTCTTGACTCAGCTTGATGACAAGAGAATGGAGCAAAATCGATATCACTGTTCCTGGTGCTGGGCAAAACACTGGCTGTAATGACTTCAGAGCCTCTCCAGGAATTCCCACCAGCACTTGACACATGCTGCTCTGCTCTGGGACTCTGCATAGCCAGTTGCCTTTGAAAGGAGGGATCCTGCTCAGGCTAGAGAAAGAAACAAATCAATACTCAGATCGATGTCCTCAGACAACTGCTGCCTCTCCTCTGTTGGAGTTCGGTCAGGAGCCAAAGATGCAAAGGTTTCTTGGCCTCAGTGTGTCACCCATGACTGAACAAGTCCTTTGGAAGGCCACGGGACACTGCACATGGATTGTCAACAGGCAGACTGGTGAATCACCTGGGGAAGCTGTCAGTGCTCTTCCCCTCAGAAACGCTACCCACATTTCCATGCCAAGATGTAGTACCTGGCTGTGATGCCTGAGCTAGTGCTAAATGAGTGGAGGAATCCAGGCTACTTTCTCAGCAGGAGAACTTGGCTCTGATGCAGTGCTCTGCTTAAGCAGTTCTTAGCTCTCTGCTACCAAAGCTAGCTCAGTAAAAATTACCCTCCAAAACTTTACATTGTGCTGCATTAAGCAGCACAGGGGTATGTACCCTTAGAGTGAAAAGACAGAGCAAGTCTAGAGCAGAATAGCAGAAGCTCCCATTTCTGCTGCTACTTTGGAGTACAGAAACATTGTTTCCTAAAGGAGTTTTTACTTGACTGCTTAACATCCTTTTAACTGGGCATTTGCTAAGCAGAAATTCAAGAAGAGTAGAGGAAGATGATCAAAAATTAAAATACTATTGTCAAAAACCCAGCAATGCACCTGGCCTGTGAGGCACAAAAACTTCTTTAAAATTTCATTTCCACTTGAAATTAAACCTGTGCTTCAGTTGCTCCTAGACTTTTACTTAACAGAGGACAGACTTTCTGTATATTAATATATAGTCAACATTTTGGCTATTACTGAACTGTAGGTCAATATTATTAAAAGGAAAATAGACAGAGCATGGGTAGTAATTTCCCCTACTCCATATTTCCAAAACAGCTTTAATCAGAAGATGACACTACAGGACTATCAATTTCAGCAATGAAAGATGCTTCCACAAATTGTTATTATCTTATCAGTTTGCAAATCAGGTTTAGTTCAATGAGCTATTTAGTGCCACCAGGGCTATTCTTTGCTCTGAAATTCTTCCAAAGAAAGTGGCATCATGGCTGTTTTTTTTCCTGCAAGAGAACAAATTACAGAAATTAAAGGATACATATCCTTCTGGACAAATAAGATACAAAGCTCAAAACCATATGAAAGAGAACATAATTTGCTTGAGCATTTCTGTAAGTGTGGTTTCAAGTGAATAATTTATAATTTCTTCAGTGTGTGTATACTTATATATATATTTATATAATTTGTATATATATACACATATATATTATATATTATATATATTTATGTATATGTATTTATAATTGTTTCAGTGTGTGTGTACACTTACTAATGAGGTGACCTCATAATTAATAATATGAAGGTTCTCCATAGTTTCAGTTGTTACCTCTTGGTTACTGCACAGAATGAGACCACATGCATGTGAAGATGCTTAGCTGAAGAGCTGATCCAGGTGAAAATTAGATCTCATTCCTGCAGCTGCTGCCTGTGGAGAAACAGTGCTTTGCTACTTTAATACTGCTTTTTGCTGTAACGTTACTTATTTTGTACTTTTATGGACTTTAAGCCATATAACTGCAAGATCAGGAAAATTTATGGAAAGGGGAAAAAAGGGGATGGTGTAGAGTGTATTCAAAGAAGTAGAATCTAGAGAGGGAAGCAAGCTATTAGTCACACAAGGCAGAATGCTGCATGGGCCAAACACTGAATAAAACAGTCAATAACATTGTAGTCCTGCTCTTATTCTTACTTTCTTTTTCTCCAGCATCGTACTTTTATGTCTGGGTGAAGTTTCAGTAGTCTTCATTTCTCACTCTTTTCATCGAAATTTTTTGACCCTTTTAAATTGTGTTTGCTTTGCTCCTTCCTAAAGCCTTCAGCTTTTCCTAGGACTGTTTCTCCTCAGTACTATCTTGCCAGTAAATGCCATCTGGTCTGCCTCCATAATTTTTGTGTGAGCACTTCACCAGCTTTCCTTTCCCTTGACTATCTCCAGTCCTCTTGTTCTCTTCCCAAGGAAAGTCTTGTGGACTTTCTTTCTCCCATGAAACCTCTCTGCCTTCNCTCGGAGTGGCCTGCTAGACTGTGAGGGATCTAGGTTGGTGTTATGCTCTGCGATGTGCTCTCGGTCTCTTTACGGGTGTTAGATGGTGAGTTGGACTAGATGATCCTTGTGGGTCCCTTCCAACTCATAATATTCTGTGATTCTGTGATTCTGTGACTTTGCAGCTCAGTCAGGGACACCAAAGCTCCTGTCAGGAGTAAGTGGCAGCAAGGACAGACACAGGCGCACAGTGCTGGTAGGTGGCCAGAGAGAGCAGCAACTTGCATTGCACAGACAGTTCTTTAGTGCCACAGGGTGGTCTGTAGTGACCATTTCCACAATACAAGCTCTTGTATAAATATATGTTGCTTTTTAATGGTTGCTATTGTTGAAAACATTACTAGAAATCTAGAGTGAATATTCCATGCACTTCCACTTCCCATTGTTAACTGGTATACGTAATGCTCTTTTCATTCCCTTTGTAACTTGATTTTACCTTGACTTTATTTACTTCCCTGCTTTCTTCCCAGATTTCTTTAAACTTCATTTTTATCCACTTCAGTATGACAGCAAGAGTGTTCAGCTCCATTACAAAAGGTTATTGAGGAAAAGGCTGTTGGTTCTGTTGAGATGTGGTGACAGTAAATGAGGCTTGCATGATTTCTCTAATGGCCTGCCCAGGGACGTGGTGGAGCTGCCATTCCTGGAGGTGTTTAAGAGAAGACTGGATGAGGAGCTCAGTGACATGGTCTAGATGGTGGGAGGCTTGGATGGATGGACCGTGGTGCCCATGGTTCCACGCTTGTGGGTCTGATCCCTGGGTGGGCGTTCGCTTGGGAGTTGGACTAGATGATCCTGTGGGTCCCTTCCAACTCAGAATAACCCGTGAACCTGTGAACTGCCTGGGAGAGAAGTCTATATACATACATCAGCTGCTCCCAGGCCTGGGCACAGCAAAGGCAGATCCTAGTGGATCTGCAGCACCTCAGCCATTGCAGCTGCCTGGGAGGCTCTGCTGTTTCCCAGAAATTCCCTGGTTGCTCTTAGGTATAGCAAGGTGTGTTTGGTCTCCGCAGCCAGACAGAACCAGTTAGGACACGGGAACAGCATATCTGCCTTTCCTCTCTTCTCCCTGGAGGTGGAGGGAAGGCTTGCATCACATGGTATGTTCCCTTTCTGTCTGTTAAATGTCTTACCTATATGCCTTCCTGTCTAAAAAGGCATACCTAGAAACATGTGGGAAAGGACATCAAACCAGCTACCTCTTGTGCTTTCCTGTAGAATTTGAGTTCAGATTCCTGTCCACATCAGGCTGCTGGACCTTCTGGTTTTACCCTCTCTGCTTTGAAGATCATGCACTCCATCCACATCTAAATACTCTCTGTTTTGCCCATTGTAGGCCCTCTCTCCTCCCTGCTTTTACACTAGTCTGCATTTACATATTGTCTAACGTACATGCTTCATTTGCATCACTGTAATACAGAAGGGAATCAAGCCTTACAATTGTGAACAAGAAATCCTCAGAGACACAATAGCACCCCTACACACTTTGATTGTCTTTTCCTGTAAGTAAAAGATACTTTGGAAAGCCTAATTGAAATTGATCTGATTTTCTGAAACATTTAATGACGCTGTCCTAAATCAAAATTATAGCAGCTATTCTTTTAACAATCATGAGATCGAAAAGAAAAAAAATAAATGTCAAAACAGCTAAGAAATATTATCAATAGTGGTTTGCTGGCTCAGGAAACAATACCAGTCCTGGAACTGCAGAGTAGTATATTCTTATTCAGATAGGTGGCTTGCAGAAATCCAAGAAATCCATCCTGCTGTTCCCAGAAGGATAATGTCACAAGACCTAAATCTCGGCACGGCAGTAGCAGTGGCAGCAGCCTAGGAGAGGACTCACTACAGGTTTGATAAAAAAAAGAGGTCATCAGGGCTGAAGAAAGAAGTGATGAGAATTATGTGGATTTTGCATATAGAGGTGAAGATGGAAGAGAAGCAGAAGGAAAAAATCCAACTCCCCAGTCCTGAAACTGAATCAACTCTTAACCAAATTGTAACAGTCAAGAAGAAACAAAATTTAGAATATGTTTCTTTTTCTACTGTGAAAAAAAAGAGTCTAAAAGACTGTATTTTTAGAAAGATATCAGGCAACATAATTAGCTAGGAGATAGGGCTATGGTTTTAATTATATATGAACATTAGTATACATTAAACAATCTGCAAAATCTCTTTTTAAAAGGAAAAAAATGGTGCAGTAACAATTCTCCATATTTTAAGGAACATTTGCTGCAATCTTAAATGCTTTTAGACCTGCGGCCCTAAACTAGTTATCAATGCATGTTAGTTAAAATATTTAAAAAGTTATGTCATTCACTGAAATGTGTGCCAAAGTAGAGCTTGCCTTCCTGTAAATGATAACTTTTAATGCTGTTAATGAAGTCGTGTTCTGCTAATGCATTCAATATTTTTCTTGGACTAAGAACTGCAGCTTTCTGGATTTCAATCTGTAGTTGTTGTGCCATCCTTTTTGATTTTCATAGCTGCTTCCAAGTTGTAGAATAACCATTAAACTCAACTGCAATGACACTTTTGGAAACATAGTAATACTGTATGCTGGAGATCATTCACAAAGCCTTTATTACTTGAGTGCTTAGAAACAGAGAAGCACTGCAATGTCTAAATCTCACAAAAGCTTCCTCCTCAGCTTCAGACACAAATCAAGAAAATGTATCTGAATAGTAGAAAAGGAGCTGTAAAACCAGGATTGCTGAAAACATTCTCCTGGGCTAGATACCTCTATCCCACAACCTATTTATAAGTTCTGAATTACTAGGGACCACTGCTTAAAAAATAAGCACATGGAGTCTGATGCACTGATGCAATTATTATTGAAGTAGCTTATATGCTGCAAACTTCTAATTTTTTGTTATCTGTACATAAACTGTGAAGCAGCAAGAGACTCTAGAACATATGTATATATGTATTTCAGATAGTAATCAAGGAGCAAACAGCAGAGCAAAACCAAAACCAAGACTTCATTCAAAGAGAATAGAGAAACCACAACTTTTTCAGAAATAAGTGGGCTGGGAGTGGTGCAAGGTTCATCATACATTCACTGTAGACAAACTATTTCTGAATGGACAATTTAATGCTGGATAAATGAAGAATGAAGAGTTGATCTCTCTATGATATAAATCCAGGATTCCATGCATAGGATGCCTTTTTAATCAAAGTTGTTGCTTCAGTCATTAAATTAGCTTTTCTTGCTGTATGAGATTCAAGGCAACAAAAGCAAAACATTGACTTATTTTTAATTAATGAGCTGCCTCTGCTACGTCTTCCACAACATAGAATTCAAACAAGGAACACAAATATTGGCCTCTGAGCTTTTCTGGGCCAAACTTTGAAGCTGCAGAGAAAGAACCCAGGAAAGGACACAGAAACATAGGAGCAATCAAAGATGAAAAACAAAAGCCCAAACCTCCATATATATATACATCAGCCTTGAAAGCCCCTATTGAGATGCTTTAATACAACGCAATTCAACACATGCAATTTCCGCAGATGAGGTTTTTAATTTTGGCCATGGTGGCAGGGAAATAAACCCAAGGCAGATATGGAGACTAAATCCTCTCTAACGAAATTAAGGTATAGGAGCCAAACTTTAGGCAGATATGTGAGATACCCTGTGACATTAATTTCTAGTTGACACCTGCAATGTTTTAAGACCTTGGACTTCCTGAAACTGCCAAGTAATAAACAGTTAAGTTCACACCTCTGGCATGCTTTGTACATGGTGTGTAGGCTTTCTGGCACTTGAATTTTCTGGAATTAGACATGTATTGATAGATCATAGTCTCATATATGCATTAAAGCATAAGAGAAAAGCTGTAGCATTTCTGAGCTCATCAAAGTCTACAAAATACTTATAAATTGCTTGTAGTGCTATACAATTTCTACAAAGCTTGGCAAGATGGAAAATTCCACCTACTTACAAATTTTAAACAAATGCATATTTGCACAGAGTTGGACAGTTCAAAACATAATTTTACAATTTTAAGTGGATATCATTCTTGCGAGTAGGGAAAATTTGCTTCTACTTATAAAATAACATGCCTGCGCCACTTAAAACTTGCACAGAAACAATTTCATAGACAGTCACAAGACTGTACAAACTTGGATTGGTTCCACCTACATTTACCAGAAAACACTGGCTTAGGTAACAAAATAGAATGAGCCCTTGCATATTCGGGGTCCGGTATTTGCCAGATTCAGAATTTGCAGGTGATTTTTCCGCAAGCTGTGCGACCTCAGCGCGTGTGCAGAACCTACCGTGACCTCAGTCTGATTAGCCGCTGTTCCCGCTGCTCGCGGGCCACTGGGACAAGCCGCGGCGTGGCATGGCTAGCTGGGGCGCGGCGCGAGGACAAGCGTGGGGATAAGGCGCCGGGACTCCTCCGCTCACCGCTCGCCCCCACCCTGGCAGAGCACAGCCAGACATCTGAAACAAACCCCGTTCTCAGGACGGTCCTCCAAACCTTATATGGGGAGGGGGCATGGCTATGGGCATCGCATACTCGACTACGTAGTGGGTTCGCTGTCTTTGCGGATTTCACCATTTGCGTGAGGCGGGCCAGACCCAACAGCCCGCGAGTAATGGGGGTTCACCGTAACAGGCTTTCCTTTAAAAGGTGGCTTCATGAAGAGGGAGAAGGTCTCCTCTGTGGCTGGAAACAAGCTGTAGGCATGACCAAATCACAGAGAGTCTCACCCATACAGAGTACATCCACAGCTATGGGAAAGAGCCCTTTCCTTCCTCTTCCACACTCCATGTGTGTGAGAGAGAGACAAGGGCCACAAGGTAAACAAAAATACAAGAAAAAACAAGAAGTGATTGTGTTTATGTAGGTGCTCCCTTAAAAATAGCTTAAACCAAACATCTGGCTGAATGTTTCAGCAATCACTATGACTATTTATTTGATTCTTTGCAGACATGTAGCTGCAATAGCTGTAGACAGCAAAGGAAAGCAGGATGGGTCACCAGAGGGACAAATATTTCAGAATTTCATTAATATTTGCTTATTCCAGTAAGAAACTTCAAGTTAAGGATTTTTGTCATGCTACTACAAAGCTTTTGTGTAGACTTATGCACCTGTACTACTGAAAGAAATCTGCCCCTGAAACATTTTGATGTTGAGTGCTGTCATAAAACATACACTTGATATTTACTATTACTTTCAGTGAAGTTACAAGGTCTCTTATTACATGAGGTCCATAAATAAGGACAAATTGAGCATATGATCAATATGCTCAATTCCAATATCATATCAATATCAATATGATGTGATAAAAGGTATATGATCTAGATGTAGATCACAGACATGCTAGGTTAGTTGGGGTATAGGTTGGACTCAATGATCTTCAAGGTCCTTTCCAGCCTTATCTACACTGTGATACTGTGATATGATGTACACCATTAAAGTGAACTTCTACAGATGAAATAATAAGAAATACTTCCCCAATCATTACCCTGTATTTGAAATCCATCAGGGTCAACTTCAAGCAGTTAGATAAATAGAAAAAAAAAAAGGAAAAGCTTGTGATTATGTAATTATATTTTTCTCCCATGCAGAAGGGACCATTCAGACACTCTAAAACCTCTTAGTTCTTGCAAAACAAATGAACCAACAAATCACAAACAAACAACCTAGAAAAAAATACAAACCAAAATCCATTTCCCTGAACTTAAAAGAACTTACAGAAAATGATGATCCCAACTCTTTCGCTAAAGCAAACAAGCGATTGCTTGCCCAAGAAAGATCTGGAGAAATCCAAAGACTAGCTAAGGAATCACTGTTCTTAGTGACCCTAAGATCCTGTGCTGTTCTTTAAAGTAAGAACCAAAATCTGTAACCCTAAAGTGAAAAAGAAAGGACATTTGGAAATTTTAATACAGGAGAAAGAAAATCACACCCACCTGGAAGATCAGTGGAAACTGTCCCCCTTTTTGAAAGAGTCAAACATGTCCAAGATCTGATCACTGGAGGTTACTGCTGCAGCCATGCAGGAAAAGGAGCTGTACCAAGGGGAGGTGAGGGGTGGCAGATATTAATGGTAATGGGCAGTGGGAAGGTCAAGATTTAATACAAATCTGGGTAGAAAACATCTTTTGGCACACTATCCCAATTTGGAAACTCTCCCAGACTGGACTCCTGCATCACAGTGCATATGATAACAGTGTTTGTCTCTTCTTCCATCCCCATTTTAGCCACAGTAGGAGGGGCATGGGACCCTGAAAGGCTTCCAGCCGCTGTAGTAAAACAATCCAGCTGAGCTGCCAGACACCAAGTTGGCATGGGTGCACAACTTGTGACAGTGTTTTCTTTGGGTCATGGTGTGAAGCCCTTGGAGGAGACTATCCCAGCTCACTGAGGCAGTGGGAGAAGCCTTCACTGTGACCATTCCCTTCCCTGCTTTCCTGGCAACTATTGTTGTATAGTGCTATATACAGCATTGATTTGATTGTATAAGAAAAATAAAGCCAACCACTTTAGCAAAGGAATAGGTTTCTTGAAATCTTAAGATTACAAAAAAATGGTTATTGGAAATCACTTTCTGAGAAAAAAAAAAATGTAAATTTGGCTAACCTGATCAGTCAGAACATCAGGCTGCACTGTCTAGAAACTGAAAACTGTTGTTGAAGACCCAGACAGGCAAAGAGCCAGACAGATGGCACTGCAGTAGATGTAGATTCACTGGGTTTTCGGTCTTTTTATCTTCATTTCCAGAAACTTTCATGATTTGACTTTCAATTGCATTCTGGACTGGCACAGAGCAGCTCAGAGAACTAACATCCTTAAATTTAAAACAAAATATCGGCAATGTAAATATAATTTCGGCCAAGCTCCCCATTAATACTTTCTGTATGTTCTGGCTAAGGAACAAAGGCTCTTTCTCATGCTGACTCTACTGTATGAGTACTCTCTCCTACGCTAGAGCCCTTCTTCTTACACTTTTATGTATAGTATGTTCACTCTATCTACTGAAGATTACTGACCTGTATTTTTCAGTTAAGATCTGAAGCTCAAGCAAAATATAAAGCTCTGCCATCAACTGCATGTTGCGTAAGTGGGGACATTAGGGTCTGACATGACTAAAGAATCAGAGCTCACAGCCCTCCAAAATGTCATTTGATATGTGCACTGAGTAAACATCACACCATTTCTCAGCTGGCTGATTTGCTAATGTGGAATACGTATGAGTAAAACCAGTGGAAGGGAAGTGCAGGCTGCTGAAGCTAGGTAGCCTCAACTGGATGACTTCCATTAGCTGAAGCAAAATAAAAGCCATCCAACCAAAGGTATACTCGCTGAACACACATCCCATCCCCCCCCTCTAAACCTTGAACTGAAGATAGATAAGGCTGTTTTTTGTTGCTTCAAGGTTTCCACTGCCTTTCTTTTCATACTGCAATACAGAATCACAGAATATTATGAGCTGGAAGGGACCCACAAGGATCATCTAGTCCAACTCACCATCTAACACTCGTACAGAGACCGTGAGCACATCCCAGAGCGTAACACCAACCTAGATCCCTCACAGTCTAGCAGGCCACTCCGAGCCGGAAGGGGCCCAGGGTCATCCAGCCCTACACCCCCCAGCTAGACCATGTCACTAAGCTCCTCGTCCAGTCTTCTCTTAAACCTAGCTCAATAGGTGAAAGCAGCAGTGAGTCCTTGCCCCTGTTGAACAGATCAGTCACCCTGAACTAATCTTGTTTAATTTCCACTTTGTTTCCCCTTTCTTTGCTTCATTTGTGTCATCTTGATTTCTATCCTGTGATCCTGTTCATTTGTAGAAGACTACCCTATGTTTTTGATAGATTTTCTGACGTGCAAGTATCTTTCATCTGCAATTGCATCTCTCTGTGGGGACATTTTTCTGATGTGACATTGGATGTTGGTACAGAGAGAAATGTCATCTTTCTGAGAATTCACAGTGACAGCAAATATATATATGAATTAAATTTTTAATGTCTGATCAGACCACTCCTGGTAGAGTCAGGCACAGCAAAACTAGCTTAATTTATAACATACACTTTGACCATGAATGGATAGGAAGAAAGGCAACATGGTCTTATGAATAATTGTAAAGGCTTCATGGTCAGGCATGTGCCAGAAAATCTATACTGATGGTTAAATAAATACCATTGATATCCTCATGAGAAATATCCCAGCTAAGTAAAATTCTGATTCCATGTTACAAATGTTAGTTTTAGGAGGAACTTAAATAGTAACAATGCTAGATTTTGCTACACACATATGGCAAAACTTCATGGTTTTCAGGGTATCATCAAGCACCATCCATAAAACAGTGGTAAAAACAGAGTTAAAGTGCATTTTTGCTTACAAAGGTCATCATATTCCTGCCTAACTGCTACTGGAGAAACTACATATGTCAACTTGCATATCCATTTCAAACCTAATACTTCAACTGAGGACATCACAGTGAGCCCACAGTAGGAACAAAGCCAGAGTATATTAGAAATTGCCACTTTTGATCAAAGATTCTCTTGAGTAGTCAGAAAAATTTTGCTTTCTAACTGAATCTTTTACCATTTGAATAAGCTGAAATTTAATACAAGCTATTTCAAACTTGAGCTAGCCTGATGAAATATGAAATCGGCTTAAGACTTCAGAATACCCTAAACGTATTTCAGAAATATCAGTGCATTCAGCTGTACTAATAACCTTAACAGCTTTTTGCTGGGCGCTTGCATTAAAACTGCTTCTCGCACAAATGAAATCCGGCTTTCAAACTGTCCGAGGCTTGTTTAAAATTGCCTTCAAGTGCCCGTTACGATTCTTCTGCAGCTTTTTAGTACATTGGCTCCCTCTCCTGTTCACTGTGTGTAAGTCAGAAACTGATCAAATGCTGCCAGTTAAATCGTCGCTCTGCACTTCGGCGATTGATTCCATTTTTGGAAGCCTGTTTCTGAGGCTCACAAGCGAAGACTCTTTCTCAGGTACCCAAAAGAAATTGAACCCTTTTCAGGGAATTAGTAAAAAAAAAAAAAAATTGCAACAATGCAAATGGATTTTTCAAGTCCTTATCTGGAAATATTTTAAAGCTCACTATAGAGCTAAGAGATATATAAATTATTTGAATATTTGAATAGTGAAGTACAAAAAGCTCCCTGCCGTTCAGACAATATAAAAGGTATATAAATTCCAAAAGTAACACATAAAATGGAGAAAGACCAAATGGGTAAGCTGCCCAATAAAAATTTGTACATGAAAATTGGAATTAAAATCATTCACTATGGCAAAGATTTGTGGAATTGAAAAAGCGGTACCTTTCCTTTAAAAATACCACTGGAAGAACTCCAGATTTAATATCTAGTATTCGACCAGGGCAGTGATCGTCCCTCTGTACTTGGCACTGGCAAGGCTGCACCTCAAATCCTATGTTCAGTTCTGGGGACCCCTCCTTCAAAAAAGACACTGAGGTGCTGGAGAAAACTCAGAGAAGGGCAATGAAGCTGGTGACAGGTGTAGAGAGTAAGTTCTGTGATGAAAAGCTGAGGGAACTGTGGTAGTTTAGCCTGCAGGAGGTTCAGGAGTGACCTTAGCACTCTATAACTACCTGAAAGGAGGTTGCAGCCAGGTGAGGGTCAGCCTCTTCTCCCAGGCAGGTAGTGAGAGAACATAGTCTCAAGCTGCATCAGGGGAGGTTCAGGCTGGACATCAAGATTAATTTCTTTATGGATGTTGTTAAGCATTGCAAGGGACTGTCCAAAGAAGTGATGCCATGGTCTAGTTGACAAGATGATTGATCAAAGGTCAGACTCGATCTTGGAGGTCTTTTTCAACCTAAGTGATTTTGTGATTCTGTAATCAACACCAAACAAATTGTCAAAATAACTGGAAATAAAATTACAGAATCCCATAGGAAACATGGCAAGGTATGGAGCAGTCTGATTTCCTTTCCTATCTGTTCTGCAAACAAATCAGCAGTGGAAGCAGAAATACAAGACACGCATTCAGGGAAAGGCTGGTTAGAGTCAGCCTAGGCACATTCCTGCTAATGAAACCTAGGTAGGCAAGAGCACCAGATTCTTGAGGGTACTGGTGACACATAGGTGATGCCAGCGATATTTTTAAAATTCAGTGTATGTGGTGCATCTTTCCTACTTGTCTGGAAAGACTATACATCAGGGAACGTATACATCATCACACTGCACCTCATACTAAAAAAATCCCACAGCTCTGAGACACAGAGCAGGTAAAATCCACATAAATCTAGCGGCTTAAGGTCTGTTAAAAATTTGGAACTTAAAAATAGCAATAAAATGCATCATCCCATTGATCAAGAACATCTGACATCTTAAAAAGAAATTGTCACCAGACACTCATAACTGAATGGGGCCTTCAGCAATGAATTTCTGCAGATTACTCTAAGGGTGAGAATACTACTTGGTGTTTCCACTAACAGCTTCTAATTAGAGTGCTTATGACCAAAAGACTGGTAGCGTAGTAAAACGGGGACAGCATAGCCTTACACACAAAGTACGCTTTGACACATGAAGGAAGGGGAAGAAGCATCTGGAGAGTGGGCAATTCTGACAGGAAAAAGGCAGGGACTCAGTCTGCATTGAAGAGCTTTAATGAGATATAAAACCATCAGAGTAATGACTTCTGATCTCCACTGCCAGGTTTTATTTTTATCCAAGACTGTTTAAAATTCAATGCATAAATAACCTGGAAAGAGCACACCTCCCTTGCTCCAAGGTATGTGTTTGAACACTGTCCTGCAATTAGTTCCTCCTTTGCTAATTTTCTTTCTTACTCTCCTTTTGCATAATGACAGATCCAACAGAGGCACAGAGCACCTTCTCCCATATCCAGTTCCGTGGCTAATGCAGCCTTCTGGAAACTTAGGAATGTGAATCTGTATCGTGTCACAGAATCTAAATGTCTTCCATGTCTCTTATTTCTTGTTAGACCTCTAACCAGAAACTAGTTAAATGGTGACCATCGTATTTTCTGTATTTCAGATCAAAAGAACAATCTTGGAAAAAAAAAAGCATATTGCACCTTCAGATCTTAGCAGCATGATTTTTTAGCGATGAAGGAGGTCTGTTTTCGCAACTGCGCATATGTGACCAGCCACGGAGGCGGCACGGCTGCCTGTGCCAATCCACCAGCAGCGGTGGCTCTGCTTCCCCACCCCTCCCCGGGCACAGCCAGGGCTCCGCCGCTTTGCCAACCCCCGGCACAGCCACCACAGCAATTGATACACAGCAACACAGTGCCAAAACAGCACTGGGGATCGTCTGAGGGTGCAGGGCAAATTCACTTATTAATGAGCTGCCATTCAACGTGGAAATAGGGCTTCGCAGAGCCCAATTAAGACCATGGGTCCGCGATAGGGGAGACCCAACTATATTTGTAGAGTGGTTACACTTCAATTGCTAAGCCTTTAAATGAACGAAAGAGCTTCTGTGTCACTAGATTTTTAATGGGATACTTAACTCATAAATTTTATAATTTTAGAAGCTTCCTACTTACATATTTTGAAGTGATACTGTGGAAAGGTATACTTAATGATTTTACCTTTTATCCAGTCATTACTGACAATCTTAATACCTTTGCATAACTGCATGTGAAAATATTACAAGCTCAGTTTTAAAGGCAAGCTGCAGCAAAGCAGTAAACTAGCAGCCAAGAGCCATTTTTATGGGATGGTGCAATGTTTGGCAACGGTGCCTTGATTCCCTAATTTGAAACTGTAAAGAACTACTGAAACACCAAGTGTCTTGACTGGTATCACTGTCAAAAATACTAAACTCAGTACATAACTCATAAAACAAAGGCAAACCCCACTCCTCCTTCAACATAAACTAGAAATCAAACAACTAAAGCTTAACTGATCTGGATGCCTCCCTCCCACTCAGGATCTTGCATTAAGACATCTCAAGAAGTGAGAACCTAACCACCTTCTGTTTCTATATTCTTTGTTTTACCCACTACAGTAGAAACGTTAAGTGTTGTGATTCTCCAGCGGCAAAATGGCTGCTACTCACCTACAAAAATCTTTTAAGCCCTTGCTGTCTAGGGCCATATATGTAGGAAGAGGTCAGAAGGGTCTTTTCCCTAAAATGTAAACAAGGATGCACACTCAGACTAGAATTCAAGTTAAGTTGTCTCCATATTCAGTGGTATGTACAACCAACACTTATCTTTGTACTAAGGTGTCTGAGGTACACAAAGAACAGCCAAGCTAAATTGTGTCCCCTGCTTACTTTGAGCAAAGAATCACCCTGCTTCCTCCAGCAGTTGTTTTTTTGATGATGAGTAACTTACTTTCGGTAAATTGTTGCCTACACAGAATTAAATGCCACCTTACTGATAAATCCTCTTCCCTAAACAATCTACAGAAGAAACAAGTTGTGTATTTTACACCTGCAACTGCTCTACCAAGATTTTGGCATAGAGAAAACCAAGTTCTGCACAACCATAAAAGTGCTGCGATAAGCATTACTTCTGAAAATTGGAGCAGTACTGAACTACTACAATTCAAAGCTCTCTCTTCACAAGATTTTAGTAAAAGAAGCTGCTGTTTGTTCACATTGTCTGTCTCCTTGTTTGCAAGAAACATTGCTTGCATGTTAGTTTGGAAAGAAAAAACCAATCACAAGAGATACGGCAGCAACCATTGAGACCATTGTTAGTAAGCTTTTTTTTTCATGCTTAATTCTGAGTAGCAGCCCTTTGCAGCTCAGGCACTAAGCAGACTGCTCTACTGGATGCAAACTAAACTTCACCCATCCTACAGCACAGCTACAGCTTTGGAGCTACGTTACCTCCCATCCCCACTTGGGAAGCACAGCAGCAGTGCATGTAAGAAGCGCCTATTAAAGAGCTTTGCTGGTTCTAGCCCAAAATATTTTCTAACTGCCACACTTCAGCACTCCTCCCACCAACTCAATTAGCATTTACTTTTTGGATTTGAGGCTTTTGTTTATCTTGTTTCCTAACACTGTAAAGCTGGGCACTCAACTTTGCATTCCCATAGTTTTTCACCTCATTTCAGACACATACAGCAAACAACTTTTAACTTTTTTTAATTTACCGTATTGATTGCTCCAAGTTATGCCATATTGTTGGTACACAGTAAATATATACTTCTGAACAACTCAGTATGAAAAAATGTAGATAAAACATTAAAAATACTGCTGTACAGTGTGCGCAACAGAACTTTCAGAAGTAATGACATCAGCTACAGCCAGGCACAAAGACGGGCCTTTCATTTTGTTTTTTAGTCTACCCGCACATTCATTCCTGTACCTTCTTCATCTGAAATTGCCTGTAACAACAGAGTTAAGGTGAACACTTCTGATTAATTAAGACGATTAAATAAGTCTCAGCTTGGTCTTTAGCACCTGTATTTCCAGAACAGGACATTCTTCTGTTTACTCACTACACTATGAATGCCAGTTTTTGGAAGACTTACTGAACAAAGGCTTCAATAACTGACTTCTTCAATAACAAAGACTTCAAAACTGAAGATGTTTCTGAAGGGGAATTACTCTCGGTGGGCACATGCAGTGTCAAAGCGTGGATGAATCAGGTAACATGCTTCCCTTAGATAAAAGGCAAAAGGCTGGGCACAACTGTCACCTCACAAATACCTAAATCAGATGAAATGCATTCTTACTGAAAGCTTTTGACAGAATACTATATATTGCAACACCTAGCACAGATTAAATTTAGAAAAATACTATCTTGGGGTTGGGTGCTTTAAAGTCTGTTGTTTTGCTGAGGGGTTTTGGGTATAAGTCTTTAAAGTAACACAACGGAAGATGTATGGTGGAAGATGCTGAAAGTCACCCTGCTTTTTTAATCTGGAAGAGCTGGGCCATCAAAGTTACTATGCTGTTGACAATTATGTACTAATTTGATTATTTATACATAATATTTAAACAATGAAGAGGCAGGAAATGTTTTGTTGGTTTTTTTTAATTTTTTATGATCAAGAATGACTGAACATTATAGCCATTTAAATGAACCCAGTTACAGTTTCTTTAAAGTTAATGGCTGCCAAACAAGCTTGTACTCCTGTGACCCACTGTGAGCAGAGTTATGTGACGGGTCAGACCGATTTTAAAGTTAGACAGTACATGTAGAAATAGAAAGGTTAAAAACCAATCTCATCACAGACATTTCCATTGCCATCTCCTTTGTGAAATAAATAAGGCAGCAGACAACTTTTACTTTGAAGTGGCATCTTTGAGGTATGCTATTAAGTCTGCTCTCTCAGACTTCTTCTTAATACCGGCAAAAATCATCTTTGTTCCTGGGATATACTTCTTTGGATTTTCCAAATACTCCATCAGAGTATCCTCACCCCAGGTGATACCTACAGAGAAAGGGGGAAAAAAAAAAAAGAGAGTTAATGACTTGAAAATAATATGGGGGACAAGAATATAAGTGTCTTTAATACTTTAAATTTTGGAAGACTTAAATACTTCTAGAACTGAATATTTCTCTCCCTTAACTCAAAAAAGCAGTTATTAAGTTCACCTTTGTTCTTATTTGCATCCGTGTAAGAGAAACCTGCAGCTTGTCCGGTCTTGCGTCCGAATAGGCCATGCAGGTTGGGTCCAGTCTTGTGCTTGCCTCCCTTCTCAACCGTATGGCACTGGGAACACTTCTGGACAAAGATCTTCTTGCCCTTCTCAATATCTCCCATTTTCAGTACTAGACCAAGAACACACAGAGGTCAGTCAGTGCTGCAA
>WEKX01025723.1:0-10936 GCA_013390025.1 Pitta sordida | reverse complement strand
AAGGGCCAGCACCTTTAGATTCTAACCCTCTTTCTATAACAGAGCACTTACATTCCTCTGAGTGTCCCCCAGCTCCTTGACTTCTGGTGGCTTCCCAGACTTGAAGACTCCGGACCGAGCAGGTTTTAAGGTGAGGCAAGATAAGTGATTGCCTCCCTTTGCGAGAATAAAAGACTGCAGAAGAAGTCAATTTACACATGTAAAACAATATATTCTCCAGTCTGTTCCAGTATTCTCTTTCTGTTAAAATTGTCAAGAGTTACATGTCTTCTCTTAATAATTTATAGAGTGCATGGGAATTAACAGGAAAGAGCAGCAAAATGTTGTCTAGCCTGATCTAGAAAAGAAGGTGAAAGTTGTGAGGCTTCTCATGCTGCATCACTGTCAGGTCAAAATTACACTTGAGAGAAGAAACAGATCTTTAGAGGTTCCTAGCATGTGTCGTAGAGTGGTAAAATAGTGTTAAGTGGGAGCCCCTCATGAAGGTCACACAGGTTCCAATGTGTCTTTTATTACTACTGTTGAACCAGCATGTCTCTCCACATAATGCTCTGCACTACATTAGGAGGTGAGCTGCAGAACTACTGCAGGGAAGCCAGTGTCTCCATAAGGGTACTCTTTATCATACTTGATTTATGTCTATTTTATCAAAAACTGTTTGAAGAGTGCCCACAGTGTACTCATTACTAGGGAAATGGTATGATGTCCACCTGAACTACTCCCTGGATTAGTTCTGGGCCTTTCCAAACTGGGAGCATGAATCTGTCCAGCATGAGTCTGACTTCTTTGCAAGAGATGGTAGTCTCCATAACNTTCTTTAGCTGGATTTTTTTTAATACAATAGCAAGGACAATTTGGGGGCTCTTTATCCAGGACCATTTTGAACTAAAACTAAGAAAATGACAGCACCTTACTTAGTTTCCCTGCTTCTTGTGCATCTATGCAGTTTGAACCTGGAAGTGCTGTAAGGCCAGCAGAGCAGGAATGTGTTCCTTCTGTTTTACCAGCAGAATTGCTTAGTCAGTTACAATCAATCAGAACCCTGTATGTAAAGCCAGGTAATGATGCATTATCAAAATGCAGCTCAACTTTGTTCTGCTTATATATCATATTATGCGTCACTTGCATGAGGAGCATTGAATGCAAATAGTATCTTTACACTTTTATACAGGCCACACAGAATATAAAATGTGTTGAAGACAACAAACATGGAGTTTTTCAATATATGTAGTTCTATACATTTTTTAGAGTTAATCTTTGCATTGTAATAGAGTCTTGTAATGTTACTGATGCACTCTGGAGGAAGAAAGGCAAGTCACTCGCATAAGTGGAGGAGGATAAATTATAGAAACTGCCAAACTTAAGCTGGTGTAGTTAGTGAGGAAGCAGTAGTCTGCAGAGGTAATAGGGGTAATAGTTATCAATACACAGTGCAATAAGGACAGTAAGTTGATGAGTTCAGTGAGGGTGCCCATGTTAGTAGCACCTGAACATCTAGACAATATGTTTCAGTCTCTGCAGTCCCTTACCATTCACATGAGAGTTGCCAACTCATTTTATGGAGACTATTAGCCTCTTTTTGCTGTTTATCATGCCACAGAGTGTAGAAAGATGGTTAGAATCTAAAGGGTGCTGGCCTTTATTCTTTCAGGGTTNCTTCTCTTAATAATTTATAGAGTGCATGGGAATTAACAGGAAAGAGCAGCAAAATGTTGTCTAGCCTGATCTAGAAAAGAAGGTGAAAGTTGTGAGGCTTCTCATGCTGCATCACTGTCAGGTCAAAATTACACTTGAGAGAAGAAACAGATCTTTAGAGGTTCCTAGCATGTGTCGTAGAGTGGTAAAATAGTGTTAAGTGGGAGCCCCTCATGAAGGTCACACAGGTTCCAATGTGTCTTTTATTACTACTGTTGAACCAGCATGTCTCTCCACATAATGCTCTGCACTACATTAGGAGGTGAGCTGCAGAACTACTGCAGGGAAGCCAGTGTCTCCATAAGGGTACTCTTTATCATACTTGATTTATGTCTATTTTATCAAAAACTGTTTGAAGAGTGCCCACAGTGTACTCATTACTAGGGAAATGGTATGATGTCCACCTGAACTACTCCCTGGATTAGTTCTGGGCCTTTCCAAACTGGGAGCATGAATCTGTCCAGCATGAGTCTGACTTCTTTGCAAGAGATGGTAGTCTCCATAACCTGTGTGGACTAAAAATAAAGGGGCAGATAACATCATGCCAAGAAACTGTTTCTTGTGTGATACTGGAGGACTCCAGCAAAAGTCTGTTGAAAGCATCTCAATACTCAATTTTGAAAAACTGCTGTCTCTTACTTTCTTTCCAGACAAAGCTCTACCTTTCTATACTAGCATCTACTCTGGTTGGCTTCAGGCTTGATTACCCAATACATGTTTTAAAAATATAACAAATGCTCTAAACAACTGTGCACCCTTGAAAATGTAAAGCTTTGCTGGCTGTTACAACCTGAGCTCACGAAGCTTATATACATCATGGCAGTCATGCAAATGCATATTTGTCTTTATTTTATTGCTGCCTCAAGTTTAGATGTTAAATCAAAAGTGCTTGACAAGGTAGATTCTTCGGTACCTAAGTAGTTCTGCCATGCCAGAGCACAAAGCAGACTGATTGTCCTTTTTTATGCATATTTGTTAGTGTATATGTCCCATTAATGCAATGAAAAATGTAACACTCTAACAATCTAGAAATTGAAAATACTTCTCTTTCTTTTCAGTTCACATTCTGTTACAATAATGCAACTGTAACAGAATGTGAATTGAAAAGAAATATTAAGAAACATTATTCACATCTACAGCACCAGTTCTAACTGTAGAAATTGAAAATCAATTCAAATTATCTGTGGAATAAACTTTTAAAGATTGCTGCTCTGTAAGTATGGCTATTTCTGTAAAATCTTCCCATTTTTAAGACAGACACAAAGTTTGATTTGAAGTCCCAAGTCATTATAAATGTAACAATAAACAAATTGTCATCAGAATGCAACACTTATGTTTAGTCCTACTATATTTGTAGCATTGCACATTAAAAGTAGATCTTTTGTTCAGCTCAGCTGAGACCTGAGTTATGCTGGCATGGTAATTTGTGAGATATCACACCTCATGCCGATTGCAATGAGTTCCATGGCATCACAGCACAGATTTCACAATGAAGTGCATTACTTCTGTAGGTTGTATTAGAATGTGTGAATAGAATTGATCTGACACTTGAAGTTTATCTTGAAAACACCCATGTTAGTATGGAAAGAAATAAGCACAAGACTGTATTTAATCTCTTTGAGTGAGGAGGCATATTTCTTCTTTGTAATGGTGCAACATCTATCTTTATGGAGACTCTTTCAATGATGGAGTGGCCAAATGTGTTATAGTGTGTTATAGGTAGGATGGTGTGTTGGTAGTAGGATGGCTACAGGTTAGGTAACAGGTTTGGCTAGGTTAGGTAATAGGTGATAGGTTGGACTCGATGATCTCTAAGGTCTTTTCCAACCTTACTGATTCTGTGATTCTGTGATTCTGTGAAATTGCAGCTTGAGTCCCAGGCGACTTGAAGGGAAATTGGGTGCAACTCCCATGCCACAGGTATGTCATTCACCAGGCTACTGAGCAAACCTCAGCTGTGGGAGGAAGTGAGTTCCCACAGGAACTGCTAAGGCTGAAATGATGCAGTCCCTGTGGGGCCTATTAGCATCCCAACAAGGTACTGTCCTCAGGCTGAGCAAGAAGGGGAGCCCTGAGAAGTTATCATCACCTCCTGCTTGGGAATGAATCTGGTACATGCCTCTTCTCACTAAGCAAAACAAGAGAGTTTAGAAAATATGAAGATTTTGGTGTACAGCTTGAAGAATCAAGAAACTTTGTGTGATTGATGTACAAATAATGAAGTTTAAAACAAAGGCTGTCATCAGACAACTTCTCCTACCCAGTTACACTAAAGACCCTTTGAAGCAAGACCTGGTAGATACACAAGATTTTGGAGCTCCAGTTCCAACTCAGAATATTCTGTGATTCAGTTGAACCACTTAATTTAGCAGAGTAATGTTATGTGTACTTCAGGCATTTTTTTACCTTTTCATTATACTACAAAGAACCTTTAAGAAAATTAATTATTTTTTTAATTTAGATATTTTTCTGACTTGGTGCATTTGCCAAGAGACTCTTAGCTGGGCTCAGTGATGAAACCCTTGCCCTTTAAAGTTAGTGTTTCTTTTGCTTGCTGTTTAAACAAAAATATTTGATGCAGAAAATAAGTTTCCAAGGAAAAATATAAATAATTTATCAGCATGGAATGAATGAGTTTTCTCCGCAAGCATAAACAGGATATGCTTTTTGCTTTGCATCACTGATAAAAGGATTCATTTTTACTCATGGCACATACCACTGTTAATTCATATAGAACTTACTACACAGAAGTGTAAAAGCTAGATTTCTTCTTCCTCACTCCTTTTAAAAAGGCAGTCTGCACATCACATGTTCAGTATGTTTTCTCAGTCTTTGGCACCTGGCAACCCAGAACATTCCTCATGTAATGAGTGGTATCAGTAAGAATATTGTCTGCACTGCTTACACATTAATTTGTCCCTAATCTATATTGACTGCACTGATTCAGATAAAGTGTGGGAGATGCAAATGAGTGTGGGTAACTTCAGGTAAGTTATAGTTTTTCCCCCAGTTCCGCTTTGCAAAACACCAGAGAGTTGGGCTGAGTACTTTTCCACTATATCTTACCTTTCCTTAATGAAATAAAAGGGCAAGTTGTTCCTCTTACAGCCATAATTGCACAGTGCAGGTTCCTTGGCAATAAGCAGTGGCAAAACTACGAGGCAAATATCTCTCTCTTGAACAAAGCATGCAATGATTAATTTTAGCAGATTAGCAGTGTTTGCCTAGCACGCCCATTTTCCTAACAAATACCAATCTTGCTGACTTGCCTATGGGCTAATTGGTTTTCTTAGCTGTGTTGTTCGTGGCCTCTTTACCTAAAATGAATTAAAGTGTTTGGGAGCACCACAAAGCACAGCTTCTCTCTCATAAACCAGATTTATGAGAGAGAAGCCTCAAAAAAGCCCAGCTTGGTGAGATGTCTCATTATGTCATGATGCACAAGGTCAGACTCCTTTATGTGGCTGTGACTGCTTTACACAGCAACTGGGGGAAGGTGTTTGCTCTCAGTAAACTGCTGTATGTAGTTGTGGTAAAGTCAAGAAGAAGCCAAATAAGATTCTAGACTCTCTTACTGGGATAAACAGCTGATTCAATTTTCTCAGATTTCATGATTCTCCTGATTTTAATAAGTTTTTAGTTACTCTGTCATTAAAAACTGAAAGCCAAAAAGAATGGCCATGAGAATGTGGGCACTTCACAAAATCCCAGTTCTCAGCATCCCATAAAAATCTCAAGTTTTACTTTATCGTTTTTCCTTCCAGAAATAAATGAGTCAAATTTTGATTACTCAAGCACAAACTCAGTTACTATTAATTGGAGCTGTGCAAGAATCAAGTCCACATTTTCCTTCCCTTAAGCCACATAAAAGTAAATGGGAATTGATATGACTAATTATGTTCAAAAGCTGCAAGGGCAGCATCACTGGGAATTCTTTGCAGGGCACAAGCATGAGGAAATTGAAGAACTAAGATATCACCTTTTTGATTCTCTCCTTGTTCTTGCAGAGTTATATTTAATCTAAACCTCAGTGAAATGTGAAATAAGGAAATTTTCTTTCCTTCTGTCCTTCCTCTTGACAACTCAAACCAACCCAAGACCTCTATGCCTTCCTCTCATCTCTACCCTACATACATTTCTAGGTACACCATGTCCCCACACTTCAGCTCACCTGAGTATGAAGACACTGGGATCAATGCAAGCACTCATCATCCTTCTCATCTCAATATCTCTAGCAAGGCTTTTGATATAGTTGTTCTGAGGAAGACCAGAGGTAAAACAGTACTCTGTTGGTTTACCATTTATTCCTGAAACTTAGAAAGACTATTGAAACTGTGACTTTTTTCTATTGAAGTTTAACAGAGCCAGAATCTGAATACATCAGTTGTCAAGATAAGCACTTTGGCTTGAATTTGAACTATATATGCTGATAGGATATCTCAGCACTGAGAATGATGTATAAATGCAACTCATGTGGCTGCCTTGTAGCCTCAGAAGTCAAGAGAGCCATTAACATAGAGCTGTTCCCAACAAAAGCAAAATGGATCATTTAGTGCATCTGATATCCTCTGTCAGACAACTAATTCTTCACAGTCCAAAACTGGGAAAGAAAAATAATTTTAAAAAAGCACCAGTGGGATCAAAACCTAGCATTTTTGGCCTCTGCTATACCTTTGTTGAGGACAACAGAAATACCCCTGAAAGAAGAGTTGAATGTTTTAAAAAAAATTTAATACTACATGGGTGGTAGAAAAAGATCCACATAAAAAAAATTACTCTTCTTAAGCTTTACAGAGACTGAGATGAAGCCTTAGATGTTCATTACTTACAGAACACTATGTAAGCCATCATGAGGTGTTCACTTTTAGCCCCAACAGCATTTTATCCTGAGAATGTTTCACATAATATATTGGAGAGAAAGGACATGAATTTTTTGTTCTTAGTCTGCTTTTCCTTGTAGGCATTCTACTACAATTGGCAAGTGCTTTGTTTTGGAAGGCTTTAAAGATCACCTGGATGAGCTGATGAGGAGTCCTTGGCAGCTGCTGACCAGACAGGATTATGGGGAATTTGGGACAGAAGCAAGCCAGCACCTCTGTGTGCCATGGCACTGCTTGTAATTCCCCTGTAGGTAATCCGTGTAGGTGTGAAGCTATTGGTATTCTCTCTGATTCCCTGAAGGAGGTTGTGCACTGGCCAGGACACACACACACACATGCTTCCAAATATATAGTTCATATGAAAAAGTGAAAAAGGCCTTTTTTAAAAAAAATTAAACTTCTCTGCATCTCTTTCATGGAAGATATTTTTACACAGAATGCTTCTATACTGTTCCAAGCACTTGCAGGCCATGAATTAAGCATTGGGAATATGAACAGTAAAAACTAAAGACAGTTTTCAGCCACCTCAGCAATATATAAGCAAGATCCAAAGCAGCAGGCTGTGTTGAAGTCCTTTAAGTACTAACTAGCTCTCATGGGACCTAGCCAAGTAGATCTGGAGATAAGGACTACAAGAAACAGTAATAGCTGCTGACCATGTATTTCAGGGAGTAGAAGGTTAGGGATGTGTTCTTAGTTTTCTAGCCCAGACCTCTGCAGATCTCCAAAGAAGTGGATTTGGACAACAGTAGATATTTGCTTCTCCTTACATCTCCACAAGTCCTGCCAACGTACTGACAGGCTGCTGTCTCTATTTCCCTGTCTTCAAGAAAATAGGTGTCTTCTTTGTGGATGTCCTTCATCTCCAACCTTGCCTTCCCCAGTGTAATTATGGAGACTAGGCTGATCCATAAAACAGAAGAGTGAATTTGTTTATGAATGATCACATTTTTACTGTTCTTCAGCTTGACTAAACACTAGATATTTTCCCAAAGGATTACAGCCTGAAGTTTGATGACAGACAAAATTATGAAGAGTGTAGGAACAGCAATGAAAAAAGAAAGATACAGACTTTGTAGACGCACTGTTTACAGACGTGGCAATGGAAACAGTAAGAGGCAGTCCATTTTAAGGCAGTCAATAATTGTGACTACAAAAGAAAGCTTATATAGTTTTCCCTGCCCTACCATGTGTGACCACCATGGAGAACTTGATTCCAAGTTGCTTGACTTGAGTTGGGCTGAATTATGTACCTGTTGAAACTTCCATTTGAGCACTAATACTGTAGCAAATACATTTTTCTAACAGATTTTAGTTTTTTTAACATTTGCTAAACAGATAACTGGGGATGGGGAGTGTAACACATGGTATTGCAAATCTTTAAAATAGTTTTTCCATCCAGCACATATATTTGGGTTATAACATACCTATTTTTTTCTTATCCTTCAGCTTCCTAAATTTGTTGAAGAAAAGGGTCAAATGTACTATTCAAATCCACCAAAGACAGTGGTCCCCAACTCCACTTTTAAAGAGCTAGTATATAATCTGTCTCCAAGAACAACCAATATGCTACAAAACACTAAGGGCTCTGGAGATCACAACAGTTAGAACTTCACAGGTAAGCATTTTTTGTTGAATTAGTTTACTTGAGATAGCAGTAATAGACTACGAAGTGTCAGCTTCTGAATTTCTTGAAGAAATTAAATTCTTCAAGAAAGTAATTTCATTTCTTAAAGAATTCATTTCTTGAAGGAATTATCCAAGGTTTTTCAGGAGAATTGTGCATTAATTCTGATATTCCTAACCAATAAAAATGTGTGACAATAAAATATGTCTCTGTTAAGGAAGAGGTGCTAGCCCTTATCCTGCATAGCTACCACATGAAAGCAGTGTGCACAATAATTGGAGAAGTAGGTGAAGACATGGAATGGGTAAGTACTGTGTTTATTAAGAATCTTGTGCTTCCATCACAAGTAATACTGGTAACAGTATTAACAGAATCAGCTGGCAGAATTAGGCCTTCCCTTTGATAGTACTTAAGCACAGGGCAAAGCTCGCTCTAAAGCAGAGGCAAAAGTTCAGTATACTAAATCAGTCCTGACACAGCTGGTTAGAGAATTTCTGTAATACATTAATGACTTGTTCAGGGTTTGCTTGAGGGGAAGTTGTGATTATCTGCTTACTTTTATCTTATCATTTAAGTTGGCACCAACACATGACCCCAGTTTTCCTTCATTCTGTGCAGTCACTAAATCCACTGAAAGCCTCATTGGCGTGGCTCATCAGTGGATGGACAGCTGCCAATGCTCTAGCCTGATGTGGGTACATATAATTAGTGTTCTTGGCAGTGGCTGAAGGGTGTTTTTCAAGACCTTTCACATTTTTTGCAGCCTTGTTTGATGTGAACTTGAGGACTTATTACACCTTTAGAACGGAGGAAGCAACTACTTTTCTCCAGTACATATGACTGGGAGGGCATATGTATGTGACCCACTGCTAATGTGCTTAGCAAAGCACATCTGTACAAATGCAGTGCACAAGGATAGATAGTGTTCATCCTTAAGGCAAAGGCATAGTTGGTCCATGAAAGTGTGCAGAGTTATTGCAAATACTTGGTAATACATTTCCCACAAAAGACAGTAATGGCTCAAAGGAGCCCTCACAGGCTATAAGGTAAATAAACTGAGTGTTAATAGCTCCCAGGTAGGTCTGCAGAGCACCACTCAGAGGGTATTTTTCAGGGAATTTTCCATGTGGCTGTCACTGTTAAATAGTCCCTGATGGCAGGAAGAATATTTACTCTGAAAGACCTTGGACTATGAACGAGGAAGACTTTTATTTGTGTGTTTCACTTTTTGTTTTAAAGAATAGATCCTTTCCTTCAGTTTAAAGGTCTTGTGAAGACCAAGAAAATAAAATATTATGGAAAAAGAAAATGCTAAAACTAGGACAAAGCATAAAATATTTTTTGAGACCAAGTGTATTTCAGAACTTCGGTGTGCTGCTGATCAAGTACTTAGAGTTCAAAGTTATGTACTTTTCCGGATGTATGGGGACAGAGTTTGATTCACTCCTGTGTAAAACCTCCTTCCTCCTTATATAGCTGGTACAAGGACAGAGTCATAGCAATCCCCTCAGAAAGGTGCTGTGATCTCTGCCTCAACCTGTGTGCCTGAACGATCCATTCTGGTGAGTAATAGTCACAGACTCACAGAATATTCTGAGTTGGAAGGGACCCAGAAGGATCATCGAGTCCAACTCCTGAGTGAATTGCCCATACAGGGACTGAACCCATAACCTTGGTGTTGTTAGCACCATGCTTTAACCATCTGAGCTAATCTCGGGGTCGAGGCGGAAGGAATGCACCTTACAGCCTTATAAAAGTAATTGTGAAATCATTGCAGAATTATTCTCAGGTATCTTATACTTAAGTAATCAATGCTACTATGAGAGTTTATTCGTTTTCTGCTTTTGAAGAATTTACGTCTACACTTTAAACTACCTTAATCTAAAATCTCTGTAGTTCGATCCAATTTAAGCGTTTTGCTGGTGCCATCAAGTGGCAAAATGCTGTATTGCAAAACTCCAACAGCATCCAAATTCACTGTCTAAAAGCTCTTGAAGAGCAACAAACAGTGAGGAAAATAACCCTTGATACGCCTCCTCCAAAAATATATATACGTATATAAATATGTATGAGAAAAATGGACTGAAATACACATGGTGTCACGGTTACTTCAGTTTGATCTGGATTCTAACTAGTAGAAAGGCTATTATTTTTGTGTTTGACTAGTTAATAAATATAGGAAACCTATAAAGCAAACTCAGAGTTTGTTGTTGAAGAGATACTTAAACTGAAGTGGCACAATACCGTATTCTGAAATCTCTTCCTTCTGTGTGTTTGTTTTCCTTTGTTACTTGCTAATCCCTTTTTACTGAACATGCTCCTTCCATTTAATCTCACATCTGCACTTCATATCACCACAGTAGAATGAACATTCACTTTGCTGATATATTCATTGAATTCACAATCTGGTTAACAGGTAATTTAAACTTACAGTTCATCATTCATGCACACATCACTTTTTCCCCAGGTGAGTGACATCATAGTGTTGTTCAGTAGGGAGGCCTCTGTGTAAAAAGGAAGCATTAATATATAAAGCTTAGGCTCTATTTCCTTATAAAAATCCAATAAAATCCTGTGTTTTTGTGGTGGTTTGACCCTGGCTGGATGCCAGAGAATCACCCAGAGCCACTCTCTCACTTCATCTACCTCCCCCCCTGCCCAATACAAACAGAAGAGAGAGGAAAAGGAAGGAGAACAAAAACACCTGAAGGGTTCTGCTACGGCAGGAATGAGG
>WEKX01025722.1:0-15300 GCA_013390025.1 Pitta sordida | reverse complement strand
AGTCCGTCGCCGCTCCGGCCCCGTCCCTCTCCGCGATCCGCACCGCGGGGACCACTCTGGGCTGGTTGATATCATAGATTAATAATCTAAATCATAGTTTGTTGGACTAGGTCTTTTATCTTTTGGTTCATGAAAATTTCTTCTGACTATTCACAGAACTTGCAGTAACAGGAATATAGAAAATCAAGTTATTTCACAAAGAAACAGGTCAGTCTGTTGAAAACATCATCTGCTACTGACTGTTACAGACAAGGGAAGACACAAGTTCTGATGGCTGACTGATCTGTTGAGGTTCTTGTTCATGTTTCTGGCCTTGGCATCCACACACTTCACACAGACAGCTTCCAGGTTGTAGAGGTTGTGTAATCTCTGTCACACCTCTGTGGAGGTGCTAACCAAAAGGTCTAGAGAATATGTCAGAGCCTCAATTGATGCAGCCTTGTTTCCTCAGGTAAATGACCTGCAAATTCATGCTGCCATAGTGTGCTGCCACTTGCAGCCTCCAGTAGTCCAAATGAGTTGAGAGTGGTACCAGCTGAAAGTTCTTTCTCTTATAACAACTTCCTTCTTTGTGGCTTTTGCCTCAGGGGAACTCACAGTGGTTGTTGCAGCAAAAGAAACTTAAGAAATTTAGAAATGTTTTGGTGCACAGCGGATCTGCCTCCTATGAAAAAATAGTCTGATCTCAGGGAGATGGTTTAATTTTCAGGCTTTTTTGTAGTATTAGTAAGGCAGGCCACTGTGTTACCAATTTGGACAATTTTACTTCAGTATTATGAAAAGTGATGCTTTTCATGGTTCTGTAAAGCAAATCAAGAACCTCTGTCTTAGCTGAACTGTGCCAAATAAGTGCTAGGTAGACTTAGTGCACCCAGATAAATGAGATTACAACTTATTTCTTTGAAGGTTTGAACCTTTGTTGTCTGTCTGTAATGATTTTATTGTTTTATATATGTATATAAACGGTTTATTCGGAAACTTTTTCTTGCAGTATAAATGTAAACATATTTTAAATGGTGTCAGATTGATCCATGAATTTGTTTTCAATGCTAAAAACAAAACAAGAAGCAAACCCCAAGTAAACATGTTAGCATTTAATCTTCCAGTGATGGAATTGGAAACAAAATTCTCAGCAACTTACAATAGCAATGTGTTTCAGAAGTATTTTACTGATGCCTGTTGTGAGAAGTTAGGGTATGTAAAATAAATGATGTATGCAGCTGTAGGAATGCGACTTTTGCAGGCTACCTTATGTCTAAGGAACATTAAACATAGGGTTCTCGTTTAGCAAATAAATAACCATTCATTTCAATGGCTGCGTAGTCTGGACTTTTGTGCGTATTTTTGCAAAGATGAGAAGAGGCCATTAGGGATTTAATATAAAATAAATCGCCAAGGGGTCTTCTTGTAGTCCTAGTCTTTCTGCCACATGGTGTGTCACTAATGTGCATAAATGGGCTTAAATGAATTTGTTATCTGTATTACATTTGCAGTATGTATATATTTATATATTATTTTTAATTGTGTTTAAAAATAAAACATTAAATACATCATTTCTGAGAGTTGAAAACATACTATTTGTAAATAAATCAACCTTAATTAAGGTCTTAAAATATCAGTGTGTGAAATCTGCCTTGGGAAAACTTATAACGTATATATGTAATACTAAAAAGCTTGAACATACTTTCATTTGCTTTTTTTAGAAGTATTAGGAGGGTAAAGTCATCACCTCATATGACTGAATAATGCGGCCAAACATGCATTAATGTAAATACCATACTCATGTTTAAACATCAGACTGCTGTCTTCTGGAGGACAATAGCTGTTGAGTTGATGCCTCAGGTGAGCCAGAGTACGCCAGTTCTAATGAATACAGTCCAAGGTGTGGAGAGATTGGAGAGTACAGCTGAATTCTGTGTTGAAGTTAATTACTTACCTCTAAAGACACAAAAGCAGTCTGATGAGAAGAACCTTTTCAGTGGTTGTTTTAAGTGGTTGCCTTTGCAACCAAGTGGGGAATAAGCCAGGACAACCAGAGCAGCAGCAGCCATTCCTCACCTGTCTCGCAAGATAATGAAGAGAAGACCAGTCACCTCAAATGTATGTGTACCAAAGTATACAGCCTGGGGAATAAGCACTAGGAACTGGAGCTGTAGATCTAGTTAGAGAGTTATGGTATCATAGGAATAACCGAAACATGATAGGACAGCTCATGACTGAAGGATTATGATGAATGACTGTAGGCTGTTTTATAAAGGGAGGCAGGGAAGAATAAGAAGAGGAGTTGCACTTTGTTAAGGAGAACCTTGAATGTATAGAAGTCTGGTACAGCAATTATGGAAACTCTTGTCAAATGCCTCTGGGTCAAGATTAGAGGAGGCATCACCAAGGAGCATCTTAGATTAGTTATTTGCTACCATGCTCCAACCTGAAGTGGTAAGGGCAAAGAAGCATTTAAGCAGAGTTACTTAACCAAACTTTAGATTACAGATCATGGGTTTTATGGGTAACTTCAGCTACCCGGACATTTGTTGGTAGAAAAATACAGCAACTTATATTATCCATGAAGTTCCTTATACATGATTCCTTATACAAACACTAGATGTGCCAACCGGGAGTGAGGCATATCTGGACTTGCTACTCACAAACCAAGGAAACCTGCTTTATAATACCTCAGTTAGTGGTGGCTTTAGCTGCAGTGATCGCAATATTATGGAGTTTTGGGTCTTGTTGTGCATGCTGAAGGCAATTTTTTCAGATTTTAGAAGAGCAACCAAACTTCAACTTACTCAGAGCTAAGTTGGGAGGAAGCTTCCATGGAGAAGGACCTAGCAAATTCTGAGACTTTTTCAAGACCACTCTCCTGGAAACAGTCTCCTGGAACACTCTCCAGAAAAACAGTTTATCGGAAGGGAAAGGAAATAGGTGCAGCAAAGGACACCCCCCTGCCCCCTCCCCCCCACTTTGATTTAACTGTGAGCTTCTAAATCTGTTCAAAACAAAAAGAAAAGTGTACCAGAGATGGCAAAGTGAACAAATACCTGTTGAGAACCACACAGGCATTCCAGGGTATGCAGAGATGCACTTAGAAAAGCAAAAGCTGAACTCAGATTGAAATTAGCAAGGGGGGTCAGAAACCACACAAAAGGGTTCTTTAGTGGTTCTTTGAAACAACAAGCAGAAACAGAGTGAAAGCACTGGCCTGCTGTTTTAACAGGAGAGTTGAATTTGTCACCAACGATGCTGAAAAGGCAGAGGTTCCCAACAGTTCCTTTGCCTCTGTTTTCACCACCACTGCTGGGCTCCAGACCCAGGCGATGAAAATCCAGGGTGAGGCAAACACACACCCACTGTCAATGAAGGAAAATTGGTGTGTGAGCTATTACAGGAGCTTGGCCCATCACAGAATCACAGAATCAGTAAGGTTGGAAAAGACCATAGAGATCATCAAGTCCAACCTATCACCTATTACCTAATCTAGCCAAACCTGTTACCTCACCTGCTGCCTTCCTACTACCAACACACCATCCTACCTATAACACACTACCCTAATATCTAGGTCATGCCACCAAGAACTTCATCCAACCTTTTCTTAAACACCTCTAGGGACGGTGACTCCACCACCTCCTTGGGCACCCCATTCCACTGAGAGATCACCCTCTCTGTGAAAAAGTTCCGCCTAATGTCCAGTCTAAATCTCCCCTGATGCAGTTTAAGACTGTGTCCTCTTGTTCTATCACTGGNCCCTTCGTCCAGATCATCAATAAAGATATTGAACAGGACAGGTCCCAACACTGAACCCTGAGGCACCCCACTAGTGACCGGCCTCCAACTGGACACAGCACCATTAACCACCACTCTCTGAGCTAAAATTTAAAAAAAAAATAAAAATAAATACACTGCAAACACTTTATTAGCCAGCACAGGCAGGGCTGGCAGCTCTACTTGACCTTCTTCTTGGGGCGCAGGTTGTTGGTGTGCCCACACTTCTTCTTGCGGCAGTTGATGGCGCGGGGGTGCAGGCGGGCGTAGCACTTGCGGCAGATCATCTTGTCGCAGTTGTACTTCTGGATAGGTCCTGGCAACAGCCATGCAAGGGTGTTGGGAAAGCTGGCTGGGGTAATTTTGGAGTTTCTCTCTACAATCTTTAAAAAGTTGTGGAGATAGGGAGATATCTGATCAGACTGGAATAAGGCTAATGTTACCCCTATCTGCAAGAGGGGCTTAAAGGAGGATTCAGGAAATTATAGGTGCATCAGTCTTACTTCATTATCTGAAAAAGTTAGGAAACAAAGCCTCGTGGGAGCCATCACAACTTAGATGAAGCACATGATTGGGAAATGCCAGCACAGATTCACCAAGGGTAAATCGTGATTGACAGTCCTGATCAGCTTCTATGGCAAAGTAACCTGCTTGGTTGATGTGGGGCAAGTTGTGGACATTTCCTGCCTGTATTTCTCCAAGGCTTTCAATATGGTTTCCTGCAGCCTCCTAGAGAACCTGCATTATGTTCTGGACAAATGATCTGCGCAGTGGGTGGGAAACTGACCATAGGTGGTATGCAGAGATGGGTGGTAAATGGCTCGTTTTCAAACTGGCAGCCTGGCACAAGTAGTGTTCCCCAGGGATTGATATTCGGCCCAGTACTGTTTAATGTCTTAGTCAGTAATCTGGATGATCTCTTACGATCACTCAGGTGTACTCTGATGTAGTTTGTCAGTGATGCCAAATTGAGTGCAGGGGTGGACTTTGGAAGGGAGAGGCACCTGCACGAAGTCCTGGATAGGCTGGAAGAGTGGGCTAATAAGAACCTGATGAAGATCAACAAGGGCAAGTGTAATGTCTTACACCTAGGAAAACATAATCCAGGATGGCAGCACAGACTCGGATCACTTGACTGAAGAGCAGCTCCATGGAAGGAGACCTAGAGGTCCAGGTGAGCAACCAGCTCATTATGGGTGAGCAATGTGCTGCTACAGTAAAGAAATTCTATGAGATCCTGGGCTGCATCAACAAGGGTACCACTAGCTGAGATAAAGAAGTCATTATCCCACTCTTGTCAGCATTTGTCAGTTTTGATCCCCTCTGTGAGTGACATGGTTAGGCTGGAGAGGGTGGAGAGAAGTACCACGTAGATAATCAAAGGACTAGGAAAACTGATATGTGAGAAAAGAAGTGTTAGAGGAGACCTTACCATGTTCCAGTACTTAGAGGGTGGCTACAAAGAAGATGGAGAGTCTGTTTTTACAAGGAGTCACATGGAAAAGACAAGGGATTATGGGATCAAGTTATTCCTGTTGGAATTCTGATTAGACACAAAATTTTCACAATGAGAACAATCAACCATTATACTAATTTCTCCAGAGTATCAGTGGATTCCCCAGTGCTGGACATTTTTAACATTCACCTGGACAGGATGATGGGCCAATTTGTCTTGTCTGTGCTTTTGTAAAAAACATTTTGACCAGGTGATCCTTCTCTTCCAACCTGGTATTCTGTGATTCAATGAAGTGCTTCCTAATTATGTGAAATCAAATGGCAGAAAAAATTATGTTGATTAAAGTGATTATCAGGATTGCTTGCAGTTATAAAATCAAGACTGAATTCGTTTCAGAAGATGATGTGAAGGTGATATGAGCTGAAGTTCCCCAACATAATGAGATGTTTCTGCATGAAGTCGTGTAGAATGTAGAGCAAGGTGTTCATTATGGTCCCTTGAGTGAAAAGTATAAATTTGTAAAACTGGTCATGACCATTATACTTATCAACCTATCCATCTCAGCCTGTACTGATTTATTCAACTGTCATTTTTGCAAACTGTATTGGATTATTTTATAAGTCAGAAGCGTAAGAGATTCCTGTAGTTGCAGCATTGCTTTAAAAATGTACAGGTATAGAGTGGTGTCAGGTCTGCAATGACTACAGTTATGATTACATAGGATTACAGTTTATTTTGTTATAGCAAGAAATTGGATAGATGTCATCTGATCATGCTATTGTTTATGGTTTTGCCTTTAATAATTTTGTTCAATCTTGATTCAAAAGTTTATAGGCAGAGTAAAACAACTATGAGAATTATTAAAGGAATAAGCATAAACACTGCTAACATTACAGTAAAAATGTGCTTGTGTTTACAAGTGCATTTTTCAAAAACATAAACTGTATTTTCTTTTGTATAATTTATGAAATATGTTTAAATAAATAAAGGTAATTTCTTTATGAACTACAGATGTAAAAGATGTACTAGATTTTATCTAAATAAAATGCTATAATCTACAGTATCATTATTAGACTGCATTTCTGACCTGCAAAGATGACTAATTTATCATTTGTATACTGTTCTAGTTCTTGTCAGTAGCACTCAGCTTAGCTGCTTATGGGGCATAGACATTGACAGCGGGAGGTGCTGTTTTGAGAAACATTCAGCATAAAGAGTTGTTTCTATGAAATATAATACGCTTTCAAAAATTTAAGTGAAAAACCTAACGTGAACTTTTAATATTTTAAGATCTAGCTGTAATGCATGAGAATGTAAGAATTGATAATAGGGATGACAATATGAGTATTACAGAAATTCTGTTTTCTGCTATTTGTTTTTTTGTTTTTTCTTTGCTATTTTGTAAGAAACAAATTAATTACAACATTGAGCTGTTGATCCAGTATTAGAATATAATTCTTACCATAAGTAAACAGACTTACTTTAGGTTTGCTAGTGGTAGTGTTGCATTATTACAGAAGTCATCAATTCTGTTCACAGGAAGTGAAGTACAGGGTATTTTTAACCAAATGTTTGCCGTTATGACTACTTTTGTGATTTCAATTTAGAAATGTAAAAATCCTTCCACTAAAAAAATCATGAAACATTTATTTGGAATAGTGATATTTCGGTACAGGAAACAAACAAACAAAAGATCTGATATGTCCTGAAATATTAATTTTGCTCCATCTGTTTGGCAAATAATTTGCCTGAAACAACTTCTGAACAGGAATTGTGAGTGACTGCTTAACATTTGTAAACATTACAATAACCTGTGGTTTTATGATGCACCATTAAATTCTATACAGAATCGCACAAAATCACAGAATATTCTGAGTTGGAAGGGACCCACAAAGATCGTCAAGTCCAACTCCAAAGCTAATGCCCATACAAGGATTGAACCCACAACTCCAGAGCCGTGGACATAACCTAATTCCCTGCCCCATCGTCCCATTATGTAGACCATGTCAATGCGTTCCTCATCCAGTCTTTTCTTGAACACCTCCAGGGATGGTGACTCCACTACCTCCCTGAACAGGCCATTCCCTGAGGGATCACTCTCTCTGTGAAAAACCTCTTCCTAACATCCAGTCTAAACCTCTCCTGGTGTAGCTTAAGGCTATGTCCTCTTGTTCTGATGTGCTGGCAGCCTGAGAGAAGAGATTTACACCCACCCGACTACAAACTCCCTTCTGGTAGTTGTAAACAGCAATCAGGTCACCTCTGAGCCTTCTCTTCACCAGGCTGAACAACCCCAGTTCCACAGCTGCTCCCCACAGGGCTTGTTCTCCAGTCCTTTGACAATCCTTGTCACCCTTCTCTGGACCCTCTCAAGCAGTTCAACATCTTTCTTAAACTGGGGAGACCAGAACTACACACAGTACTCAAGATGTAGTCTGACCACTGCCGAGTTTAGGGGAAGAATGACTTCCCTAGTCCGACTAACCACACTGTTCCTAATACAGGCCAGGATGCCACTGGGCCTCTTAGCCACCTGGGCACACTGTTGGCTCATGTTAAGTTTTCTGTCAACCATTACTCCCAAATCCCTCTCCATCTGACCACTCGTCAGCCACTCATCCCCCAGTCGATAGCGATGCATGGGATTGTTGTGTCCAACATGAAGAACCCGGCACTTGGACTTGTTGAATCTCATGTTATTGGAATCAGCCCATTTCTCTAGCCTATCAAGGTACCCTTGGAGGGCCCTTCTACCCTCTGGCAGTTCAACATTTGCCCCCAGCTTGATATCATCTGCAAACTTGCTAATGGTGGACTCAATTTCTCCATCCATGACATCAGTAAAGATAGTAAACAGTACCAGGCCTAAGACTGATTCCTATGGGGCTCCACTGGTGACTGACTGCCAGCTGGATATGGCACCGTTTACCAACACTCTCTGTGCTTGTCCATCCAACCAATTCCTAACCGAACACAGAATGCTCCTATCCAATCCACGGTCTGAGAGTCTCTTCTGAAGCTTACCATGGGGAAACCATGTCAAAGGCTTTGCTAAGGTCCAAGTACACAACATCCATGGCCTTTTTATCATCAACCAGGTGGGTCACTAGTTCATGAAAGGAGATCAGGTTGGTCAGGCAGTACCTACCTCTCCTAAATCTGTGTTGACTAGATCTAATGTCGTAGTTATTTTCCAGTTGCTGTGTAATAGCGCCCAGGATTATCTGTTCCATGACTTTACCCAGAAGCGAGATCAGGCTGACAGGTGACCTGTATCATCTTTCCAACCCTTCTTGTGAATGGGTGTCACATTAGCCAATTTCCAGTCTTCTGTTATGTCACCAGTATGTCAGGAATGTTGGCAAATCATGGAGAGTGTCTTAGGATCCAGGCAGCTCAGCAAGTCTGTAAATCCCTCCTCCTGGATTACAGGGGGGTTATACTGAACCCTTACCCTCATCAACCAGTTTAGAAGTCCAGTCGTCTGGTAGGCAATCTGTCTTGGTATTAAAAACAGAGGCAAAGAAAGCATTAAATATCTCTCCCATTTCCTCATCTCTAGTTACTATATTCCCTTCTGCATCAGNCAAGTCTGTAAATCCCTCCTCCTGGATTACAGGGGGGTTATACTGAACCCTTACCCTCATCAACCAGTTTAGAAGTCCAGTCGTCTGGTAGGCAATCTGTCTTGGTATTAAAAACAGAGGCAAAGAAAGCATTAAATATCTCTCCCATTTCCTCATCTCTAGTTACTATATTCCCTTCTGCATCAGATAAGGAGTGGAAGTTGTTGCAGCCTCTCCTTTTGCTGTTGATGTATGTACAAAAACATTTCTTGTTGTCCTTTACAGAAATGGCTAGTTTGAGTTCCATCTGGGCTTTTGCCACTCTAATTTTCCTCCTGCACGACTTAAGAACATCATTAAACTTACCCTGTTTTACCTCCCCTTTTTTGCAAAGGCAATACATCCTCTCTTTTTTCCCCCTAGTTCTTTCAGAAACTCCTTGCCCTTACTGGCCGGTCTTCTACCCCACCAACTTGTCTTTTGGCACATTGGGACTGCCTGCTCCTGTACCTTCATGAACTCATCAGAATTTCTTATGTGCTTGTCAGGTGTCTGTCTTCCAGCATTCTTACAGTCCATTTCCCTTCAGAACAGAATATAACAAAACAATTATGCTGATAAGGAAAAAAATTATTAATGCCACTAAGTTTATGCCAGAGAAAAACTGTGTCATCATCTTTTTTTTATCTTTCCCAAATAAGAAAACTCATGGGGTTTTGCATTACAGTGATGGAAATTGAAGCATTTATACAACCCTTTCTCACTTGGGAGGATGTTATCATCAATTCTGTGGAAAAGAATAAATCTGACTAAAGTTGGTTCTTTGGCTCATGTCAAACAGGATTATAGAATTAGTGGTAAATCGAAGAGGGGACCTGGCAGAATTATGTCTTAATTGCCAGATGATTTTTTAATTTCTTTTCATGAACAAAACCTATTGAAGAACATCACTCCTTCCTGGAATTCTCTCTTTGCTATCAAAGTTTATCAGTTGTTATTCTGGCACTTTCGACCGAACTACAGTCACCTCCAGAACTCGCGGTGGGGTCGGGTCTGTGCAGATCCAGCGAGTCATGGAATCCATCAGGATGCCAAACTCATGAATATTCAATTAGGCCCTGCCCATAGCCATGCTCCTTCCACTAATGAGCTCTAAGGGGTGTTTCTGCGACTGCCCATCACCCTATGCTGCCTCAGGAGACCTAAGGGCATGCCTTCCCAGCCGGGAAGCCAGCTTTAAACTCAACTCAGATGTGATCAGACATGGTGAAGTCGCTGAGTCGCACTGAGAAAACAGTCTCGTGTCAATTGCCTGGGTACTGCTCAACATGTCCATGCTCCATTGAGAGGGGCCGGCGGCTGCTGTGTTTGGCAGCAGGGTACAGGTTGGGGCTGGGGCTGGGGCAGGGGTGAGCGTGGCCCCTGGGATCCACTGGGCCCTGACCGCAGAACCCACTGTGGACACAGAGGATGAAGGGTCTGGCAACTGTACTTCCTGAGCCTCCAGTGGGACCAGCCCAGCAAACGGGCCCTTCAAGCTTTCCCAGGGCAGGAGGAAACCCTTGGGGAATGTCCATGTGTGTCGGGAGCCATGGGAGATTTCCCCTCTCCAGCCCTGGGAGAGGATAGGAGGCACAGTCCCAAAAACTGTTTCAGATCGGGACTATAGCAGTGCTCAGTAATGGCCAATGGGCAATTCTGTAGCCAGCGTTTGGGGTGGGTGCAGTGCGGCGTGGAGCCAGCAGCCAGTAGGAGAGCTGGGACACTGTGTNAACTCATGAATATTCAATTAGGCCCTGCCCATAGCCATGCTCCTTCCACTAATGAGCTCTAAGGGGTGTTTCTGCGACTGCCCATCACCCTATGCTGCCTCAGGAGACCTAAGGGCATGCCTTCCCAGCCGGGAAGCCAGCTTTAAACTCAACTCAGATGTGATCAGACATGGTGAAGTCGCTGAGTCGCACTGAGAAAACAGTCTCGTGTCAATTGCCTGGGTACTGCTCAACATGTCCATGCTCCATTGAGAGGGGCCGGCGGCTGCTGTGTTTGGCAGCAGGGTACAGGTTGGGGCTGGGGCTGGGGCAGGGGTGAGCGTGGCCCCTGGGATCCACTGGGCCCTGACCGCAGAACCCACTGTGGACACAGAGGATGAAGGGTCTGGCAACTGTACTTCCTGAGCCTCCAGTGGGACCAGCCCAGCAAACGGGCCCTTCAAGCTTTCCCAGGGCAGGAGGAAACCCTTGGGGAATGTCCATGTGTGTCGGGAGCCATGGGAGATTTCCCCTCTCCAGCCCTGGGAGAGGATAGGAGGCACAGTCCCAAAAACTGTTTCAGATCGGGACTATAGCAGTGCTCAGTAATGGCCAATGGGCAATTCTGTAGCCAGCGTTTGGGGTGGGTGCAGTGCGGCGTGGAGCCAGCAGCCAGTAGGAGAGCTGGGACACTGTGTTACAGCAGATCTGTTGTCCTGTCCCGTCCCTGAGCAGCAGCTGCCACAGCCAATGACACAACACAGTGGCACCCGGGCGGCCAATGGGAGACGGAGGCAGGACAGCAGATGAACGGGCTGGAGCAAAGCTCTCAAGAGTTTCTATTAGAAGATTCCCTGTTCTTGCAAGTTTTATTCCATTGTGAAAGTTTATGTATCTGCTGTGCATTCCTGGAAGAGCTTTGTGCGGACAGGCAGAAAATGGCTGCATGTCTAGCAGGCAGGGAGGCTGCTTGGCCCAGCCCAGCCTAGATCCCCTGGTTGCCGTCACTGGGTGCACTTGCACCTCTGCACCGGGGCCCTTTGTGGAATGTTATACAGGCTGTGACGTGTCCTCTGAGCTTGACCGCTTGCCACATTGTGCCCGCACGCCCCACTCCCCATGCAGCACCAGGGCTCCTGTGTTGGGAGGAGCTACCTCACACATAAACTTGTACAGCTCTAATTGGGAACTGGCAGCTGGCATTTTTGGGGGCTTGTTTTTATTTCTTTTAAAGTTTTTCAGCCTACGAACCCAGCTACCTCTTACGAGCCAGTCCTGGACATGGGGGACAGGGCAGTGGTACCAGGGCAGCGCAGTGGGAGCGCGGAGGTGGGAGCTGCGGGCCCACCCTTCCCTTCACTGCCGCAGCCACAAAGGGCACTGTGGGGGGATCTGCAGGGCCCGCTGGGGAGGGGGGGAAGTTGCCTCCCGCTCCCACACAGACACACACAATGCCAGCACCCTCCTGCAGCCTGGCAGAGAACAATGCCAACCATGCAAACACCCCAAGGGCCCCCATTGCCTCCACCCGTAACGACTCCAGCAGCTTCCCCAGCTCCATGGCAATGGCAGTTGTTTTCCTTCACGCCCATCCCGGCACAGCATGGCATAGGTGCCTACCTGCCCCGGCGTGGCCAGGCACTAGCCACCCAACAGCCCCAATAGGATGGGGGCAGGTGCCTCCCACTCTCACGTACAGACACACAAAATGGTAGCCCCGTCACCCCGTCTTGTAGCCTGGCAGAGGACAATTCCAGCTGTGTGAAACCACACATTTACACTAAATGCATGCCGGCCACGCCACAATGGCTCCTGGGTGAGACCAATTTACATATTCATGAGCAGACTGGGTTCGCAGTATGTTCTGCGTGTTCTGCGCACGCGCCAGGTCCGACAAGTCGCTGAAAAATCAACAGCGACTATTCGGATCCTGCAAATTACAGATTACAAATATGTGGAGGATCACTGTACTAGATACATTGTAACCTAACTGCATTTCATAATTTGTCTCTTGCTGTTGCTATTACCTTGTTTTCAGTCACATTTTCAAGGAAGTTTTATAAAACATGGTTCTCTCTCCCTCCTTTCAAGAGGGAAAAAAAAGGACATAGACTTACAAAAAAAGAAAGGTAAAAGAAGTCCACAGGAAGTCACCTTCAGTTTGAGCTTCATTATTTTTCATTCTTCAAGGCTGTCAGAGAGATATAGCCAGCAATCTGGATTCCATACCCAGAACGTGATTTCATAAAAATTATTTATTTATTTATTAGACTTTATGGATGCTAGAGTTCTGTATATGCTTGTTTTGTTTGCCATAGACTAAAAAGGAAAAAGTTTAGAACAGAGTAATTTTGTACCCTAATTGTATCTGTTAGGTCAATTCCTTGTTTGATAGAGCATCATAGACTTACACTAACTGTGGATGTTTCAACAGAATCACAGAATATTACGAGTTGGAAGGGACCCACAAGGATCATCTAGTCCAACTCCCCAGCCAATGCCCATAAAGGGATTGAACCCTTTATGGTCCCAGGGCTGTGGACATAAACCTAGTTCTCTCACAGGCTCACAGGCCACTCTGAGGCGGAAGGGAGCCCCAGGACCATCCAGTCCAACACCCCACCAGCTAGACCATGTCGCTAAGCTCCTCATCGAGTCTTCTCTTAAACACTTCCAGGAACGGCAACTCCACCACCTCCCTGGGCAGTCCATTCCAATGAGCGATCACTCTCTCTGTGAAAAACCTTTTCCTTACATTCAGTCTAAATCTCCCCTGGCGTAGCTTAAGGCCATGTCCTCTCGTTCTAGTGTTGTCAGCCTGGGAGAAGAGATCCTCACCCATCTGGCGGCAACCTCCCCTCAGGTAGAAGAAAGATTTGAGGATGAGTTTGAATAAGTGGTAGCTGTACAGCCAATAACTCCTGTAATTCTGTTTTAAAACTTAAAATCTTAACCAAGCACTGATTTGTTTGATGTTTTTGTCACGTTTCTTCACATACTGAATCATATTCTACTCAAAATATATCAGTTTTGTCCAGAAAGTTTGTCATCTCATATTTTCTAAATAACAACCTTACCTATTTTGGTTCCCAGCATTTGCTGTTAAGCAAGACTTTTTAAACAAAGGGGCTAGAGATAATTCAGAAATAAAAAAGTAGTTTTACTTTCACATCTTTCAGTTGAGTATTTGCCATATGGGTTGCTCAGCATCACACTCTCAGCAGGTCCAATTTATGGTAAACACACAGTGACTGAACAGAAAAAAAGAGCAATGAAAATACATATTAATATCTTTGCCCCACTCCATTTTTTTTAAAGCCCAACTGAATTTATTCAGGTTCAGTCCATATACCTGTGCCATTTAGCTGAATATGTATGTATTTGCCACTCTTCTGCTAGTTTGTGGAGACTGAAGTGTTGCACTTTTCTTGCTGTGACACTGATTTGCTGGAGCTTGCATGGCAGTGTGTTAATTGTACCTTCCTTGCTCCGGTCTGGTGTGATGCCGACTGCCCCAGGGCTTTGATTTCTCCATGAAGGGGCAGTTGGTGAAAACTTCCCTTTTCTTGCCTTGGTATGGGATACTTTAGCTTTTCCCTGACCCTCCACAAGAAAACCACCTGCTGAATTAACGTGTTCAACTTCTGGGCTACTTCTAGGATTTGGACAAGTAACAGAAAGAGATATAAATTAACTAATGGTGCAGATTTTTCTCAAGACTCCTAACCCTGGAAATCTACAACATAAATATTTTGAAAATCTGCCATCTCCCACAGATTCCTGGGGCTTACTTTTACTATTGCTTTCTTGCTCCCTGAGGATTTTCTTCTTCGTTTAGGGACTCTGCTGCCATAACTGTCCTTTAAGGACTCTAGAATTTGGTCAGCCCCACTCCTTGCATGTATGAGCAAGTCAAGTAAGTACTCTTTAATCGGTGCTTCCAGCTCAGAGAATGTGTCTTTTTCCCAGTTGGGTCTGCATTGCTATATTGAAAAAATACTCTAAAATACCTGTTATATAGTTAGGAGCAGGCATATCTAATCAAACAAAACTCCATGGTATATACAAATGCATTTTTCTGAGCACCAGAAATTGGTGCCATTATGCACTTGATACTGTAATTGCAAACAGGAAATAACTATGAAAGAAATGCTTTTAAAAAACAATGCTTTCCATCTTGCCCTCTGCTTTATGATTATATAGTAGACCTTGATAATTTATATACTTTCTCTCTGGGTACTTCTGTCCCCAGCAAGAAACCTGCATGTTCCCATTTGAGATCTGGATTCAGTGGAGAAAGACTTGGGAGGGCTGGTGGACGAGAGGCTGAATATGAGCTGGTAATGTGTGCACACTACTCAGAAAGTCAGCCTTGTCCTGGTCTGCATCCAAAGCAGTGTGGGCATAGGTTAAGGGAGGTGATTTTCCTGCTCTACTCTGCACTCCCTCTATTCACTCCCTCCCTCCCTCACTCAGGTGAGACTGCTGTGTCCAGGTCTGGGATCCTCAGCACAGGAAGGACATTGACATGTTGCTATGAGTCCAGAGGCAGGTCACAAAGATGATTAGTGGGATGGAGCACCTCTTCTGTGAAGAAAGGCTGAGAGAATTGGTATTATTCAGTCTGGAAAAGAGAAGGCTTAGGGGTGACCTAATTGCAGCCTTCCAGTGTCTGAAGGAAGCCTGCAAAAAAAGACAGAAAGAAAGTTTTTATAAGGGCATCTAGTGGCACTACAAGGGGGAATGGATTCAAACTGAGAGTAGG
>WEKX01025721.1:0-13008 GCA_013390025.1 Pitta sordida | reverse complement strand
AAAAAAAAAACAACAGGGAAAACCAAAAGTCAACAATTTTTTGGCATAGTTTTTCTCTGTATTGAGTGTGTTAAACTATTTGGGTTGATTTGTTTTTTCCCTGCTTCAAAGCTAGCATGTAAGTCCGAGTAAATCTTTTTGGACTCTGCGTCAGAGTACATGTTATCTGTATGAGAACTTTTTAAGCGAAACAGCTTTTATATTTCTAAATTGTCCACATGTGTGTGGGTACTCTTTATTATTAGTTATTGTAGTGTCTTACTTACTTTATTAGATAGGGTATTTTTAAAATATTAATTATGATAATGTCTTAATCCATTTATGCTGCTTCAGTAAGAAGAAGTCATTGCAAAATTGAGCCCTATTATAGTGTGAACATTTTGTCAAATACGAAGTCCATCTGGCCAGTCTACATATATTTTTCAAAAGTAGACCCCGTCAGTTCTGTGCAGGGCAAGTGCTTATAGAAGGCATTTCCTTTTCCTGCAAGTGAGATTTAAAAGCTACATGTAAAAAGTATCATTGTCAGATGAAACCCAACTTCAATAACTTCTATCCTTCATATGTTTTTTTTTTGTTAAAATTTGTATTCTAGCTTAACATTATGACTTGGCAGTGCCATGCTTGACAGTATAAACGGGACAGAGTTTTACATTCCGAGCCTCTACTGAGTCCATATATTAGAGCAAGAAAATCTCCACATGAAAAACTATTAAGGGGACAAAAAATGTCATAATTTTTTGTGGCTTTTCGATGTAGATCATGGTGATGATTATTACTATGTCTCCTGTTTCAAGAGTGTTGTTGAGCTTTGTTTTCAAGGCTTAGTAAGTACTCTGTGTTCAGATAGTAAACACAGTGAGTGCAGAAATTTCTCCTTATGTGTTTAACCCTTCTTCCTTGTCTACTTGTGTCTGTTTCAGACTATTTAATTGTCAGATATTTAGTCAGAAAAATATTATCTGTGTTTTTTGTAATAGTTTCATTAAATATTAAAGCAACAGAAAGGAAAATTTCAAAAGATTCTTCAGAATGTTGTCTTTTATCTAAATGCTGCCTTATATTTCAGTTATGTATATCTAGACTTCATTATCAGTTGGCAAACTTAGATGTGTAAAATTAGCATGAGGAAGATACATTTAATTCAAATCCCTCATGGACAAAGTTATAGAAAAATGTTAAGCTGGAGATATCAGGCCATAGAAAAGTAACATAACACTAGGATACAGATGTGGTCAAAGGTGAATAATATTAATTAAATAATTCAATTGGAATAATTGATTTATGAAAGTCTCTGACAAGAGTTAAGCAGCCTCCTGTCTCAGTAAACCAGTTTGATTAAACAAGCACAGGCACACACTGTGATGGACTGAAATGTTGTTGATGTCTTAAACATTGTCAAAATCATAGAAAGTCTTTTTGTCAATGAAGCAACTCCCTGCCTGCAATCATCAAAGCATCTCCCTTCCCCAGTATGCTTCCTGACTGGAATTTGGACTGTGATAAGACTAGTGTCTTATCACCTCAAGTCTGAGAAGTATACAAGGCTCATCAGGTGGCAGACAAGAAGGTTTGGGTGAGTGATGGCAAAATCTCTCCACATCAAACAGAGTAAACACACCCTGTTCTGGGAAAGCCATGTATACACACGACATTCACATGAGGGGCAGCTGAGAAGGCATCATAAACCATCAAAGACCCTCTAAACACTCTCCAGACTCATCTGAGGTCAAAGTACCCCTCAGATTAATTCCTGAGATCTTCCACCACTGGAGGACTGCAGATGATCCAAGTGAAGCATCAAATCCAAAGCCTGTTGCAAGAGACTGCAAATTTCCCCCTCATCACAAGGGAGTGCCTGACATCTCCTGAACATATATTAAGCCATTGGACTCTGTGTTTGTGGGACCCACATCACCAAGTAGACCAAAAAGACCCATGGGATGTGTCTCTCTGTCACTGTCTCTCATCCTTCCTCCCTGTTGTCTCCTTTTCTTATTTTTTTTCGTCTTTCTCTCTGCCTCACATTTACCGCTAACTAAAATCCATACTATTGACTTCGTCATTTGGTCTTGTTTGCATGTTCTCTTGGGCAGAGGCATTTCTAATAATTTTAATAACTTGATCATAACACACACAAATATGCTTTATTTTCTTTCTGAGATGAAAAGGGTTTCCTGGGCTATTCTTAGTCAGTTAAATCCAAGAAAACTTTTAGGCAAAATTCAAGAGAAAATTTTAATTTAGTGTAATTAATTTATTAGTTCTTTTGTTCTTTTTTTTTTTTTTTTTGAGGGACCCCTTCATTTAACGAGACTCTTTATAAAGTTTACTAGGTAAGTAGAAAAGAATATTAACTGTTCATTGCATCAGCGATTGATTAATGTATTTATTTTGGGTGTTATAGTCCCCTTTCTGTGTGATATACAATAATTGTGTCAGACATAAGTGTGTATATACTTAACAAAATAAATCAATGAACTTTTATCGTTAAAGTGCAGCCAAGATTATTTTAGTTCATAAGTTAATAACCAGCTCTTCTGGTTTTACTTTTTTTTCTTAAACTTTTTCAAGGATGAGACAATACAGAGCTCACAAGGAAATAAATTCTTGAATTGTATGACGATAGAAAGAAAGTAACACCTAAGGTTCCTTCATGGGTAATTGTCATAGAACCATAGAATCATTCAGGTCAGAAAAGACCTCCAAGATTGAGCCATTAACCTGACACTGCCAAGTCCTTAACTCAACTAAGTTCCCAAATGCTACATCTACACATCTCTTAAATACCTCCAGGGACAGTGCCTTCACATCTTTCCTGGGCAGTCTATTCAATGTTGTCAGTGCTTGACAACCCATTTGGTAAATAAATTCTTCCTAATATCTAACCTAACCCTCCCCTAATATTACTTGAGGTCATTTCCCCTTGTCCTGTCACTTATGACTTGAGAGAAGACCACCAGTTTTCTACATCCTCCTTTAAGGTATTTTTGGAGAGAAATAAAGTTTCCCCTCAGACTCCTTTTCTCCAGGCTAAACAATTTCAGTTCCTTCAGCCATTTCACATAACACTTGTTCTTAGTCACTTGAGAAGACAAAAATCATAGCCTCCAAAGTTCCCTCTTCCTCCTTCTTCCTTTCTTCTTAAATGCTGGTTGTTCCATACGGTATGAAATATTTCTTTGGTCAATTGGGGTCATTTATCCCTGTTGTGTCCCCTCCGGCATCTTGTGCACCCCCAGCCTGTTCACTGGTGGTGTGGAGCGAAAGGCAGAAAAGGCCACTACTCTGTGCAAGCACTGCTCAACAAAAGATAAAAATATCGCTGTTTCAGCAATGTTGTTCTCATCACAAATCCAAAACATGACGCCATTCCAGCTACTATGAAAAAAATTAACTCTACCACAGCTGAATCCAGTACACTTGATTTTACATAATTTTGTAATTTTCCAGGAAAAAAATGTAAGCTACGTCACAGATATCAGTTACACTACAAATATATAGATATTATTAACATATTTGTATGATGTATAATACTTTGTGAAGGTCTTTAGATTGCCTTTAGATATGCAGGGTATATAGTGCAGCTATATACCCTGCATATAGCTGCACTGAATTAATAAATAATAGATATAATATGTATTTTCAATCCTTTTTTTAAATTAATATAACTTTCAAATTCTTGAGTAGCTATTAACATACTTTCTAAAAGTGTTCTCTAATAGTTTATTAAAAATTAATGTCTATTTTCTCCACTTTTATGTAAATTAATTGATTCTGTGTGCTTTTCCTGGAGAGTAAGAACATATGGATATCAATAAAAAAGGCAATCAAATCTTTTGTAATTAAGATTAAAATTAAAAAAGATTTTCTTCTGTTCTGGTTTGAATGTTTTTTTTTTCTCTGGCAGTGAGGGGGGCAGAAGGCTGCTGCCTGAGCCTCCGCTGCTGCCATGAATTCNGGGGGGAAAAGGTTGCCTTTAAAATTATGCTTCTCACATTAAGCTCTGATCTTGTGAGTTAATAAATAAATCCTTTATATTCCTCACTTGTAGCTTGCCTTGTTGTGCCTGTGATAAGGTATTTTTTCCAGTTTTTTAACTCCAGGAGATATCGTGGGTGAATCTCTGACATCCAGACAGGGTAAAACCACGACATCTTCTCTAACTCCTCTCATTAGATTCTAATTTTTTTCCCTGTGGATCAGCAAAATTAATAGTCTTAAACCATAGAACAAAGTAAAACCATAAAACATAGAACGAGTGGTCTTGCAGTGACGACAAAAAATACATTTAGATTTTCTGTATTACTCTGCATTTCTCTTGAAGATTGTTTTCAGTCTAATGTCATTGGTGAAATAAATTTTTGTTTCTTAAAAAATTCTCTATGAATACAAAAACTGTTCATCTATAATTTTATTTTCTTTCTAGTTATTCTCACACTTAATCCAATGTCTGGTTTAAATCCATTTAACTTTAAATTCACAGATTCACAGATTATTCTGAGTTGGAAGGGACCCACAGGATCATCTAGTCCAACTCCCAGGCGAATGCCCACCCAGGGATCAGACCCACAAGCATGGAACCATGGGCACCACGCTCCATTCATCCAAGTCTCCCACCAACTAGACCATGTCACTGAGCTCCTCATCAAGTCTTCTCTTAAACATCTCCAGGGATGGCAACTCCACCACCTCCCTGGGGCAGATCATTCCACTGAGAGATCACATCCCTTAGATTATATTGCCAGATCATTGATAGTTGAAATCAATAGTAAATATTCAATACAACACTGACAAGTATCCATATCAGTTTTGCAATTACACAGGTTTAAAATGAATGATGAAGGTATTGTACTTAAAACCTCAGGTCCAAAATTGAAGACTATACAAACAATTAGCTTAATTGACTAATCCTCAGTAGAGTGTTAAATGGCTGTAGTGTATATGAGATATCATTATAACATACAATCCTTTTGGGAGTGAAACAATATTCAGTTCTCCTCACAGTAAATGATATATATGCACAATAATCTGATCAGTGAATTTGTGAAACTGTCTTTGATCTGCTTCAAGTAATATTTCATTTCCTTTTCTCATTCAAAACTATTCCATTTAGGAAAGGATTGGTTTCTCTTTTTTTTTTTTTTTTTTTCCCCAGTCATGATTATAACATTAACAAAATATTAATAGAATAATAAGTGATCTGTCAGCAGAATGCTTAACCTTCTAAAGTTTATGGCAAAACAGATGCATAGAATCAATAAAAAAAAAACCACAAACCTTTTAGTTTTTTGCTAATAAACTATCTGAACATGTTACTAGTTCCTAGCTCAGATGTAGATTTTAAAATTCAGTGACAAAAAAGAAAAAAAACAACACTGCATTGTCTTACATTTTTTTAGCTGTTGATTCATTTCTTAAAGCAAACAACTGACTATTTCCTACCAATTGACCAGGCAGCACATTTAGGCTTCAAAAGCTGTAGCTTCATTTAGAAATTTTTTCTAAACAAAGATTTCTAAATATGTGTTTCAGCAGCTGTCTTGTCAGGTTTCTGAAAGAGAAAAATTAAAGTCCTACTATATTTATTCCAAGTCTTCTCAGTGGCTGTTCTAGTATGAGAGTTAATTTTACTTTCTGTTTATCAGGAGTAAGACTTATCAAAAATCCTGTATGTAAGTAATTACAAGAAACTATCACACAGATGGTGGATAATAACATGTAACTGAGGAGGATAATTTCTCCCTTTTGACAAGTAAAGGGAAATAGCATTTGACTTCACTTCAAAAATGATAAGACTCAATTCTTGACAGAGATATAGTCTGCTTCCATTTACCTACAGAAAGCTGACCTGATGTTGATAATCAACATATCTTTTAGAGTGCTGTTCATTGCCCTTCTTCACTTTAGCATTTTATTAGCTTTCAAATTTCTAAGTGGTTACTCTACTTTCGGGATGCCTAATTGTGGAGTTAAGCTTTGCAAAAGGAAATGAGCACTGACTGTGTTTCCCCTGCTTGCATTGAGAGGAGCTATTGATAATGAATACAGCTAAGTTTATCTTTACTACTCTTTAGATTACTTTCTTATATACATTCCATTCTGGTGTATCTGTACAGTTTGCAGGTCTTTGGGCTGTTTGAATACATTGCTGTTTCCTGGACTTTACTGCTGCTGATTGAGAAAAAGTGAAATTGTGGTAAGGGTGTGTGATCACATGTGTAAACTAATCTGTCTGCTGCGAAGTTTGTGTCTCATGACTAGAAGGACATTAATCTCTCCTGTCATGAAGGCTGAGACAAGCCTTCCAGTAACTCTGTTCTACTCTCATTGACCCAAATGTGCCCACTCTTGTCAAAAAAAAATCAAGGTTCTTGAAATTCAATGTGCAGATTTTTAGCAGAACAGGAATTTTATGTGAGCTGTGTGTACTTTATGTACTGTGAATCAGAAAAGGCACTTCAAAAGAGAGAGATTCGAGAAAAGGTGGTAACTTGAACCTTTTATCTAATATTTTTAACATTACGTACTTCTATTTTGAATCTATTTTGATGTTGTGTTACTGGAGAGCAGGTGGTGCTGGTTTTAAATTGTACCTGCAGCTTGTAGTGAAGAATCAATCTTCAGTGTTTTCACTTAAGTAAAAGTTATGCAGACTTTTCAAATATTTCCAGATTCAGCATGACTCTGATAAAAAGGAATGATTTTGCGAACTCTTTATGATTCCTATTTATGATTCCTAGCGCTCTAAATGGTTCTATGAAATCACTAAGCTACTAGTATATTTTTCTTTTTCACAGTTTAAATTTAAAATGCAGACTTTGACATACATGTCACACTCCTGGTTAAACAGAAAATTGACCTATGAGGAAGGTGTGATGCCTTAAGATTTCTTATATACTTTATATTTCTGGATTTTAGCATAGTTGCATGGGTTCTCATACTTAGGATGTTAGGAAACCACTTTCTCCTGGTCTGTGAAATGTTATTTAATATTCATTTTAGGAAAAAAAGATTCTAGAAAGGACATCCTGTTTGTGACATGAAACTGAAGGGAAGTAACAGGATATGGGGTAGAAAAAGCAAGATAGAAGACCCAAAACTACCTGGAGAAGCTCCAGGAGAGTGGTGGGTTGAGGGATGAACAATTTTGTGATTGGATGTGCCCATCAAATATGATCATTGATTAGTATGGAAAAAGAGGTACTGGTGCAGGGTGTGCACATCAATATACCTTGTTCACATGGAAGCTCCCTTTAAAGGCCAGGTTCCTACTTTATCCTTGTCGGGAAAGTTTTTCTCTCCTTTTTCGGTTCAGCTGGTGGCTCTACTAAGAGGAAAGGAAGTGAAAGTCAGACACACTGGCCCTCCACGTCTAATAAAAACCTAAGAGAAATATAAGAATACATAACCTCAAGAACATTTGTTCTATTCCTTCTCTGCTCAGTCAATTGTATTAGAGATTCAGGACACTCACTTTGGATTCACACACACAGAATCACACACAGAATATTATGAGTTGGAAGGGACCCACAAGGATCATCTAGTCCAACTCACCACCTAACACCCGTACAGAGACTGAGAGCACATCCCAGAGCGTAACACCACCTAGATCCCTCACAGTCTAGCAGGCCACTCTGAGCCGGAAGGGGTCCAGGGCCATCCAGCCCTACACCCCCCAGCTAGACCATGTCACTAAGCTCCTCGTCCAGTCTTCTCTTAAACACCTCCAGGGATGGCGACTCCACCACCTCCCTGGGCAGCCCATTCCAATATGCAATTACTCTCTCTGTGAAAAACCGCTTCCTAACGTTAAGATTGAACCTCCCCTGGCGTAGCTTGAGGCCGTGCCCTCTCGTTCCTGAGGTCTCCTCTAGTATCGATTTTGCTAAATTCATTTCTCCAACTAAAAATTGTGTTCCAAAGGAGAAGAGGTCTGGAATAGATAAAGAAAGATGGATTCATGCAAGTAACTGAATCTGAATTTATATTTTATTGTGTCATGGTCACTTCTGTTAAAATGGTTGTGAGAAAAGTATTAAAAGAGGGAATTATAACATTATAACATTTTCAAAACTTCTAAAGTTTGCATAAGTCAGCCTTGTTCCTGCACTGAATGATTATTCAACCAAAGGCAGTAAATCATATTCAAGAGTGGGAATGAGAGTTACTAAGTGTTTTTAGCAAGAGGGTTAACAAATACCTCAGGTTTACTCCTAAAACATAAGATAAAGTGTCACTAGAGAGAAATAAACAAGCAGTTGTCTTACTAAGAAGTTAGAGGGGGAACTTACAAACAATGACATTTTAAAGAAAAGGAACGGGCTGCTTGTCTTGGGGCTGGTTTAAATAGGTATGAATTGGAGATACATGAATAATAGCAAGAGAAATAAGAATTTCACTGGGAGAAAGAAAAAAAGAGAATTTAATACAGACAATCCCTGTAACTCGCGGGTCATCAGGTCTGCCTGGATTCCTGCGAGTTCCAGAATCCGTGAAGACAGAAAACCCATGAGTATTCAAGTAAGTCATGCCCACAGCCATGCCCCATACACTACAAAGGTCTGGAGGGCGGTCCTGAGAGTGTGGCTCCCTCTGTAGTTCCTCATTAAAGTGGAGGAAACACTTTTTACCACTTCCCAGCCATGGAATCCAGGAGATGCATTTCCGAGTAGATAAACCCCCCCAGCAGCCGTCACGCCTGGCAGCCTTGAATCTGGTGCCCACCCCCGCTGTGGATCCGAGCAAGTGCGGAAGGTCCTGCCACTGTCCTTTCCCTGTAGCTGTGCTGGGTTTTATCAGGGTTTCTGGTGTGTATCTCTTGTGTTCAAACATAGCGGAGGTGACATGCCACTCCAGAGCAGGACCGTGGGGGAGGCTTGGGGAATGGGGTCAATGCTGGGCGGGGCAGTGCCATGGGTATCCTGACGCTCTGCAGCTGAGCAGTCCCTGCTGTCAAAAGGGCTGCGGTGCACCCAGCCAGCACTTGGGAGAGGCCTGTGATGCAAGTAAGGCTGCCACACACATGCTGCTGCTTTGTTTGAGGCAGGTGTTTTGTTTGGGGTTTCTTTTTCTGGGACTGCAACAGCCCAAAGAGAAGCTTTTGACTTTCTGGCAGGGACAGTTGTGCGAGCAGGCAGAACTGAGCTTGGGTGCAGAGCCAGGGCAGCTGCAGAGCTTCGCTCCCGGTTCACTGCCTAGCAACGTCTCTCTCAGCTGTGTTTGTAGATGCAAGGGCTACAGCTGCCTTCACGACAGCTACGTCCCTGGCAGTGCTGGTGGCTCTACCCTCCCTTTAACCCGTAACAGCAGAAAGGAGGGTAGAAGGCAAAACGGCTTGGCATGACAGGGAGCAACCCACAGCAATGGGAGCAGATCAGCAGCGTGGCGGTATCAAGGCTTTCAGGACTGAAGCAGCCTGTCTGCCCACCATGCCGTAGGCTTTGTTAGTCCCCCATTCAACCCAAGTGGGGATGCCACAGCGAACATGGAGCAGGCAGCCCGTCCCATAAAATAGTGCCCTATTTTATATAATTTTAAAGATAAAACATAACTGTCTTCTATAAACGAAGAAAACTGCCCCTCTCCATAATCTTGGTTGGGGTTTTTTTGCCTATTTACTTTCTCTTAATAAGAAATCCATGTTGTGCTAAGTTTCTTTATTAATCTTTTGAACACTGAAGATAATAAGCTTATAGACCACACACTGCTTTTTTAGATTTTCTCAGGTGTCTTGATAAGAGCTCAAGCTAGTGTTTATTAGTGAGTCTCTAAAACTTGATATAGTTCTTACAGCTGTCAACAAAGGAATTATGGGAGTACTTTATGATTCACAATACACAGTAACATGAATGAAATTGTACATTTCTCTGGGTAGAAACTATCATCATATATGGATGTGCCCTAGTTTTCTATTTCACCACATTCTCAAATTTCTTTGTCCTTAACCACTTAGTTCATTAATTAGAATGATTTTGTTTGAAGTGTACAATTCAAAAACTAGTTAAGATATCATTTATATATATACACATATATATGTTTGTACATATGTGTGTAAACACATTTCTATATGTATATACCTATATGTTTATTTTAAATCTTGAACTTTTTAATTGTTTAATGAGTTTTCTCTCAAAAAAATTATGAAAATAAAAACATTTCTGTAGCAAGATTTCATGTAAGAATAGTGCTCAAAGGATTATTTTTATCACAGGCAATGATAAAAATCTGTAATTTTTTTAATGTTGCAATATCCAATATCCTATAATAAACACATGCTTTAGAAACCCATAGATCTTTAGCTCTAGGAGCTTGGAAATTTTACAAGAGGTTTCCTTTTAAGTCTTACAGTTTTCTATGAGAATTAACTCTTACCTTTGAAAAAGCATGTCAGACATGAATCATATATTTAAAAGTGAATCTTAATTTTTTTTTTTGCTGGCTTTTATATTTCTTGCCTACAAGTAGAAATATTTGTTTCTAGTATTGTCTTAGTTACTCTGAGACATTTATTGCATTTAAAGGATATAGAAACACAATTTTAAAGTTTTTGCAAACGTTAGTGGTAGAATCTTTCATAATTCAAAACTCATAATAGTTTGCATCCAAATCTCAAATACTAAATAATAAGTTCAAATACCCCCCCCATCTAACGAAATTTCTGCCAGATGATGAAGTGAGAAGTAAAACATAACTGATTTCCTATAATATATAGCATCAAGTTTTCTTGATTTTCAGTAGTCTAGGGAATTTAGAATTAGCACTGCATGTCATTTGCAGTCAAAAAGGTGTTGTGAAGAAAGGCAAAGAATACCACAGCTGAAAACTTGAGCTCATTTGAGCTGAAAAATTCTTGTTATTTCAAAGCAAAACTCAAGGCCCTATAACTACAGCTCCTGGGCTTACAGGAGGGAGGTTCATGGACCTTCCAGACTGAGGATACCTTGTTTTCACCTCTGCCCAGGACCACGCGGACCTTTGACTTCTCATCTCAGCACAGTTTTTTCACCTGCTGACCGTTGAATCTCCCTGCAGCCCCTCGGACATTTTAGGAAAGGTCACTGGCTGTTACTCCACTGGTTTGCCTACCCTGAATCTTATTCCCCTGTCCCTGGAGTCCTTGAAGTGCCCTGGTTTTCCCTTGAACTAGGCACCCCCCTTGAGCTTGTTTATTTTGCCACTTGTTTACAGTTGTCATTGTTCCAGTGGGGTTTTTTTACACTGTTATTGTTCTTTGAACATATATATTTGTTATATTAATTTTTTTTCCTTTCTCCCAATAAAGTTCTTGTTTTCTCTCTATATATATATTATTCAGGTATTTCTAAATTTAATTTATACTTCATCTTAATTGACCCAGGACAGTCCCAAATTTTCCTCATTAGTGTGCACCATTGTTTTGCTCTCATACAATGCACATGAGTTTGAAAATATGTATATGTCACTTATATGGTCAACATTATCTTGGTCTCTGCCTAATATTGACTATTCTAAGTTGATTTTAAATTATTATCTATTTAACTGTATAGAATGTACAAAATCATGTACAAACTAGAGTCATATGTCCAGATTCACAGGTTTTGGGTCTTGTGAGGCTCCCACCAAACATTAAATCTGTGAATTTGGATTGAGTATTAATATGGATAAATTTTGCCAGAAATATGACAACTTTGCAACACTACAACATCCATGGGCCCCTTAAGGTACGGGGACAATAGGAATTGGAGTGTTTTCCCTTTAACTGCAGTGGCCAGCACAGGCCTAAATTCTTCGCCAGACGCTATGTACATGCACATATGTGCATATGCACTGGCAAGCACAGGCTGGCTTCTTTGGCCAGAACGGCCAGAACAGGGACCCACGTGAGTCCATGTGTTACAGTTTAAGACTTCCTCATTCCTGGCAGGGATGGTTGGGCAGCCGGGGCTGGGGCCCAGCCACTATGGCACCACAGCCTCCCATGGAACTGTACACCACTCTGTGAATCACTGAGTAAGGACTGCAGAAAAATTTCTTCAGATCCCTGTGGCTGCGAATATGACAGCACAAATTACTGAAGTATGACTGTACTTATAACCAGAAAAAACTTAGTTTTGACCAAATAATGACATCAGAATCTCTGACACAGAATCACAGAATTTATAAGGTTGGAAAAGATCATAGCGATTGAGTCCAAACTATTACCTATCAACTAACTTCACCTATTGAACAATTGCCTAATTACCTAACTTGTTACCTAACACTGACCTTAAAAATTCAATGACCCAGACAGATTTTTCTCATCTGTTTGTCACAGATGGTACAAGATGAAAGAAGTGGATTTAGAGCATATTAAGGTACAAGATTTTTTTCTTTTTCTGGTATTTTTAAGTGATGTAGAGTAATAGAGAAATCAATAGCATATGGACTTACCTGATTGACTCCTTGGCAAACAGCCCCTTGTTTTTAGAGATATTTTTATGGAAATAAAAGAGAATGTCTTACAAATGTGTAGTTTACTATTTTAATAAAAAAAAATTATGAAATTTATTATTTCAGTTTTCAAAAGGAGTTTGTAGAACATAAGGCAACATTACTTATTCGAAATGCTTGTCATTACTCACAATAAATTCAATAAAACTAATAAAATATACAGTTTACTTTCTACACTTCAACAACCTTTTCTAGCCTAAGAAATAAAAGCCTTAACAAGTGAGAAAGGATCCTTTTGACAACATTAGAGTATTTCTGAAACTAGCCAGTGGATGGGTGGTTAAGATTGTCTGTAGCTATAGTGAAAAATACATTAATTTATACCAAAAAAATGCAATCATACCACCAGTTTGTGAGGAACGGGTTTCCCTAAGGGTCTCATGAAACATCTAATTTGCAAACATGTGTGGGTCATTAATATGCATACAGGTCATGCCCATCCCATCCATCATCAGCAAGTTTGTGGATGATACCAGGCTGCGGACAAATGTCAAGTTGCCAAAGGATGGGGGGGCCTTCAGAGGGACTTTGACAGAC
>WEKX01025720.1:0-33776 GCA_013390025.1 Pitta sordida | reverse complement strand
GAGGTGCTGGAACAAGTTCAGAGAAGGGCAACTAGGGTGGTAAAGGGACTTGAAGATAAACCCTTCGAGGAGAGGTTGAAGGAGCTGTGTCTGTTTAGCCTAGAAAAGAGGAGGCTCAAGGGTGACGTTTTTTGTGTCTATAACTATCTAAAAGGAGGTTGTAGCCAGGCAGGGGTTGGTCTTTTCTCCTTGATCTCTGGGGACAGGACAAGAGGTCATAGTCTTAAGCTTCAGCAGGGAAAGTTTAGACTTGATATTAGGAAAAGGTTTTTTACTGAAAGAGTGATTTGGATGTGGAATGGGTTGCCCGCAGAGGTGGTTGAGTCGCCAACCCTGGACGTGTTCAAGGGGAGGCTGGACGAGGTGCTGAGTGATATGATGTAGATGTAGAGGGTAGGTTAGTTGGATTATAGGTTGGACTAGATGATCTTCAAGGTCCTTTCCAGCCTTATCTATACTGTGTGATACTGTGATACTGTGACATGAGGTGTATGGTCTGAAAAGCTGTCATGTCTGAGAAAAGACTGTTTGGTGTCAGCCTAGCAGGAACTCATGGCCAGCATGGAGCAGCACATTAATTATGACAAGGATGGTGAAGGCACTGGAGGGCAAGCCCTATGGGGAGCAACTACGGGAACTGGGATTGTTCAGCCTGGAGAAGAGGAGGCTCAGAGGCGACCTCATTGCTGTTTACAACTACCTGCGGGGAAGTTGCCGCCACGTGGGTGTGGACCTTTTCCTTCAGGCCGATGACACCAGAACGAGAGGGCACGGCCTCAAGCTACGCCAGGGGAGGTTTAAATTTAATGTTAGGAAGAGGTTTTTCACAGAGAGAGTGATTGCACATTGGAATGGACTGCCCAGGGAGGTGGTGGAGTCACCGTCCCTGGAGGTGTTTAAGAGAAGACTGGATGAGGAGCTTAGTGACATGATCTAGCTAGGGGGTGTAGGACTGGATGATCCTTGTGGGTCCCTTCCAACTCATAATATTCTGTGAATCTATTCTGTGAATTTCATGAGCACAGTCACCCTTTACTCAATTCCCCACTGCTCCCTGTGTACCTACGGCTGGAGCACGGCATGAGAAACATCAGGGTAGACTCAGTGACCACACTCTCATCTGAACTCCCTGATCAATTTTACAGAGGAATCAATAATAATATTTATGAATGCAAAAAATGTTATTCTAATGGTCATGGGGAAACAGGATGAGACACCCAGAATTCTGCTTGAAGTACCTTACTTTAAGGAGTTTTTCAGACTCTGATTCAACCATGAAGTTTCTTTCCTGGTTGTAAGTTAAGCTTATGTAGTGGAGACTGGATGCATTAGAGTTCTAGGACACCAAGCATCACCACCACTTAATCTTTTACCCACTGATAGAAAATCAACCAATATCAGCTTAAAATACAAACATTTCGCGATACATATGTAGGCAGTATATCATACAGCATATTTAATAATGTGTTTCTCTGAAGTTTAAATCTCTAAGAATGTGTTTTGAAATAAAATGATGTTGTGCAATATGAATAAGCACATCTTCTAATTTCTGATCCTAGATAATTATTTAGAGTTGAATGCATAGCATATGAGGGTGGAGAAAGGAAATAAAGAAGAAATTCTTCAAAAACATTAAAAAAATTACTGAGATACTGACACTGAAATCATGAGACAGAAATTGTTGAAGTCTTGTCTTTTTAAATTAAGAACTTGATATTTATAGGCTTTAAATTTAAAGAAAAGTCACATCTAGCTTCAAACTTCCATTTCACAGATTCACAGATTCACAGAATACTATGAGTTGGAAGGGACCCACAAGGATCATCTAGTCCAACTTTAAAAAAAAATTATAAACTGCCAAGTTAGCTAATATTGCCAAACTTTGTCAGATCAACACAGGTTTCTCAAATCTACCTCACCCTCCAAACAAAAGGGAAGCAATCAGAGAACATGTGAGCAGAGAGAAAAATTTAGGAGGAAAAATTATTTTCCTATATCGGGGTCTCCGCAGGTTGATACAGAGACTATTTTCAAGTACTTTACTGCTAGGAATCATTGAAAGATAACTTTTCTCAAGGGTTTTTCTAGAAAAAATCACACAGGGAGGTCTTAAATCAAATTGGGATTATGGCTCATAAGCATTAGGCCAACATCTCTTTTAAAATTGTCTCTGAAGAAAAAACTAACTTCTTTATCTTTTCTTCCTGCAACACGTCAGCTCTGATCATGGATAGAGCTGCATTTATATCAGAGGCGGGAGGGGTTATGGGTGATTACTTGGAATTTTCCAGAAGAAAAAAGTTGTATCATTTTTATTAGAGATTCCACAGCTAGTACAATAATTTATACTCAATCATCCTACAGACTGAACTGCCAGGCCAAAATCTCACAAACCTAAGGTTATGATCAAAATCAGAAGTTAAATGTGTGCCAGCATTTTTATCTTTTCGGGATGACTTTATTCCTCAGCTGAGAGGATGAGCTCTTTCTATTTTGTTTTTTGTTTTATTAAAGCATTTGTGAGAGAAATAAGATATATCATTAAATGTCTCTTACCCCTGCAGAACTGACCTTATTTCTACTCTACAAATGAGCACAATCAAGTAGCTCTGCTTCAGCATATCAGAAAACTCCTGGCAGAGAGCAAAGATATTTGTACTTTTTATGCCAGTAAGGCCACGCCATGGTCAGCCCCTGAGGTTTTTAGAAAAATGATAGCTTCTCCTTGTTCTTTCCATGACTTTTGGCCTCTGCTTTGTTTTTTGTTCCACTTTGCATTTTTACCCATTACCACAAGAAACCCCACTGACTGAAAAATTGTGTCAACAGGGTGTAGACTATTGCAACGTTTGTTAACAACCTAGGTTGTATATATAATAAACGCGTTTATGCTCACAGGTGTTGTATATTGTTAGAAATATTCATGTTTAGCTTTTCTACCGTATCATCTAATGCAAGAGGTATTTTTATATAAAGGAATTGAAAGACAAATTCCACTTTTCATTGTTATTTGTAAAAAACCGAAACCTTTTGGTGTAATTGAAGTCAGTGAAACAAAGCACAACTGATTGCAATCATTCAAGCTCCATCTATAAATATATCTCCATCAATGTCTTTAAACTTCTTCTAAATATTTAGGCCATATATTTACCCCATCGAAGTTAGTTGCGGTTTCTGGCAGGGCAGACATTTCCATTGGGTCTTCATGAGGTCCCAGTTTCTTCCTCCCTCTCTAGTGTCCTTCCACACTTTTCTTCACTTCAAGGAAAGTTTACAACTTTTTTCCCTCTTATATCACCACTATTTTCTTTATATAGTCATAGAAAATTATCAAGCTGTATTGAGTGATGACTTAAAGCTCCTCACCTTGGAAGACTTTTTTTCTGCTGAGAGGAAATCACTTTTCTCCATCATAGCATCCAATGTGTCCTTTGAACCATTTCTGAGAAAGTGCCTTAGGCACCAATAGCAAAGATATAGGTAAGCATCAAAAATCACAGCATCACTTTCACTTTGTATTAAATGATTTATGTCCATCTAAAGCTGACTTGTTACTATCTGTCTCTCTGATGGTGCTTTTCTACTTTGTTATATGTGATTTTAAGGCTTGAATCAATGAAAAGACTCAACTGCTGAGCTACTTTAAAGCTACTTTTTCTCTTCATGTCTGTTGACACAATACAGGCACACAACAGTGAGCAGAGCACATCTATACAGTTTGACACAAATTACACCTTTACTGTCACAGTAGCTTCTGCATGGCATACATTATACATCTTATTTAAACTCGGTCCTGAGTTTGTATGCAAATCTGGAGTCACTGCTTGTTCATATAGTCTCCACTCTGGTTTGTGTTTCAGCCTACCCTTACAGACGATATGGAGGAAAAAAAAATGAAAAATGGCTTGAGGCTCTGCCTCAACCCTCAGCAAGCTTTACAAGATCCTCTGTGTCTTAACATCTCTCTCCTCTAAAAATTCCTCTGTACACTGGTATCCTCCTGCAGGGAGTTTTTTCACTAATATCAACCTCCAGAAGAGGCTTCTTCCACTAAGTCTTCCCATTTTAGTAATTAGAAATTGGGCAGTGTAAATTAGTGGAAATATACCCAGCTACCCTCTGCCTGCCTTGGAGCAGTACTCTGGGAAGCTGTGCTGAACACTGCAAGACTTCCTGGCCCTTAATAGTTGCCAAGTAGGAAGTAGCAAAGTGCCAGGCAGCCCACCTGTTTGTAGCTTTATTCCTAGGTAGGATATAAAGATAATGTAGTACATTCGTACAAGGACACAAGAGAGTGCAATTGTGAAGTGAGACTAAAAAAAAAAAAAAAAAGTTAAAAAAAAAGGAAGCACATGACATTAAAAAGTAGCAGCATTCCTTAGTTGTTTTGGTATCTTAGCTGTGATGAGAGGGTCACTAACAGGTTTTTATGGCTCATCCCAGCCAAACACCTCTCAGAAAGTCTTTTAGAGCAGTAACACTTTTTTTCTTGTGTTAAGATGGATAGCAGATACAGAGCAGGTGCTCTGGGCAACTTGCCTCTTCCCTTGAACAAAGAGAAGCAACCCCCTCAGCCTTTGTCTTCCTGCAGGAGTCCAAATCCCCTCCTGTGAAAGTGCCCTGTAGCATTATGTGGTGCTAAGGTTGGGGATCAGCCCATTTTGTTCTTAAACAATTTTATATATACTCTGTTTTGTATTGGAATTAACCCATTTTTTGTTTTCTTGCTTTAAGTTCTTTAAAACCAAGTTCACTGAAAGCTATTAATTAAATGCATTTCTTCATAATATAACCAAAATTAGCCTACTCTTAACATCTGGTAGCTTAAACACAATAGTTACAAGTGCTAATATTGAGATATAGAGTGTTTGAATTAGCTGGCATGTCTGCTGTTAGCTCTGAATAAAACTTCACCTGTAGATTGTCTATGGCCGAGGAAACCATATAGACACCCAGGAGGTTTCATAAGTGGGGTTGCATGTAGTGGGCAGGAGCAGAGAGATGGTGCAGGGTAGTCAGCAAAACAGGTCCTTGTACTCTTCTGTAGACACCACCTCATCACTGAGGATGGTACATCACCCAAAGGTGCAGCAATTGTTTGTCTGCGATGTGCTGACAGCAAGCATTCCATCGCAGAAGGAGCTGGGAGAGCCATGAAGACTGGGACTGGTGTTTTCTCCTGCTGCAAACCAGCAGTCAGGCGCTGGGCACTAACCCAAGCGCTTCACCTGGGGGGTCTGAGGAAGCCCTTATTTCTTCCACTGATGCGATACAGACGGAGTAGCCCACAGGAGCAAAGTACCTGTCCCAGAGTGATCGGAGGATTTGCTCTGTCCAGCAGCTCAGCAGCTATGCACACAAAGTTTAGCTTTCCTTTACCATTGTGTTTCAGTATCTGCTGCAGCAAAATCCCAAGATATGTCCCCAGGTAACTACTGTGCATTATTGCAGGGCTGCTCATTCCTGCTATCATTCACTTCAATGGCCCTGGCACACTTAAACAGAAATGACTAGAAACCTTTGTATCAAATCCGATGCCATCAGGAGCTTTCCACACTTTAGAAAATCCCAGGTTGGTATACAAAGCTCCCCATTTTCACAGACAAACAGGAGGGCCCAAGTGACGGCAGTGCATCTCCTTGTCATGAACCAGTTTTGTGCTGCTAAATGTTGACAGAGGCTGACCATCTGCTTATTTTGGTTTTCTGTTTACTGCAAGTGGCAGCACCAGTGTCAACTTATCCTGGCATATGGGACCATAGGCAGAATGCGGCAGACCTATTTTCAAGTTTTACAGGGGTGATTCAGGGATCCTCCAAAAGGTAGTGGGGAGAAGAGGCAATACTAGAAATTAACCCTACCCTTATTTCTGCTTCAAAACTTTCAGACCAAAGGGCAAAAGAGGGTCTGAATGACCAGTAATCACATGGAAATATGACACGATCTTGAAACTCATCATAGAAAGCTTTTCCGGTAGTGATTTGTCTATAAGCAAGACCTTGCACATAGTGAGGGCGGTTGACATCTAGAGAGGAGCAGGAAGGGAAGGAAAGAGGTTCAGAGTGTGATTGTAATAACCTGTAATGAGATCACCAAGGAATGGCAGAGAGGAGAATCAGGCTTGTCAGCAAAAACCGGAGTGACTACATTAGTGGAGCATAAACTAGGAACTTGGCTGCAAGAAGTCAGGTGTCAAGGACAGGGTGACTCTTCTAACACTTGTATTTTTTACTCTTGAAGCCACAAAAAAAGTAAGTTTTATTACACAGCAGCTGTGAATGTTTCAAAAGTATCTATGAAACCAGTAAGAAAAAACATGAAACAACTCCTCTGTATATTTGCTTCCCCAAGTTTCCATATGGTGGGAAAAGTATTTGAGGAGATCTACCAGCTCTCTCCCATGATTATTCCATAATGTAAAATATTAATATTGTGTGTGGGAGGTTAAGGAAAGGATTTTCTTCTGTTTCCTTGGTTTTAAGCCCTTTTTCTTTCCTGACAGTTGTACTTTAAAAAAAAAAGAGTTTACTGAATTGTGCCAGGTGGCTAATTAAAAATTATTCTAGAGAAAATACAGATCCTTAATAGCATATAAAATTGTTAAGACAATAACTTCTATTAAGAAAAAATTTTGAAAACTTTTTTGAACAAGAAAGCCATAAACAAGGTTTGTGTGCAAAAATCATAAACTTATGTGGAGATTAGTAATTCCACAGGGACTCTCAGCTACCATTGAAATAAGAAAAATTGTACCTAGGATACATCTACTCCCTCCCTCCCTCCCTTCTTTGTTCCATTTGTGAGTTTTCATGCATTAAGGCTATTTTGAGCTCCATAACCAAATAGAAGAAACAAGCCCTAAACAATATCACTAATAAAAATCTTCTCTCCACAGTGACAATGGGAGTTACGTAAGACAGTTAAGTAATGTAACTCTTAAATGGGAGAATTGAAAATGTCAGGCTATTACCATTAGAAGAAGAAATAAGCAATGTGAATATAAAGATTTTTCTGAAAGTGACAGCAAATCAGAAAATGAAAACCACAACTTATACTCCTAAAGGTTATAGATAGTCCCAGCACCAGCCCTCACATTGGGGTAACTGGTGACCACAACTGGTTTTTAACCATCAGCCGTGAACTCCAGGAGGAAAATTTTAGACTAATATCTCCTATTTTTTTAATTTGGATACCAAGTCCAGACACTTCAAAGCAGTGTTCGAAAATCACAATGTAGACCCTTTTCCATGTTTATTCAGTACAAGACAGGTTCCCTTGGCATCCTATGGACTTCTATTAGAGTCCTGATCCTGCCATCCACCTTATTTTTACCATTTACAGGTATTTCCCTGAGGCAGCGAGAGCTCCTATACTCTACAAACCAAAGCGAACTTTCTTAGCCAGACATCAGGAAGGAAAATCAGACAGGAATTTCAGGTATGCGAGTCAATGATGCAATTTGCATTTTATGATCACCTTTACATAAAATGGGGCTCATGCACCCTATTTCAAGCTGGATTAAACTTATTTCACCTCTGAAGTTATGTGTATTGTTGCTCTGGGATTTCAGTCCCATTTTCTGGATTGGTTTAGTTAAGTTAAGTGAAAACAATAGTTCTCACGTGAAAGGACATTGTCGGTGAAGGAAACAATGTAGAATAAGAGTTGGAAACTGCAATAGCAATACATATAAAGAGCAGTAGCACTGCATCTTGGCTCAAGCATTGCATCAAGTGAGGTAAATTCACTGTATAGTTTGTGTTTCTCTTTTTAGTTGAATCCATCTCCAAACAACAGCTGGTGCGCAGCAAGTTTTTGGTTTGGAATCACTTTTTCATCTCATGGTCATTAATAATTTTCCTAAAAAGGAAACAGACCCCTTAATGCCCCTGGTTGCTCCTTGCAGACGTTGCAGCCAGCGCGGCACTGATGTCTTCCATCCACCTAATGCCTTCCAGCGCCGTCTGTGCTGGGAGCTGGGGGTCATTGCACCTGCTTATGTGGCTTCTGCTCTGCCAACACTTTAAAAAAAAATTAAAAGCAACATAATTTTAAATGCCAGTCTAAATCACTTGGCATCTGCTGGGCATTCTTGTGGAAAGGGGAACAAGCTCAGTGATATTCCTTATGACCACCTTTCTGCAGTGCCCTGAATGTCCTCTCTGGGAGACTGTGCATCTGGGGACGTTTTCAATGGCTTTGAGATTTTCATGGGGGCTGTGGGGAGTCTAACATCAAGTCCCTATAGCTGAAATAATTAATAAAACATGGGCAAAATTATCACATACAAAATGAAACAAAACATAATCAAAACCTCCCATCATCATGCAGCTTTGGAGGGAGGGTGCCCTTCTTCAACATCCACTGACAGATCTGGTATTGCCACCAAAAACTAGCTGTAGAGTGAATGGTGGTTGCTGCCTGGTGCTGGTACTTGTTCATGTGACTGCGGTGGAACAGAAAGACGGTATCTTTATTGTTTCTAACACGGAGTGCAATGTTTCAATAATAACTCTGAAATATAGATGCTGGTAGGGAGTGACTTGTGTGCCCAAACATGTCCCTTCAATGACATTTCATATGCTTTAGGATACCTGAGCCCTCCTTGCAGGGCTGTGAGATCTGACACTGGACCTCTTAGAAAGCAATTGCCCTTCTGGATCAGCCACTGAAGTCAGAGAGAAAAGCAAGGGCAGCTCAAATAATGCTAGACACGCATGTTCAGGAACCTCAATCGTTCCCAGAGGAACCAAAGACATGTCCTTCATTTGCTGTATTGTTTGAGCAATGTACTCTGTAGCAAAAATAGACACAAAGGACATGTAAAACAAAAGTTAGAAGCTATTTAACAGTGAAGAACAATTTTCACCTGAACACTATGTGGTTTCTGGACTAGGAAAAAAGTCACTTACTTTTCTGTCATTGTTAATACTCCTTTTTATTAGTGTTAGTCTTTCTAGCTCTACAGGCTCTTTCTGTGGCTCTTGAGGCACTTTCAGCATAGTTAATCCTGTCCTCCTGCAGAACAGGTAGCTATAATCTTACTTGTTATGTGGGTTGCCAGTTGCCAGCAACATTAAATACAATGCCATTATGTTACTTGGTAAAAGAGGCCAACCCCCGCCTGGCTACAACCTCCTTTCAGGGAGTTGTAGGGAGCGATAAGGTCTCCCCTGAGCCTTTTTTTCTCCAGGCCAAAGAACCCCAGTTCTCTCAGCCTCTCCTCACGAGGCTTGTGCTCCACACACTTTACCAGCTCTGTTTCCCTGGACACATTCCAGCACCTCAAAGTCTTTCTTGTAGTAAGGGGCCCAAAACTGAACACAGGATTCATGATGTGGCTTCATCAGTGCTGAGTTCAAGGGAATGATCACTTCCTGAGTCCTGCTGGCCACACTATTTCTGATAAAATTCCATAAGAAAAGCACTATGATGTGCCACTTTTTTCCCCTACCTCTCCCACCCGTCCATCAAACTCCTCCTACTTCATTCCTCCTTGCTCAAAGAGACTCAGAAGCCCAAGTCCAGCACTGTATTTTCATTTATTGTCTGGTTTCATTAAAGCCCTTTCTCCTCCTCCACCCTTGGATGACCTTTTGGACCCTGCCATCTTTCTTACAGAATATGGTTTCCATATATTCACACGGTACCTAAGAACCTGTCTTCAACCCAATATTCTTGCTATGAAGAGGTAATGCTCCATCTACATTTTGCCATCGTAAAACTTGTTCAGTCCTTTAGTGAGACAAGTAGCCATATTGGCATTGATTTGAAGAATCAGAAATTGACAAATTTAGTGTGTTAGGTAAGGGCATAGAGATTTAGGGATTTTAGTGAATTAGTGAATATTTAGTGAATTTCTAGTGAATTTTAGAAGGATTAGTAGACTTTAGGATCATTCAGAAGGCCTGAGAGTTAAGGTTGAATATTAAGGGTGTCCTGCAGGCTGTGAAGGTAAACAAACGGGAATGTTAACCAAAACAAGGGAAAAGAAAGTAAAACATTGGAGCTAATTGGTTGAAGAACTCATAGCAAGTGACATAATGCTGTAAAATGAATATTCATAAGGCAATTTGCATATGGATGAGGCAAGGGGTTAAGAAGGGGTGACAACTGGGGGCGGCTCTCTTTTGGCACCTGGCAGTGGCAGAGGGCACTGCTGACTCTTTTCCCTAGCTCTTAGGCCAAAAATAAACTTTTCTGTAACATGCAAACAATCGCCTTGAGTCCTGACTGATTTTCTTCAAATCATGCATGATCCACAACTCCACATGCAAAACCATGGTGAACTTTACTCACCCAAGTTTTACTTGTACTTTGGGAGATTTCATGTGATAGACTCACTGTCTTCACTCAGTTGTCCTGTTTCTGCAATAAATATCCTCATGCCTCAGGTATTTTCTACCAAATACAGTATCTATTAAACTGGTATTTTGCAGGTTGGTAACTTTCATGTTTTTAACTGCAGCTTTTGAAAGATAATGGTAGGTCCCAGTGGATTAATCTTTCCTTCTACTTTTGAAAATTTAAATATTTAATTGAATTGGGACAAAACCTTCAGATATTAGAAGATGGAAAAAGCAATGTCTGATTCCCGAAATACGTGTTCAACAGATGGTTATAAAGATGCACTACTCTTTTTCTATTTGAAAACCAGTTTTAAAGTCCCCTTTTTTAAAGAAATCAAACAAGGAGCAAATTTTCAAATGTTTGATAGGTTGTGCCATTAAAAATAATTGTGCCAAAGTAGATCTTAATTAATATGCCAATCCTACAGTGTGTTTAACACTTACAACATTTTGGAACTTATTCTTGAAGCAAAGAAATTCAAGTGATTGTGAGTGATCACGTGGGCATTCACTTGAAGGTTGATTTAAATGGTGATTTTTGTTGGCTGTAGAGGATCTTTGGAGAGAGCAGTTAGATCTGCTGGCTCTTTCCTTAAGGTTACAGTAGTAGAACAAATATGTCCTCATAAAGGGAACAAACCAAACCTCCATGCTGGACTTCCAGAGGGAAGACTTTGGACTATTTAAGTATTTAATTAGGAGAGTACCATGGGAAACAGCCCTTAATGGCAAGGGGGTCCAGGAAGGCTGGACATACTTTAAGAATGAGTTCATGAAGGCACAGGGGCAGGCCATCCCAGTGTGCTGAAAGATGAGTTGGAGGGTGTTATGGTTTAGGGGTTTGGGTTTTTTTCTGCTCTGTCAGCGAGGGGGTTAACAGCTCAGTTCTTGCCTGGGCTCTCCGTGCTGCTAGGGCCTTCAAGGTTATAGAGATAGAGGCGTCTCTGTGAATAACATAGTTGGGAGAGAAGAAAAAAAACCTCAGTAGCAAGATGTAGAGTGCCGGCTCAGAACCTGCGTCGGGACGCTGAGAGATTGAAGGCACTCCGCACATGCATCCCTCTTCCCCCCTAAATTCACAGCAATGGTGAGCGGCGTCCCTCTCTCCTAGGCTCCATCCAGGCCCACGAGAGAAGGGGTAGAGATGTTCTTCCAGGCATCCTGCTGCTGTTTGTGAATTGGACCTATCATAGTGAAAACTTACGGGCCAAAGAGAGAGAGAACCAGTGATGCAGAATCCATCTAAGCCACGACTGAAGATGGAGAGATAAAGCTGGACAAACTGCCGATGTTTTTTGAGCCCAGAAACAGAAGCCTGGAGCTGAGAGCTCGGCAGAGATCCTTTGGACAGACTTTTTGTGCATTGTGATAGGATCTAATCTGAACTGTGTACTTTGGGTGGGCTCATTATGACACTGTAAAAAGTCAGTACTTAAAAGCTGCATGCTGTGATGTGCCACTTGGAACACAGAGAACTTCAGAAGAACTGTTGTCCTCGGGCTGAGATCTCGCTTGGGAGGGGTCATGGAACACCTTTCCCTCTCATGAGAGAGAGAGAGAATTTTATGGAAAGGCAGAGAGATGGTTCTTACCCTGGATCTGGTTAGATAATACCAACGTGCCTGGTTACCCCTACCCTATGTTCCCCCTTTGTCTCCTGGTGAAAAAAGGGAATATGAGATCTATTGTAAGAGAAGGAGGGGTGGGGGGGGAAAGGTTGCCTTCTAAATGATGCTTCCTTTGCAGTTCTGATCTTGTTAGTTAGTAAATAAACCCTTTATGTTCTTTACTTGTAGTTGTCTTGCTTTTTTTGCCTGTGACCAGTTTTATTTTCCAGTTTGTTTTTCTAGTTTTTTCTCCTCCAGGAGAAGTTGTGGTGGATCTCTGGCGTCCAGCCAGGGTCAAACCACGACAGAGGGGTAGAAGACCAGCCTGGATGAGCAAGAAGCTCCGGAAAGAACTAGGGGTAAAAAAGAGGATGTATGGCCTTTGGAAAAAAGGGGAGGTGAGGGTGTGTTTAAGGAAGTCGTCAAGTCATGCAGGAGAAAAATTAGACAGGCAAAAGCCCAGATGGAACTCAAACTAGCTGTTTCAGTAAAGGACAAGAAGAAATGTTTTTATAAATACATAAACAGCAGTTTTTAACTTTTATTTTTCTTCTTAAATATGTTATCACAGAGATGTCTCTATCTCTCCTGATTGGCCTGGCCTTGGCCAGTGGCAAGTCCAGCCAGGAGCTGGCTGGCATTAACTGTGCCAGCCATGAGGGAGGCTTCCAGCAGCTTCTCAAAGAAAAGCCTCCCCCACAGCCCCGCCCCACTACCAAAAACCCAGCCACAGCAAAACCCAATACATATGTATATAGTCACGCACACTTGAATGAAATACTTATACACAAAACTAGTTCACAGTTCCTCTCTTTCTTGTGTTAGCCTTCACAGTCAGCATTGCCAGAAGCTGATCTGAGTGAAATCCACCTGCAACTTGGAGAGCAATGCCAGAGAAAAAGCCCCAGAGGCTGCTCAAACATGGTGGTCAGAGAATTAGAAAAGCAGCTTGAATTCTCTGGTGCTCTCACCAGTCTTACACAAAACCTTTCTATTCTCTATTGCCAGAAAAGTTGATCTGCAGTATTTAGGCATCCATCTTTGGAGAGGATGTATTTCTTATTATATATTTATTTATTCAAACACAGAGAGACCTTGTTTTCAGTGGGAGTGCTGATCTAATACTACCATCCCACCGATCAGATATATTCACATAAAACTCTCCCCTACACAATGCTCACTATGCTCTCTGATTTTGCACATAAAACTTGAAGTTATTTCTAGTTTCAGAACAAACACCTCTCCTGCTCGACATCCTCAGTTTACCTAAGCCATCTCAGTAAAGGTGGTCTTCTAACTAGCTGAGATAATGAAATTGTTACACACTGGATAATCCAGACAGGCTGTGCATCAAGAGCAAGTACTTATGTCAGCCATTGACATGGGCAATTTTATCTAGAATTGGGCAGACCTTCCGAAGAGGAAAGAGCTGTAGGTACTTACAGTAAGAACAGAACATGACATGACACAGTATGACACTTTTATACTGAACCATGGACAAACGGATGTATAGCATAGCTCCTGTCCATAGTGGCGTGTGCCTTAGCACAACTGTAGAAAGGCAGTTGACTACAAGCATAAGAAATCCTTGTAAATGTACACAGGCATATAAAAGAGCCCGGACACAAAACAGGGCATGTCTCCGGTATATACAAAACTTCTGTGCTGAAGCAGCCACTCACTCACCTAGGCTCACATCTCTCCTCCCACCATTGCAAGAAAATGTGGAAAGGCCCCGTGCCTCCCCTCTCCCCTTCTCATCTCTGATCTCCATGATGGCTTAGGCAATTCTCTCCTTATGTTTTCACTGAGATGGAATGATAAAACACCTCAGTGCCAAAGAGGTGTGAACCTGTGCAGTGATTACAGCACTTGCTTCGCTTCCCTGAAGTCATAGTCAGTAGTACGTACTTTTGGACCTGGTTTGTCTCACCCCGTGCTTATTCCAGTTGCCAGTAGTGGCAAGCCTGAAGTGCTGAAAGCACAAGGAGTGGAGGAGAGAGGATGGATTCTGTGCCTCATGAAAGAGCCTAGGGGGTCATATCCAAGTAAGAGGAATAGCCAGGTGGAAATCACACAGTTTCTGCCAGCTCCCTCTCCATTCTGACACTGTCCTTTGAGGGATAATGAATATAAGGGAAAGAAAGCACCTTTTTCCACTTTTGTTTAATGCAAAACCGCAGATTGAAATCATTGTGTGTGGCTGATGAAAAAATGATGAAAGAAACCTCAAGTCTTTTCTATTGGAAGCTTCTGCAATGCAGAGGAAGTTACCAACACCTTTTACTGAACTGGTCCCTCAGAGGAAAGGCCAAATATTCATCAATGGCAAAAGAGAAAAGGGACTGATTTTAATTATGAAATTCAAATATTTCTTCCAATATCAAATATTCCTTTTAAGATTCTGAAAAGATTAACTGTTTACTACTGCACCACATAGAGCTGTGAACATTTTCCTGTGTAGCATGACTGGGGGGATATTTAAAACCTAAATGGATCTAAAAAGAGGTTGAAGGTGGAAATTTCCAAATGAATGCTTTTTCTTCCTCCTCCCTTTCTGTCTTGTCTGTCTGTATCACAAGCAGCCTACTTTCATTTTTACCTAATGCATCAGGGTGGTGTCCTGTGAGGATTTCAGTTATTTCATCACTTTATACCTGTGGTTCAACAGAAACATTCCAAAGTCCTCAGGAGGCACTTTTCTCTCAACCTTATACATCCCCTAGATTGCCTACATATGGAAAGAAATTCATAACTAAGGTAGTTGGTGTCACAAAATTCCACCGGCTCAGCAGTCAATACAAAATGCAGCACTAATTGCGAACAGCACCTATCTGCTCAAATTACTGTTGGAATGCTAACCTTGGGAAAAGATATTTTTATGCATAAGCTTTTCTGCAAAAGACTTATTACTGAAAGTGAAAGAGCCAGGCTTTCAGTTATGCGAATGAGCTCTACTTCTGCCCTCGTTACTGCTGCTTTCACAAAGGAAGAAAATATATCTTCTGACCAATTTCCCACTGAAGTTAGTAAAAATAAAAAAACACACGGTCATGATGATATTGAGAGAGAAAAATACCTACATCCTGTAATTTTACATAAATGATGTTTGTTTTAGAAAACAGAAATTTCTCAGATGACTTATAGATACAAAATGTAATGTGAAAAACATTAAAGGAAGTGTTTTTAATGGTCTCTATGTTTTATGTAGGTAGTATAGCACACATAAAACTTTTTAGGATACAGAGAGAAGTATTTTTCAAACACATGTCACAAGAGACTGGCTTTAGGATGTGCCAGTTTCTTGTGCCAAAATCACAGAATCACAGAATCACAGAATATTATGAGTTGGAAGGGACCCACAAGGATCATCTAGTCTAACTCACCATCTAACACCCGTACAGAGACCGAACGCACACCCCAGAGTGGTGAACATAAACCTAGATCCATCACAGGCCACCTTTCATTGATGTTCAAATTAAATATAGGCATGATAATGGAAATTCTGGGACCCAAAGTATTTGAGATGGAAGACCCAACTGAGGCAAAATCCAAAGCATAGGGTCCTTTTAGCTTGATTTACTTGGGCTCTCTACCTATCTTACAAAATTAGACCAGGAGGAATTATTGCACTACTGTCGGAAATTCCTAATTATGCCATCAAATCTGTATCTGTTTTACTGCACGTGCAAGAGGGTCTGTTTTTTGTGGGCAGCTCCTATCGTGAGGATCTTCAGCCTAGCGAAGAGCCACCCTGGACAGCAGTTCAGATTCAGGACCAAGCAGGTGGTTTTATCACTTGTCAACATGAAGCTCAGCACAAAACAATTCCCTGGGAACAAAACAGCAGCGGAGAAGAGAACTTGTTTCAGGGATTTGAAGAGAGAAAACAGAAGGGGCGCTGGCTGCGTCCACCAATAACCTAAGTAGTACAAACTAATGGGATCCCAGACCCAAGCAAAATATTCCTGTTTCAGAATAATGAGAATAATCTGTTCCTTGCAGCCTGAATATTGTGTACGGTTTCTGAGACGGAGGGGGAAAATTAAAAAAAAAAATAGGAGAGAAATTAAATTTTTAAAATGTATTAAATCAAAGAAATCTCAGGCCTGGGGAAATAATTTTCATAGTTTTTTAACTCCATCTTTCACTCCATAATAGATTGTTTGTTTTAGAGACTGACACCTTTTTTCAGTGAACTGTTGGCTGGGGTTTAATTCTTCTCTCACAAAACCCTCCCACCTGCAGTAGGGGAAGTGTGTTTTCAAATTGTACTGTTGAGCAGAATAGTTCCTTGTTTCTCAGCATGCCATTTCTATCATAGGTACATGTTTTCCCACTGCACTTGAGAACTATTCTGTATCTACTTCATCATGAATTACACACCAAGATCTCACTGACAAAATGTTCTCACATTTACTCACCCTCATGTTTACTTTTCAAAAAGCTAGTTAAATTGCCTTTCAGTCCTGACAAAGTACTCGAAGGAACATGGATCCTGTGTTCATTTTCCTAAAACAGACAATCAGCTAAATCTGAGGGGTTTGTTCTCATCCTTCACGAGTTCCTTGAACTGCAGTTTTAGGTAACTGCTCATCATTTGTTACAGGGACTGGTAGCAAAGTAGTTAAAGTGATGCACTGCAATGCCTAAGACATGTATTCACCTTGCTCCAGATTCATCCTAAAACCTGCTCCCTTAATGACTTGCCATAAAATAGGTACTTGAACACAGGCACTGGGAAGTGAAAAGTGGCCAAATACTATGTAAACTTTTCATATATTATGCTCAAAAAATTATAATGGTTACAAAAAACATGAAAAGTCTACCAATATCTTTAAGACAAAAATAAGAGTCCCCAGAGAAAAAATTGAGTTACTGGAAGCTGAAAGAAATCCTCTTTCCCAGGATCACAGAATGGCTTGGAAGGGATCATTGGAGGTCGTCTAGTCCAACCTCCCTGGTCAAGCAGGATCCCCTAGAGCATACTACTCATGAGTCTGTCTGGATGACCTTAGAATATCTCCAGAGCGGGAGATATTCACAATGGAAGTAAATGAAATAATTATATGTTTTAATATAACTTCTTTCTCATTCACATTTTATTCACTACCTGAGCAATCTGGGCTGAAGATGAAACCCTTACATTCACACTCATGTGAGCAAAAAGCTGAGGCAGCGAAAACAAAGTTCAATTAGCAGTTACCTGGCAGCTCAATTAGCAGTTCCCTTCAATGAGCTTCACCTGTGCTATTATAGCCCACTGGCTCTGGAATAGTTCAGCAGCAGCAGCAGCAGCTAGCTAGGTTATTTGCCTCCGTACTGTTATTATGAGGAATGGAAACAGTGCTGAAGTAATTTTTCTTCAAGACACAAGAAAAATGGGAGTTTTGACTAATGAAACATAGTAAGTGCTGAAGCCTCCATTAATATTATCAACTTTTTAAATGTGTTAGATGATGAAGCATTGAGGTTTCTATAGCATTTGCTGATTTCAGCTCTTAAGAATACTGACCTTTTAAATGTCATTGTTTAAGTGGCTGTATCCTAAATTGCTGTTCTTGGGAGTTTTTATAGGTTTAAAAACATTTTTCTTTAAATTAAGCAAACAAATTCTTTGAACTTGAACCTTTGAAGAACTAAGTGACACTGGTAACCCTGTAGCCACTTCTATTACTATTTGCTGACTGGATTTATTTTTGCCAGGGGATCAGGGTTGGATGTAGGACAAACATTAGTTTTTTCAAAGCACCCAGTCAGAAGTATAAACATCAAAATAATTGTATTCAAGCAGCTGGTCCACAGATCATCTGTAACTTTGAAAGCAGCTCTATTTGAGCTATGTATTTCATATCTCCATCTGGTTGCCTCATTGTCAAAAGAGTAAATGTATATAAATAAATCTTCAATGAAAGATTTAAGTTTTGGGGTTTTTTCCTTTGACAGACAAATATTCAGGCATATTTTTTCTTTCACAAAAGATTCTGTATTTAACAGCTATATAACTCTGAAGAAACAATTTCAGTCATCTCATGCAGAAGTCCTCACCAAAACGTTGAGTTGATTTTGCCTGACTTAATCCTATTAATCTACATGTCACCCCTGTAATTTGACAGAATCACAGAATATTCTGAGTTGGAAGGAACCCACAAGGATCATCGAATCCAACTCCAAAATGGCACCACTTCCTCCCTGGCAGGAATTGAACCCCCGGTCTCCTGCATGTGAGGTGGGGACACTCACCACTATACTGAAGGGATTTGTTTTCATGTTTTTTCAAGACAGGAAAGTGATCTGATTGAAAATGTGGTGAAAGGACCTTCCTCTTTCCCTCACACTGAAGAGAAACATTTTAAATATTCTCTAATCCAGAACCCCAAATTTTTAGCAAAATGCGTTTATCCTCTTGCAAAATACAGCAAAATTAGTCAAGAGTAAAAATAAATATTTTACTGTATTTATTGCTCATTTTACCATTTGAATCTCTCTAGTCATTTTCTCTGTCCTCAAGGACGAAGGCAAAACAGGAGCACAAAAGCTACATAACATCCACTGATGTTACCTAAAGTTGTTTCCCAAGCCCCACCAGCACAGTGGGGGATGCCAACCACTATCCAGTCTGGTTGATGTGAATTTCTTTGTCTGAGCTTGGACTGACACAGACCACTCAAGCCAACAATTAGAGAGCACATAACCTGGGAGACTATTCAGAGCTTGACTGGGAGTACTTCATGGAATACTGAGGAAATGCCCACATAGCAGCCAGGGCATCGTGCCACACACAGCCAGCTAGACGACTCCTCCACTGCCTTGCCTGGACGACAGAAACAGAACAGTTCTGCCGGAGTGGCTTAGCTAAAATACACACACGTTAGTACAGTCAGCCCTCTTCCACTTCCCGCCCCCCCATACTGCGGCTTCACATCTTAGTGGCATTATTTTTCAGCGATTAAGGAGGCCCTTTTTCACAACTGTGCATGCGCAACCCGACACGCGTTAATATTCAATTAGGCAGTCATGAATATGCAAATCAACCCACACAGCCACCGCAAAGGCTCCGCTCCCAGCAGAGCAGGTGTGGCAGTAGCTCCCCTGCGCCCAGCCAGGGTGACGGCAGCTCCCCCACTCCCAGGCAGGGCAGGCATGGTGGAGAGCCAACATTACAGTGCTTCTGTAGTAAGAGATGATACATGGTAGGGAAGAGTCCAACTGCTCGGTGGCTTGACTCCAAAATTCTCGAGCTTCATCTGACCTATACTATAATTAATTCATTCCATCTAATTTCTATGGTATCTAACTTTTCATCAATAATAGTCTCAAGGTCTTCACTGGCTTCAGTGGCTGAGCTAAAATAAACAGGATTTCATGTTCTTTACTCTTTAATATCTGTGCTTTAGGCTAAAGTAGGAGTAGGGTTTTTTTAATTACAGACCACAAGTGGCTGCACACCAGAGGTGTTTCTCTGTTCAGAAAGGTTACCCAGGCAGCTTCTAAAAATTTGATGCTTGGTTTCACACAGCAGTGCTCAACACATTGTATAGCCCTGCTACAGACTTATTTGTAAACACATTTCTTAAAAAAAACCAACCCAAAAATCATCTTAGAGCAGCCAGGGTCTCCTTCCACATGAATATAAGCCTTTATTCTCTGTTTTTTGATTGTGTTTGTTTTTGGGTTTGTTGTTGTTTTTTGGTTTTAGGGGAAGGGTCTTTTTTTTGGAGGTGGATGAGAGAATTAACTATCTTACCCTGATCTAATCTAGTTCTGTTCCACCACTCATGCAGAATTGTCACATGGGGGCATGAATGCATTAAAATACTTGCATTTATGTATGATGTGTATTTCAACTCTCTTAAACTTCATGACAGCCTACAGTACAATGTCAAATGTCATAGGACTCTCTCCTGTCCCAACCTACTACAGTTGCAAAGAGCTTAATCTCATTTTAACATATGATCCTTCATTTAGAGTGCACACGGAGCCAAGAGCAATGGATTTTCATTGCTGTAGCGTAATTCTCATCTGTCATATGTATAGCATAGAACTAGATTTCCTGCCTTTTGAACTGATTTTTCATCAAATTAGTGGGTTATTGCATAGTGAGCAACCACCAGCAGGAGTAACACGGATCTCTGGAGAACTCCTGGACTATATGATAAGAGATGATATAAGCACCACACCTGTATTTTGATAGAGAGGTTAATAATCACTGATTTTACATATTAATGAAACTGAGGTAACTATAACCTGTTTCCACTTCACCCATACCCATATCATCTTTGTTATTTTCTTCCTTAGATGAATCACACAGATACAAAAAGGAATAAAGTGACCAAGACCTAAACGATCATAAAGCCCCCTGAAACCTCTCTTGCCTTTTGTTGGGACACATCTCACAGAGCCACCACCTCAGTCTTCTCCACAGAGAGCAGTCATGGTATTTCAGGACTCTCTTTCCATCTACCTCATCAGTCCTCTGAGGTGCATCAAGGAAGATCACCTCGGTATGCAGGCTGCTCCTTGACCAGTGAAACAGATATCTGATGCATGTTCTTTCATGCCTCGCAGAAATTAAATTTGCCAGACATCGTAATGAACAACAACTTTAGACAGGGAGAGTACACTGCAATGTTTTCTCACCTTAATATTTTATTTAAGTGCACAACCATGCAGCTTCTAAAAACTATTTGAAAGTGGTAAAGATAGATCCTTTGTTACTAATTTTAGAGGGATCATCATGGTTTTAGTAATCCGTCTCACCCACTCTCTGTCAGAAATGCTAATTCCCAATTAGCACTCTTCCTGCTGATGGCTTGGTTTATGGGAATGTTTGCAATTATGAAGGACTTGGCCATTTTTCTCACTCCATAATTGGATGTTGAGTGCCAGTTTTTGAGGGTGGCAGACAAGCCAAACCTCGTCTGCTGCTGACCTGTGTCAGTTACAGAGATCCTCAGGTTCAAACTGCTGCCCACCAAGGTAGCTTTGATTTACAAGCATGCGTGGCTTTTCTAGGGCAGGGAATAATTCCTACTCACCTGCAACCTTAAATCCTTCTGCCCCACGGACTAAGACTACTGCAGATTAACCTCATTTTGGCCAGCAAATTTGTTCCCTCACAAGGTGAGAAGGCAGAAGTGAAATGTCAGCTGCGAAAGAGGTGAGTTTCTCAGGAGGGAGACCCACTGGTTATTTGTGAAGCAATGGGGACCTTGGTGACTGTGAAAAATAACTCAGTCACATTTAAATGACACTTCACATTCAGGAGAGAAGACCTTTTCCTTAACCTTGAGGGGATGATCATTTCAGGTCAGTGTTGAAAACAGTCACCAGTCTCTCCTGTGACCCATGCCATAGCTTCTTAGAGGGTTAAAATGATTTAGTGTTTGGCATGCTCGGGTTGTGCTCACAAACATTTATTTAATGATTCCCTCTCTGTGCTCTCATTGTGTGAATGAAAAGACAAATATAAGAAATTGAAATATGATGTTTTGAGATCATGGATCTGGACCTGTGCCCTGTGTCACTTCAGCTTCTCTGCCTCTAGATCACACATAAACTGTACAGTTGCTCAGTATATCATATCTAGTCTTTAAGTCTGAGCTCACTGCTCCCCAATCTCTAATATATCCTCTGAAAAATACAAGCACAACTTTACACTCCATCTTAGCTATTTCCAAAACCTAAGAAACAGCTGCAATAAAGAGAGAAAAAATGAGTTTAAAAGGAGAAAATAAATTGAATCTGTCAAATCAAATAGCAAGTGGGCTGCCTGGTTAGGTAAATAATTTTTATTGGCTTTTTCCAACTAATCTGCCTGCAGGATTTATTAGTTTTCTACTATATCCTCAAATAAAGCAGCTGACTTTAGTTCCAGTTTATGCTTTATCCATTAATAATTTTGTACATCCTAGAGAGAATTTATATTATTTATTAATTTTATCTAACCATAATTACAGTTATTGTGGCTATTTAATGAGAAGTTACTACAGGCTAAGTTGATAGAATTCAAATTGCACTTTATCATTCTTACAGAAAGGGATGTGGAATATTTGGTTCCTAAGCCAAAGGCTTCCCTCTTGTCAGAAAATATTATGAAGAAGGGATAACTAGAATGGGTTATGACCTGACCCTGTGCAAAAGAGAAACTCTGACATGCCCTGTTATTCTATTAGCACAACGAAGTTTAAGTATAAACACTCCAACTTGCACCATTCAGGTTTGCATCAATGTCCACACACAATTCTCATCATACCAGAACCAGAGCAGTCAAGGAGAGAAGAGGGAGAAAGACACTTTGCATCTCTCACCTCTTTGGTTTCTGCAGTAACTCTGAGATCAAAGCTGCTGTTTTCAAGACTACAGATGTACTAGCAGCTCCACAGTCTATGGTAATGAGCCAACAAGCACATCTTTATGCAACTCACTTCTGGGTTTCTCCATGGCTGTGAAAATAAGAAGCTTGAGTTACATTAAAAACGTCTTCTTTCCTTTTCTCGTAGTTTTTCGATGTACATCTTGTATACAGTTCTCAATCTTCAAAGTCATTCCTTTATACTGTAGTTTTGTCTTTTTAAAGCTCTGAGCACCTCTTAACCTCCAGCCATTCAAGAGAGCACTGAATGAGATCTCTCCTGTTGTTCATGAATCCTACACTTTATTACTTTGAAGTGAGCAGGAGAAAGTTTCCACCATTTGTGTATGCCATAGGAAGGGTCTCACTGTGTCAACATTTTGCAGTATAGAAATGACAGTGCTGCAGACTACAGAACAGGCACAAATTCATTCACTTCAGCTGCTTCTGGTTTTTTCCTCATAGAACCTTACAAGTTGGCTAACCTGTTAGGAAAGAAATCTGACCCAGCTTATCTAAATGCAGACCTCAAGGCATTTGTATGTGGCAGATTCAAAGCTCCATGAATATATCTTAGAGACAAAATTTTCTGGTAGTAAAAGTAGTATTAATCTATATAATGTAATGAGATAGCATTCATACAAGATTATCTTACTCTATGTACATTAAATTCATATATATATGTTTGCTGTTGGTGAACAACCTGGCCTATGGACATTTGCCTGTGTGAGACCTTAATGATTTCTTCAGTGAGACCTTAATGATTTCTTCAGTCAGCTGAATTTCTAATTTTTCTGGCTTTTTAACTGGAGCAAGTCCAACATCACACTAAAGTCTTTCTCCTCGTTCAGCAGTAAGTTGTTCTCTATATTGTGGCCCCAAGATAATTCTTACTGCTCAGACACTTTCATGCATAAAGGCTTGGTTACAGAATGAATTAAGTTTACATTTTAATTTTAAATTTAGACCCTGAATTTTAAATTCAGATCTACATCCCCGAAAGTTTTAACCGCAGGCCTGGCCACATGATGTATGTGGTCTTCCCACCCACAAAACCTCTGGATTGCCAAGAGGTGTTTTCTCAGCAGGGAATGAAAACTTTGCCTGCTCACAGACGTGCTCTGGGATTCCAGTGTTTCCATATAGTACTTCTCTGAGATCATGCTGTTTAATCATGACACTAGATTTCATCAGCTAAGGGCTGACGTGTTCTTCTGAGATACATAGAGAAGGTAGTCAGGCATTCAACACAGCCTAAAAAGGTCTTTGAACGTGATAGAGTGAAGTGTGTAGATTTAGACATTTGAAGAAAGGCAGAGGAAAGTAACAAACAAGGCCAAGGAAAGAGAACAAAGAAATAAATAAACACCAAAAGGGAGAAAACCACAGTGCCTGACATGGCCACTTGCAGAGAGATGTAAGATTTTGTTGCTTGCTCAGACACTCAGTTAAGGTCCATTGTGTGGGTAGGAGGCCCCAGGGATGGGCTCAGCAGTCCTGACAGTCCTCCTGGAGCCAGCGCTGATGCCAGCTATATCCCAGTGCAAGCTGTGCCACAGCCCAAGGGTGCAGGGTGCGATGGATGAGATGGCAAGTAGAGGTGGGTGCAAAGACTGAAAAGATTCCATGAAGGTCAGTGACAGGCTGGGAAGAAGCAAGGAGAGCTTCCCATCCCAAATATAACTCTGTTTACAAGCTGATGCATTCTGTCACCTTCTACCCTCGATAAATCTAAAAATGGTTGGCTCCAGAGCAGGTGAGCCCTTATCATATGTGTATGTGTCAATCGCTGTTTTATGTCAGACAGCATAAACACAAGCCCTGAAACTTTTGTGTCTTACATTTACCTTACACTGCAGAGTAGCTCATACCATAGGGTTGATAGCCATCTACAGCTTCAGAGGGCTTGTGCCCCCGTCCATCAGAGTGGGCTCTGCTGGGCCAAGCACAACCAGAGGCCAAAGAAATCACAGGGTAGAACAACACAGGTAGGATGGGAAAAGCAAATATTTGAAGGAAAGTATGAGTTATGACAAGCTTTTTCGCTATTGTTTTCTTTTTTCTTTAAAGCCAAGAAAACAAAGAATTATTATGGGAGACAGAATTAAAATCAGAGAAGAGAGGAGATATAAAAAATAAAGCATATGTAAAAATTATATATGAGGTGCACAAATGCTGTAACATTTTTCAGGTTATAATTGCATTAATTAACACAGTGCTAACAACTTGAGTAGAATGTTATAATTTTCTTGTGCTTTTAGCCACTTAGTTCCCAATCTCAATTTTTTTTAAAAACTTTGTTTCAGTAATGTCAGTCAGCCTGATGAAATCAACAAGCCTGTGGGGTCAATCCTTTCTGCAAAATACTGCTTTTTATCACATGACCACTTTGCATGAAACTTGAGAAATTTATAAATAAATAAATAACAAGTAAATAAATATATTTTATATATGTATTAACAAAACTTATAACACAAAAATATAAATTCCATAGCTGCTTCTGTACCCTTAAGTACCTATTTTGCTAAATGCTTACAAAGTTATTATTTTATAGTTAAAACAAAACAGCAGCTAGCAAAGCAGCCATGATCTGAATACAGACATAAAATGCTAACTGCTAAAGACTTTAGATTCCATATTTCTTTACTCCACAAGGAAAAGAATGTTGGATGAACAGGAGAGAACCCCAGGACTTCTGATAGCCAGCAAGAAACAGAGAGGAAGAGGGAGCACAGGGTGGCTCTTATCTAGAAAAAGAAATAGCAGCTGACGCAGCTGTGAACAAGCTTATTTTATTTTATTTTCGATGTACAAATCAGGCGCTTAGCAAACATTTCTTGTGATTTGAGGGCTCTATCTCCCAAGCATTGCAATGTAGGATAAGCATGGGTACCCACAGCCTCCTCCTCCATCTCAAGGTTATTAAAAGGATGAAGACGGCGGCATGGATTTAATGCCACTGGAACCTGTTCAATCCAAGGGATTGAATTGTACCTAGTCACAATGAAACCTGTAATTTTTAGCTCAGGGACAGCCATTAAACTTCATTAGCTTGCAGTCCCTACTAACTTCCACAAAAGCCAGAGCTGTGACCTGTCCCTGTTGGTGCAGGCGAGTAGCAGTTGCTGCAGCACAGCCCAGTCTGAGCTTCTGGCTGGACCATTGCTGCAGTATCAGTGATTCATTCTTAGAGACAATAATCCAAATTGAATGGATAACTAGAATTTGCCCATATAAACTCGTTCATAGAAAACCTCTGGGAATACCACAATTGTGGGAACACAAGGACTCTAATAATGGGTGCTGTATCAAGGGAACACTGTAACCATATAATCACATTTACTATGCTTTGTGTGATTTCTGCCTGGACTGAAAACATTAAAAGTCCTCACAGAGGGAAGCACTGTGTCATGCCTGAGGCTAGCAAGGTTGAGAAAGGCCAGGATACTTCACAGATCCTCACAGATCCCCACAGAAGCCCATCATGCACCACTTGTCCCTATCCCTGCCTCTCAAGGCATGGCAGGTTTTAATACATGAAGTCCATGAGAGATCGACACACCCTCCCATGGAGGAGGCCAGCTTTGAAGTTTGGATTTGTCTGACAGCTACAAGCATAGCTGAAGAGTAAAGTAAAAGGACCATGGTTAACCTCTGTCAAAAAGCAGCCACTGAAGTACTTGGCTGATGAGAAAAGGACAAGGAAGATGTTTTTACTGTTCCAAAGTGTACGCTTTTTTCTATTTGTCATCCAGCTAGGAATTAGTGCTCCATCTTCTGTTTTTGCAGAAGAGACACATCAGTAAGTCAGCAGTGCGAATGGGGCATTTTAGGCCACATTTATACCTGTCTTCACCATCACTTCCATTATAACTTAGTCTTAAACTTGGCTGCTGTTCTACATGTCCTCAGCTTCCCTTATCTTCTCATAGACTATCAAATTTTCCATTGCTCAGCCTTTCCCACTGCAGGTTTTCCTGTCCTCCTTTCTATCGTGGTTTGCCCAGCCCTTTGTTTATGTGCTGTCTCTTTTCCTCTTCCTTGTAGTTACAGATACATTCTATATATATTTTTATGCTACAATATTCCCTCATCTCTTTTGCCAATACCTACTCTCATGTAGAGTCCTCTTTCACTGGTACCCCATCAATTTTCTCCCTGTTACCCAGTTTACCTGCTCCCATCTCACACTGCACCCTTATCCTACTGCACAGACCCCCATTTGAACTGAAGCTGGACACATCCTTGTACTGCTTAAAATTACGTGTACAGTTTTGTTTAAAAAATTCAGAGGACCCATAATAACATCTTTACCATGCACAACTGCAAACAATCCATCCTCCCCTTCTCCTTGATGAAATCACAGGCTTTTTTCTTCTTTATCTGACCACCTTTTTCACAACCTCCCTGATGATTTAATTTTTCCTCTTTGTGTCCTGTTCTATCCTACAGTTTGAGTTCTTCCTCTGTTCTCACAGATTATTCAGGAAAAAACATGCTCTTGAAATACCTTTCCCATTACCATTTTACTGCATTTCTTCCCTGGGTCATGAAATTCACCGAACCCTCCATTGTTGCCCTAGTCTGCAGTATATCCAGCTCTGGCCTGGATCTCTTCCAACCTGCCTTTTCTTTTCACCAGTATTCACAAACCATTTGCAGTTTCTAGCCTTGTCTTGGCTGTATTCCAGCCTCTTCATATCTCCACTCTTCTTGCACAGTCATATATGGTTCCTCCATCCTATGCTGCCCCTCCACATACAGCTGCCCACCACACAGTGTTTCACGGTATTATTCTTTCACATTGATCTCCCTCTCCCCATTGACTCTAGCAATGATATTGGCCAGGGTTGTCAATTTTCTCCTTCTTTCTCCAGCTTTCTGGGTCATCTAAGCCACACATGAGATTTCAGCTTCCACGTGTGTGTCCAGTGCATTGCATTTCAATCAGGGCTCTTTTATTGAAGTCTAGGATCTCAAACTGTCTCTAGAGCTCTCTGTTTATCTTTAACGATTGACAAGCAGAGAGGTAGGTAGGGAAAATTAATGTAATACAAAGCAGGCCACAAATGCATGCAAAAACTGATGTCTGCCCAGTCTGGGCTTCTTCAGCCTCTCAGTACCCATTGGAGTTTATGAGCCTGGCTGAGAAAACAATGGGCACTCCTTGTGGTTGAATAACAGTTTCTAACACAAGTAGGGAGAAAACTCAGAGTGCAGAGTTAGGGACATTATTGCACCCTGTCAATTCTGATGAGTAAAAGATATTAGAAATCTGAAATGCTTTTGGGATGGCAGGATACACAAAGTGAAAATGCAAGTTGCATCTTATTTTCCTGTAGATGTGATCCTGTACCAGAATGGGAAAGAAAAGCAGTTGATGCAGGATACAAGTGAAAGAGCTGGCAGATGAATTTGCTAAGCCACACTCCATAATTTCCCAACAGTCCTGGCTTACTGGTGATGTACCACAAGACTGGAAATTGGCTAATGTGACACCCATCCACAAGAAGGGCAGGAAAGATGATCCGAGTAATTACAGACCTGTCAGGCTGACCTCAGTCCCGGGCAAAGTCATGTAACAGATAGTCCTGTGTGCTATTACGCAGCACCTGCAAAATGACAATGACATTAGACCCAGTCAGCACGGATTTAGGAGAAGTAGGTCTTGCCTGAGCAACCTGGTCTCCTTTTATGATTTGGTGACTCACCTGGTTGATGAAAAAGAGGCTGTGGATGTTGTGTACTTGGACATTAGCAAAGCCTTTGACACAGTTTCCCATAAGAAGCTTCAGGAGAAACTCATAGAGCATGGATTGGATAGAAGCATTTTATGCTGGGTTAGGAATTGGTTAGGTGGACATGCACAGAGAGTGTTGGTGAATGGTGCCACATTGAGCTGGCAGCCGGTCACTAGTGGAGTCCCACAGGGATCAGTGTTAGGCCCAGCACTGTTCAACATCTTTACTGATGATATGGACAAGGGAATTGAGTCCATCATCAGCAAGTTTGCAGATGATACCAAGCTGGGGACAAATCTTGAACTGCCAGAGAGTAGAAGGGCCCTTCAGAGGGACCCTTGACAGACTAGAGAAATGGGCAGACTCCAACAGTATGAGATCTAACAAGAGTAAGTGCCGGGTTCTTCACTTTGGACANCTCAGTGACATGGTCTAGATGGTGGGAGGCTTGGATGGATGGAGCGTGGTGCCTGTGGTTCTACGCTTGTGGGCCTGATCCCTGGGTGGACATTCGCTTGGGAGTTGGACTAGATGTTCCTGCGCATTCCCAGGGAGGTGGTGGAGTCGCCATCCCTGGAGGTGTTTAAGAGAAGACTGGACGAGGAGCTTAGTGACATGGTCTAGCTGGGGGGTGTAGGGCTGGATGACCCTGGGCCCCTTCCGGCTCGGAGTGGCCTGCTAGACTGTGAGGGATCTAGGTTGGTGTTACGCTCTGGGATGTGCTCTCGGTCTCTGTATGGGTGTTAGATGGTGAGTTGGACTAGATGATCCTTGTGGGTCCCTTCCAACTCATAATATTCTGTGATTCTGTGATTCTGTGATCCCTTCCATCTCAGAATAACCTGTGAACCTGTAAACCTGTGAAAGCAACAGCATTCCTTGGTTTATGATAATGTGCTATGATGATTTATTGATGACAGGGGAGGATTAGTTTATGTCAGAGAGCACGAAATATGAATCCTGCTCATCAGGAAGGCTACTCTGTTTTGCTTAAAGGGAACATTTGACATTTGCCCATGGCACATCAACCTAACAGGCATCCGGGTGTTCCTCAGGTGTGGCTTACAGCTCACAGCAGAATGAAAAAAGAGGAAACCAATGTTATTCTTTATGTTATTAAGTGGAGCTTTTTGCTGTCAAGATTTTGGCAAGAATCCTCTGCAAAGGTCGAAAGAGCAATGGAGGGGCAAAGGGCCAGCCCTACAGGAACAGTCTCTAAGGAATGTTTAAATTTAGGCAAAAAATATCAAGACAGATCTGCTCTTTTTTGACTAAAATGCAGAAAATCTGATGAACAGGATGAAGGGTCCTTAAAAAAACAAAAGCAGCAAACATTTTTCAGACATTTCTACATGGTATGCTCTTTCCCCTCTTCTGGGAAAGAAGAAACACCCCAGGACTCAAATACTCATAAAAATAGTGATTATTCTACTGAATGAGGTTGAAGGCACCCTTTCCAAGATGTTAGGCAGACAGATAATACCCATCTACATTACAGCTAAAAGGTTTAGAAGGAAGGAAATTCTGCAGACAAATACTCAGCTTTTTGAATGGGTAACATTGATTCCCTTTCCCTTTTTTTTCTGTTAAACCCACACTCTTAAATGACTGCAGCTTTAGCCTCACATCTTTTTCATTGCCTTTTTTAGTATGAAGTATGTCTGGTGCACTGTGATTTTATAAACATTTCATTCATATTTTTGCTTACATTATGACCCCTTAGACCCATCACAGGTCCAGGATTCATCCTGGATAAGTCTCAGCACCATCTTCTCAGATGTTTTTTGCTCCCAGCATCAACAGTGCTCAAGTTTTCCAACACTCCTGTGCAAACCTATTCTCAAAATCAGCCTTCTTTCCAGACAGTGTGAAATTCTTATGGAGTCTCCCATTTGCCTTTGTCAGGGCAGAGGTGACCAAACACAGATTTCCAGGGTCAGCTGAAGAAGGTGTATGTGTCCTCACTGGCTGCTCAGCTTGCACATCATCAGCTCTCTTACCACAGGAGATGGTCACAGATGCACAAAGGCTGTTCCTGCAGACACATGCTTGTATATTAGAGTCTGTGGTGATTCAGCCACTTGCTTTCAGAAATGAGCTTAGTGAGTTAGTTAACTTTATTATAAATGAAGCAGGTCAAGTGAATCCACCAGCTTCAGTATGTCTTACTGATAGTAATATTTTTCCTGTATTCCCTTGGCTTATTTTTAGTTTAAAAAATAACACAATTTGCTAAGAGTAGTCAGCTTAAAGTCCACAGATATAGTGGAATAGAGTCTCAGTATGGATGAAAATTTTCCAAAGCTGAAAACAGGGCTTTATGATGGAACAAGAATGTTAAGCAACATAACTGAGACACTGATACAGCTGTGCAGCCTGGAGAAAACCATTTACACAGAGTGCAGTGGTTTAGGTGTACATTGCTAAACCATGGATAATTCCATCTGTGGCCTAAAGCCAGGAGACTCACTTCCAGGATCAGTCAACTAAGCCCAGTAGCATCCATAGATGACTAGAGGGAACGGAAGGTAAAGAACATTTACTTCCTTGATACCTTGTCCTGATTATCCCTGTGGGACTGATTCTCCAAGCTGCAGATATCCTAGAGAGTGGTTGGGGAAGCCCATGGGAGGAGCAGAGACTCATTTGACACAGGAAGCAGCAGCCACAATTTCCTAATTTGACTTGAGTTACTGCTGTGACACACGAGCTGCTCCATTCCCTGAGGTGTGGGTGATATTTGTCTGGATGCAGATTTTAACCTTTTTAATCTTTACTTTGTTTCAATTTTCAAAAGGCCACAAGATTATTTGTATTATTAGTCAACTTGAGCAGAACAAAGAGCAGGCACACACCAAAAGACAAGGAAAAACAAGGAGTTTTCCTCAGGCTATTTCTGCCATCTTGTAACACTCTATGATAGCAGAATACGGAGAAAGAAAGTGCAGGGAAAAATTTTTTTCTCATAAGATTGCTGCTTTGAAATACTGAGTTTTCCTTTCCGAAGGAAAAGGAAAACATTAGGAAAGATAAACACTTTCTAGCTAACCTTCCTCTCTGCCTCCTTGATACTAATTTCAAGAAGGCAAGCTTCTGAGTGGATGCTTTCTGACACCAGGCTGAACAGAACAACAATTGCATCATCACTGTTATAACAGGTGGCTTGCAAAGCAGGAGATGACTTTCCTCTAAAGGTTCAGACTTTATGTGTCACTACCATTATGGCAGAGTTGGTATGAGTTGGTTCTTCTCTCCAAGATCCCTCAGGGTTTTCGACAGCATTTTAGTTTTTTTCAGCCCTTTGCTGGTGTAAGACCTCTGTCTCTCTACCAACAGTAAGTAGCCCAAACCCCTGATTGCTATGAAGCACCTCCAGAAAGGCAACATCTCCTACATACTAGTTTCGCCTAAATACCATTATGCAGTTGATATATGGCCTGTGTGCATGGCTTCTTGTCTGGGTTGCCATCATTAGAAAGGCTTTGCAAGCCAGTAGGAACACAATATACACACTTTTGGCAGGCGGGCTGGAAAACACTGGATCGATGTGCAAGCTAACAGCACTGCCTCAGAAGCATAGAGTTGATCAGGACCTCAATGACAGGCGAGATTATGAGAAAAGCACAAACACTTGATGGCAGGAGACAAAAAAATAATTGAAGGAATATCAGTGTTCCCACTGATCTATAAGACTCAGAAGTATATAGTACCTTTCATGACTTAATCATCTGAGGAACAGCTGCAACCCTGCTCTGCCTTTGTCAGTCACCCTCAAAATATTGCAGCTGGAGTTGTAATTGAGGTCTGCCACTCAGACTTCCTATAATGACTGAAAAAGCCACAGGAGAGAAGTGCGCATCACATCATGTTCTGTACAACTAGTGAGATCGTTACCACTACTCCTCAATGCCAATGAGTAAGTGTGACTACACTAGAGTCAAATGTAAAGGAGCACAAGATCACTCATATGGGAAATTCAAGTTTCAGTGGTATTTATTCCAGTGCTGACAACTCTTCCAAAACTTTAGTTTCTTGTCCAAGATCAATAGGTTTCAACTCTAAATCTACAGGCGGCTAAAGATTAACAATATACCTTAAAAGAAAAGGATGCTTAAATCTGGAATTCATGGGTCAGTGGTAAATTTGTTGAACAGAAAACCATTGGACTAGGCCAAATGAAGATCTTTTAAGAAATTTCTAAAGGACCTGTGATTTTTATTTTTTTTTCTTTACAAATCAAATAACTCCTACTGAGGTTTGGCAAATGAAAATATGAAACCACTGGTTGTCAAAACAGGAGATTAGGAATGCATAGCCCTAAATCAGTTTTGTTTGCTTGATAAGTGAAACAGCAGGATTTCTGCCCTTCCTTTTTTTTTTTTTTTACGCAATTCATAGCTGTGCACAGTAATTTAAATGCAGAGCTAATGCTACCTCTGCCAGGAGGTAGAGTGACAAAGATGAATAACAGAATGATGGAGTGTTGATTCACTGGAATTTTTTTACAATCCTGAACACCCAGCAAAATTGTCCTATTGAGTAATGGCAGCAAACATTCCTCAATCCATATTCATTTAATTGTATAGTTGACAGTTCTGTTTGCATGCACTGTACTGTAACGCCAAAATAATCACTACAAGACAAAAAATTCTAGTCTTTTGCATGAAACGGAATGGAAAAACAAAGTTCAAGATTCCTATCGGTCTTATATCCTGTTTGCAATGGTGAAAGAGTTTGACCATTGGCTCAAAAACTTTAGACTTGCAGATATTTATTTTAGCTTTCTATTAAGTTTTATAAAAATGACAAAACACATCTTATGCAACAGTTATATATTCTTGACATTAAAAATTAAAAATAGCCAAAGGTCTTTTTTATTTCATTGTCTCTCACTGAACTCAAAATGTTAAGTAAGAAACAGGACTGGTATCAAATAAGTCATTGTCACATACAGTGAAGTATATGTGACATATGGTGTAGAAATCATGCTTCAACTTAGTAGTTCAGCATGTATATCCTGCAACCAGTACTGCTTCAGCCCATCCCAATGGAGATTCAAATGCTTCAGCTGAAAACATGGTGACAGTCCCTGCAAATTAGTTTCTGTGACTATGGATCAGATTTCTGATGAGAATTAGGATTCTCTCATAAACATGGAGTATAGGAACAGCTTTATTTAGTCAGAAAAATCTCAACAGGTTCAGTGCCTTCTGTCTAAGAAGTGGGCAAAGGCAAATGCCTGAAATACAGTCGGCCCTTGAATATTCACAGTACCACAGGTCTTGCCGCCCTCCCGTGAAGCCCTTCGTCTGCAATGATAGGCAGCTCATTAATATGCAATTTTCCCCCTATAGCCCCACCCCCTCAGTGGCTGCGGGGCATTCCCGGAAACTCCTCGCACAATGTGAGAGGTTCGGGGAGTGAAGGGGGTTTCCTCTGCCCCATCCCTGCCTGGGGAGTCCTCAGGAATCATGACAAAGGGGTTCCTGAGCCCATACCGCCTCCCAAGCAAGTCCTGGGCTTTGGTTGCCACCGGTGTGGAAGCTAAAGCAGGCAGAGGAGGCACCGTGGGACTGTATGTACTTCTGAGCTCTCCCTAGTGTCTTGCCCCTGGGGGACATGTGTGGCTGGCTTGCTGGTGCTGGCAAAGCTTCCGCTGCCATCTTGCTCACATGTTTCAATGACGAGAGCTACAGATAAAAAAACATTGTTCAAACCCAGGAAC
>WEKX01025719.1:1208-16091 GCA_013390025.1 Pitta sordida | reverse complement strand
TAGCCAAAAAGGCTTAGTAACGTCTGGATTTCAGACAATCATGTTTTTTACAATGTCCCCAGCATTTCACAACCCCCTGTCCTGCCCCTCCATTTCATATCCCCTGCCCATAATAAGGGAGCTGTTAGGAAAAAGCCTCATCAAATGTAAGGAAGAACAACTTCAATCCTGTCAGAACTGCTTAATCTCAGCTAAATTTGCACATTTAAGTATCATGGTCACTGCCACCAAAATTTCATACCACAGAAAACATACAGAACAGAATAGGAAGTTTAAGGGAATCAGGAAAAAAAATTGGTAAGTATTTATTAGATTCATACGTACATAAAAAGCAAAAGGAAGGGCTATAGTTGTTCACAGATTCACAGAATATTACGAGTTGGAAGGAACCCACAAGGATCATCTAGTCCAACTCACCATCTAACACCCGTACAGAGACCGAAAGCACATCCCAGAGCGGTAACACAAACGTAGTTCCCTCACAGTCTAGCAGGCCAGTCCGAGCCGGAAGGGACCCAGGATCATCCAGCCCTACACCCCCTAGCNTCTTAGCCACCTGGGCACACTGCTGGCTCATATTGAGTTTCCTGTCGATCAGTACACCTAAGTACTGATCGACTAAGTACTGTCTCCACTTCACTAGTCTCGAGCCACTCGTCCCCCAGCTGATAGCGGTGCATGGGGTTGTTATGGCCGAAGTGAAGAACCCGGCACTTAGTCTTGTGAAAGAATAGACCTTAGCTAAAAGCTCAGCTGGAGAACTGTAGATTCAGCAGGCCTGTTAACACCGGACACTGGTGGATTGTCATTTAAACACAACAGAATATTTTTCATTATTTCAAGACAATATCACCCTCTCAGTGTCATCTAAAGACACTTGCTTTCCTTTGAAATACCTGAAGACAAATAAAATTACAGGTGGGCAGTAGTTGTTGTTTCCAAAGAAGCACACAGAAACACGATACCAGTGTGCCCAGAGAAGTTCAGGACAGTTCATGAATTCATAAACAAGACACAAGTTGTTGAGGAATAAAAGCTGTCCAAAATATATGGTGCAAAGGGAAGGAAATAGATGGATATCCAGGTAGAATTGACTTCAGACATAGCTGGAAAGCTGTGTTTAGTTTTCTGTTTTGCCACTGAGCCAGTGTGATCACCCAGTTCATTTGCAACTTCTTTTTTATTCTGTCTGTATCATCTGCTGCTGTGAGAAACAAAACTATGACCAGATAGATTGCTTTTCTCTGAGATGAAAACTTCCCCATGGAACAAAGCTTGTAGTGTGTGGCTGGCTCCTCATGCCTTTCCAGGAATTATCTTTCCTCATAATCTTGACCCTGTTTTTTTTTCATTTTAGATCACTTAATTTTTTTTAGAGTGATGGTCTAAATAGTTAAAATATGCCTACCTGAGAATGTACAAAACCTCCTGAGATTATGTGTGTTGAGACCAGGGTCTCAAAAATAATAAAAGCAAACTGAATTGTATAAACCTTTTCAGTGTGTTGATATTTTTAAACCTATTTGTTTGCTATTACAGGTATGAAAAAAAATATTACTTCTTTTTTTTTTCTCCTTTTACGTCCAGTTTTGAGGAGTCATACCACAAATTTACCCAACAGCAAACATACATACTTAGCCCAAGATTATACTCTTCTGTTTATTACATGTTTTAGAGTACAGAAATTAATAAGCTTTTCTCAAGATGTCCTCATCATGTTCTGAAAAGATAAAAAACTGCACTTTCAGTTCTGCCTCCAGCTAGCTGGATGACTTTGAATTCAATATTTCATTTCCCTGATCTCCATTTCTCTCTCTCTTCTCGTATTTAGAGTGTTAGTTTTACCAAGCAGAAGCTCTCTCTTGCTCAAGGAGACCTTCATCCTGATTAGGTCCTCTAGGCATTCCTGCAGTATGTACTTATAATGCATCATAAGCTTTCCTTCTCTTTATGGTTATCTATTATTCATATTGTGGTGGTGTCTAGAGACCAATAAGTTAAGATAATGACAAGATACAATATATGGTTAAATACTGATGGCAGGTGGATAGGTGATAATAAAGATGGGTGTATGTACACAGTTTAATGGTGTCAGTAACTAATAATGTTCCTCTTTTTCAAATAGATCTAATGATTTTTTTAGTTTTGTGGATGAAGCAAATAAATTTGCAGCAATTCCATAGTAGTCTTTCCTTCTTCAGAGTTGACACATCTCTTCGCTATTTTGCAGTTTTCTTAACAGTTACAAAATTACTAATGGCATAAAGATTTTATGTTGGGTTTTTTGTTTACTAAAATTATCACAATACATCAAGAGTTAACATCCAGGAAATTTTGAATATTATAGAAATAACACATAAAAAACCCCACTATTATTAACTACTCTATTTAGCTATGCAATAATTCTATAGAGGTTAAAGCAGAATCTGAAATACATGAAAATTTTAAAGAAAGTAAGACATTGTTTAGGCTGAGGGGATTGGAATTTTTTTCCCTTAAGCAATCTTTGTAAATTTTGGTGTTCTAATGTCTTTCCCACTTATTGGGTCCAGATTCTGCCATCTTCTCCTTGTTATAACTGAGTATTATACATGAATAGTCCATATAGATGCAAGGAATTTTTAGTCTAAGCAAAGCTAAGCAATAAGGACACTCTTAAATGAATAAATATGAAGTTCTGACAGTTGGTCGGCATTTAAAGCATATTTCAGTGTACTGCAGATATGTGGGAATATTTATTATTGCCAAAGTCTATAATACAGGTAAATTCAATGAAGTTGAGTAGACACTTGATGTTTCTAGAGATCAACTAAGACTTTAATAGTGGAAAACAGTACTAAAATAAGAAAACTTTAAAAATCCAAAACATTCCAGACTGGAGTTTTTACTTTATTTTAGTGTTTTCAAAGTCTGCTATCTTGTTATATTTTTTATGTGATTATAAAAGCACAGACATTAATAGTTACATGAATCTACAACTCTGTTGCTCAAAGAGATTTTGTACAAAGCATTTCAGGAAGAAGTACCCGTGGTAAGACCATGAAACTATTCAATTATCATCACAAAATTAACATGTAACCTAAAGTTTGTTTCTATCAATGTGCTATTTAGGAGCAGCTTCCCAGTGTCTGACACTCTCAAATATGCAGAGAGACTGAAAGGGATGAAGAGAATCATCTCCACTCACCTATAGTTGGATCATGATAGTCAGGGAACCGATGGCTTATGAACTGCATTGTCATTGCTGGGGAGACAGAGGGAAGAAAAAAGAATTATATCTTTAAATAAAAACAGGAATCAGAACAAGCAGATAATTCACTTATTGAAGTATCATCTTAGAAAGTGAGTCCAAAGTTTGTTTTAGGTCTATTTCTGCAACAATTCATTGGCATTACAGCAATCACTAAGAACTGAAAACGGAGAAAAATATGAATTAAAATTCTTTATTTACCTTTATGTCTTAATTTTTAAACTTCATTGTATTAATTTCTGTATAATAATATTACATCTTTTTTACACTTGATAAAACCTGTAAATCTGATAACACATATAGATGAAAATTACCATGACAAAACCCATAAAATATGATTTACAAAACTGATTTATAAAAGTTGTTGTGGTGTTACAAACTGCCACTAACTGTAGTGCCTGATTTTATTTCTGGTGTATTTAGGAAAGCTTAATTCACTAAACTCGATGCAACAGATGAAGACTTCTTTTAACTAAAGCAGCTGCTTTCTGAAGAGATCATTTTATGACTAAAAAATACCTGCTTTCAGAAATTTTAGAAAAGTTGCATGAGACATCAGGAAAACTTCATTCTACCATTTGGAATAGGTGACATGCTGGAAGTGAAATTCCAATTTAAGTAGAAAGACAGAAACTTTCATATACTGTCCACCATGTCCTGTCCAACATGACATCTGAAGTACTTTGACTTTGAATAACCATGTGTGAGGGGTTTGCTGTGGCTGTTTTTTCTTCCTGGCAGTGGCAGCGGGGGGGGCCTATGGAGGAGGCTTTTCTTTGAGAAGTTGCTGGAAGCCTCCCTCATAGCCGGCAAAGGCAATGCCAGCCAGCTCCTGGCTGGACCCACTGTCGGCCAAGGCCAGACCAAGCAGGAGAGATTGAGGCACCTCTGTGATAACATATTTAAGAAGGGAAGAAAAAAGTAATAGAAGAAGAAGATGGCTGCTGGAGAAGAGCCATGAGAAGTTGTAACAGCAATGCAGGCGCCAAGGCCAGGACCAAAGGATGGGGAGAAGGTGCTCCAGGCATCGCCCTACAGTCCATGGTGAGGATCATGTGAAGCAGCTGTCCCCCTGCCGCCCATGGAACGGAGAGAACACAGGGATGCAGAGATCCACCTGTGACCCATGGAGGAGCCCAGGCTGGAGCAGGAGGATGCTGAAGGGAGGCTGTAGCTCGTTGGAGCCCACATTGGACAGAGTCCAGGAAGATGTGTAGCCCGTGGAGAAGAGTGCATGCTGTGTGGCAGAACTCTACCTGATAGGATCTGTGTGCTTTGAGATGGGACCCACATCGAAGCAGCGCAGCCAGTGCTTAAAGACCTGCACCCTGTGGAGTGACCCCTGGGCAGCAGAGTATGGAAGAGCTGTTGCCCCTGGGATTGGACTAATGCTTGAGAGAGTCATGAAAGACTTTCTCCTTTGGGGAGGGAGGGACCCTATGAAAGGCAGGGAAATGGCTTCTTCCCCTGAGCAGCAGCAGAAAAGCACCAATTGTCTGGCTTTCCCCTACTCCTGTCTTCCCTTGCCTTCTGGAGGAAAGGGGGAAATGTAGTATCTGTTGTAAAAGATGGAGGGGTGGGGGAGAAGGTTGCCTTTAAGATGATATTTCTCACATTAAGCTCTGATCTTGTTAGAAATAAATCCTTCACATTCCCCATCTTGGCATTTGTTTTGCCTGTGACAGTAAAAGATTTCTAATAGTTCTCATTCTTGTTGTTGCAAAAACCCTTCAGTTTTTTTCCTTCTCCTCTCTCTTTGTATGGGGAAAGGTGGGAATGAGGTGAGGTTGTGGGTGAATCCCTGGCATCCAGCCTGCACCAAACCAGGACACCATGAAAGTAAACTTGGGTATTTAGTGACCGCAGTAATACCATAAGTAATCAGAATAACATGGAAGATTACATCATTTTTGTTGTTTTTCCTCAGGAATTTGAATTTCTGGTCACTTGAATAGTAAGTGTGTCTATCAAATATTGAGACCTGTGAATAAAAGACTTTCAAAAGTGAAATCAGTGAATTCTAATTAAACAGAAGAGGGGAGGGGAAAGGTAAAAAAAAGTTGAACAGAATTTTGAAAATACTGCTTGATTTTTAAACTTTTTTATTTGATGACAGCATTAAAATTCATCCATAGCTACTATATGGATAACAGTTTAAAAAAGTATCCCACCTGAAAGATAATTATCAGTCAGACCACATTAAATCCAACATGAGATTTAGCCTTATGTCTTGATTATCTCAGTTACTTTCAATGTCAGAGGTTATGAACAAGAGGTAGATATTTTTTAAAACCTGCATATAAATATACCCATTTTTCAAACAACATTGTTTTAGTTTAATGTTTGTCCTCCTCACATTTTTGAGAAACAGGGGTTAAGGATATAGTTTTATAAAATGATACAGACAAGGGGTATTAAACATTTATTACCATGTTAATAAATTATTGCATCTTTAGTGTAGACAAATATAAATGTTAAGAAGCAGCATTATAAATTCATAGTTACCCAGAGAGGGTAACTATGTAAGAAAAAACTCATTCAGTCTAAACCTATTATAGGGGAATAAATCTACATACAGTGACACTCATGTCTTCTGTATCATCTGTTGTCAGATGCATTACTTTTAAGTACTGTGCATGTTTGGACATTTTTATTTCCAGGACACCTCTTGGTTGGTTTTTTTTGTGTTTTTTTTTTATCAGGACACATTTTTAGGCATCTTCATCTGATTACTGTTAGTAGTTTATGAAGAATAAATTGATGCCTAATATCTTCTGCCCAGTTTTCTTTTAGAAGGTGAGGCACCTCACAGAAATGCTCTTTATATGGTTCATACCTACACATTTCTAGCTTTCTCACGCCATGTGCCACAAATTAATTCGTTTCACTACCTGCTGCTTTTTCTTGCCAAGTGTTCTTCCGTTTTTCAAGGAAAAAAGCCCAAAAAAACAAACACAAAAACAAACTACTCTGTATATGATCTCATTCTGTTTTCTTTTGGACCTGTGCCTGTGTCACAAAATCTGCTATTACAACAGAAACAGATAGTCAGAACTCACAGTAAACATTTTTACTCTCTCCTGAGACAGTCCCAATTCACTACATCATTTATATCGTCATCAAATCCACAGAAACTAAGAAGACTGAAATAATTTGAAATCATCATATTGTATTAAACATCAAATTTTCTACGGTAATGTGTAAAAGTGGAAGTGTTCAAAAGCCATGTGGATGTGGCACCTGAGGATACGATTTAGTGGAGGCCTTGGCTGTGAGGGTTAATAGCTGAACTTTTTCACAGGTTCACAGGTTATTCTGAGTTGGAAGGGATGCATAGGATCATCTAGTCCAACTCCCAAGCGAATGCCCACCTAGGGATCAGACCCAAAAGCGTAGAGCCATGGGCAACACACTCCATCCATCCAAGCCTCCCATCGTCTAGACGATGTCACTGAGCTCCTCATCAAGTCTTCTCTTAAACACCTCCAGGGATGGCGACTCCACCACCTCCCTGGGTAGACCATTCCACTGAGAGATCACTCTCTCTGTGAAAAACCTCTTCCTAACACCCAGTCTAAATCTCCCCTGGTGTAGTTTAAGGCCATGTGCTCTTGTTCTGGTGTGGTCAGTCTGAGAGAAGAGAATTACACCCACCTGACTGCAACCTCCCTTCAGGTGGTTGTAAACAGCAATCAGGTAACCTTTCCCATCTGAATGGTTTTATTATTACATGATTATATACAAAATTAAACTGGAGATGCACAGAATCTGAGAAAGGTCGTTAGAGATGTACTCAACAAAAAGAAATGAGAACTGGCCAGGAAAACAACAAAGAAATGCTCCCTTTTACATACATTTTCTTCTTCCATGACAACACTTTTTCAAAAGTTCCTCCTAATAACACCAGAGGAATGAAATTCTTTGTCCACTTTAGTCTTTGTCACATTGTGCACAGGGATTTAATATTCTCTCCCAGAAACAGAGTACAGAAGAAACTGAGCTTCACTGACCTTTTCAATCACTGAATTACAACACAAAATAAGCAAACTTGGCCCTAAGTAATTAGAATTGCAACTCATCTTCCTCTGTGTGTTCTTTAAAATAAGAATTTGTATTTTCTGTTAAACTCTCCTGCATATGAGTACAGCAAGTATTTTCTGAACACTCATTCTAACAGAAAGCAACAATTGTGTCTTGGTCACCAACAAGAATTCCCTTATTCCATGAAGATGGAGGACAAAGAGATCTCAAAACATTGGTCTGATGTACAAAAACAGTGTCTAGTTTTACCAGGAGTTCCACAGACTTGGCTGCTGGATGGGCAAGAATTAGTTCCAAATAATGGTCAGAAGTTGGTGGAACACTTCCCAGAGGAAAACAATATTCAGTCTCCATTGGCATGAAACCACATAGCTCAGCTGGAGCCTCAAAATTTTATAGATATAAACTAAGGACTCTTAACTCTAATTTATGTCACACACAAAGCACTGTATCAAATATGGTTTTGAACCAGGATAGGAAAATAGAATAAATTGAAAAGACTAATATTTAAATAAATACATATATACACAAAGACAGGGTCAGTTAAGAAATAGTTAAAAAACCTTAAATCAAACTCTTCTAATCCATAGCAGATATTGTGATACATTTTGAATTGCAAGTTGCGTGAAAATTTTTAATGAATATTTTATGACACTGTGAAGAGCATTTCATTTAAATGGGACACGTACATCACAGAGCAGCTATGATAAGTAAAAGGATCATTGTTTCAGATGAAGTGTCTTCTTTATATCCATCTGTGGCTAAGAAAATGCAGGCTGCCTCAGCTGAATAAATGTAAGCCTCATAGGCATGAGTAACTATGCAACTTGAAAGATCTCCTATGTTTTCAGAAGAAGAAAGTGGTCCTGCATTTAATTTTTATTGTTCCCAAGCATGCTTTTCTAATGTTCATTAGCTACCTAGAAAGGTATAAATGATATCTCTGTTGACACCCAAGAATATATATTTTCTATGAATATTAAACTTAGTCCTCTCTTCTATTTTCAATATAATAGCTAAATTCCTCTTAACAATATTTTGTTTACCACTGAGGAGGAAATGCCATGCTTAGAAAAAGGCTGAGCTTGTATTATCTCTTCTGAAGCATCTTTTATCAGTGTAACAATACTAAATTTCATATAAAGAAGTTAGTAACTTTTAGAAATATGTTTGAGTGGACCCGCAAGCCAATAGGAAAAATGTTTTGATACTCCTGCAGCTGTGAGAGCAGATAGAATAGCGTCTCACTGTCTTTCTAATTTTTTCTAAACTAGATTTATATCATCGACTTTAAAAGCAGTCCTATACCCATTTTTCAAGGTTGGAGAGTATGTTGAAAGCTTACAAAATATTCTTTATGGTAATAATATCCCTGATGTGAATGTCTCGTCCTGAGGTTTTTACTCCTCTTTATTCACCCCAAAACATCCATATATTCAGAGTCACCTGGGTACTGGTTCAATGATATAAAAAAGCCTTTTCCAAAAGGGTCTTTACCCTCATCACAAAAGTCCTACACTTTGAATAGTCTGACAAAACTACCACAAGTAGTTGCAACTCAGAGATCAGTGATTCCATAGTGTTTATTCACAAAATTTTAATTTACATCCACTCTCTCAGTGGAGTCTTCATTTGTATTTTCGTAAACATTAAGGTTTCAGTGAGTTCAGAGTAGAAGATGAGTTTAAAAAAATATAATATAAAAAAATATAAAGTCTGTGGATTTGAGGTTTAGTTCATGAAGTTCATGAGAAAAGAAGAAAGCATATAGATATATGATTATAGAGAGAGAGAGATATAGATGATATAGATACATAAAGAATTTGGCAAAGAAAGGACAGGGTCAAAAAACAGGAGAGTAGATTATATTAACAAAGTATGTATGCTTATAAATAAATATGTAAAAATGTAATGATATAAAAGTCAAACTATTTCAGCACTCAGATAAGCATTATACTGCCACTCTTTTATCCCTAAAATACTCGATAGTTGAACACTTTCTGATGGTTTCATACCCAAGAGACCTTACTAAAGAGATCTTCTAAAATGTGTGATCTTTTCAAACACTCGTGCCTGAAGACTGGAATGTTCTGCCACTCTACTGTGCTCACCTGAGACATCGCCTGGAACACTGTGTTCAGCTCTAAGGTCTCCAGCATAAGAAGGACATAAACCTGTGAGGCAAGTCTAGAGGAGGAACACAAAGATGTTCAGAGGGCTGAAGTGCCTCTGCTATGGGGACTGTTAAGATTGCTCAGTCTCGAGAAGAGAAGACTCTGGAGAGACCTTAGGATCCCTTCCAGTACCTAAAGGGGCTCCAAGAGAGCTCTAGAGGGACTTCGCACAAGGTCCTGGAGTGACAGGACAAAGGGAAATAGCTTCAAAATGACAGGGGGCATAGTTACATTAGATACTAAATAGAAATTATTTAATGTGATGGTAGTGAGACACTGGCACAAGTTGCTCAGAAAAACTGTGGATATCCCATCCCTGGAAGTGTTCAAGACTAGGTTGGAGGGGGCTTTGAAAAACACAGTCCAGTGGAAGAGGTCCCTGCTTGTAGCAGGGGTGCTGGAATCACATTGCTTTCAAGTCACATCCAACCCCAACTGTTCTACATGTCCATGATTCTGAAAGCATTGCATAGGCTTCCATGGTTCCATGAAGTATTATTTCCTTTGCCTCAAAGGCCTGCCCATCTTCTATTTACTTCTGTCACTTGTCTTTCCCTATCTTTCACACCATTTCCTCTCTGGGAATCCACACTCTCTTGCCAGGAAGGTTGTAGGCTTTCCTTCTATACAGAGTACCAGCTAGAATTCTCATTTTCTTGTTTAAAAAAATAGTACACAAAAATGCAAGGGAAACATGTTAAAAGTAACTATCAAGAGAAAAACAATTAGCATGCATACTGATTGAAATAAGGGAGCTAGTTTTGTTCTTCATACAGGAACAAGACACAGGCTTGTTAATACAGTTTTGTGTCCTTTTCCACTTTAAATTAAGAGCAGACTGCAATCGAAGTGAGTTGAAGTGCAGCTAGTGGTGATAGAGAAAGGCAGAAATCAGCTTTCTTTGAAGAATATTCACAGTTTTATAATTGCTCCTCTTGAATCAGAGTGAAACAAAGGGTTCCATGCAGAAATCTGTATGTTAAGGCAATATTTGTCCAAAGAGTTGAAACAAAGAAGAGTACAATCAGTACCTCAGAAAGAAAAGGTAGGAAAATATTTTTTTTGTTTAGAACTCACCTTGAATGAATAAATGAAAATCACTAATCATAGAGCATCTCTCAACCTATTCTATCTTACAAGTATTATGAGTTCTCATTATTTCCCTTCAAGGTGTCATTAGTGGAACAGACATATATCAAGTACACGTTACAGCTTTCCAGAATGGACTGAAGAATGAACAGAGACATTGTGCAAAAATTCATCCAGGACTTGAGAAACTTTCAGGAAAACTTCATTCAGCAAAAGTGCTCCCCCTGCAGAAAAGTTCTGTGTCTTCTGAATCAGCATATTCTAGTGAAAAATGGCTGTACTAGAAAATTCTGTCTATCATTAATATCAACAGCCAGACTCAGTTCATGGTGCATTGTTGGAAGGCAAAATACAGTGCATTGTAAAATTCATGTTAAAAAAATCTGTTTAGTGTTTAAGGATATGGGAAAGATGAGGGTTGCGTTTATTCTCCATATAAGAGACGTCATTATAATGTGATAGAAATTAATGTTAATGACAAGGTAGATTGCTACCACTTATGAGTAATTTCCTTGCTAGTATATCCCTGATCCCTTTCTGAAAAGTCTTCCACGAAAATATTGAACATTCCCTACACTACTTAGCTTATGTGACTTGACAAGATGTATTAATAAACAGAAATTACTGCTGGTAAATGCTGCCATTAGTGTATTTTCCCACTGTGTTCTTTCTACCAAGTTAAAATCAGAGGGAAAACTTAATGTGTCTTCTATGTTTCTTCACCTAGAAATTCTAATGGCAACTTAAGCTTTCCATCAGCGAGCAATCCAAAATGTAATGACATAAAAGGGTTTTCAAGCAGTCTCCAAGATAACATGAATTTTAAAAAAACAATACATTAAGTAATACTAGAAAGACTCTATTTTCACATATTATTTCATACAAGAATAGAACAGATCTTTTGTAACTTTTGTAAACAGGCACATTTCAATTAAACTCAATGGACAAATCTCATTTCACAAAGGCAGTACAGCAAACAAGAGAGAAATAGTGTAGTTCTTCATACAAGTGGGCCCTGGTTTGCAGCTACCAGCCTCAGGTATCATTAGCTCACTGAGAAAAAGACTTTGAGGGAAGGATAAAATAATTTTATTCTATTAAAACACATTTATCTCTCTCCCTTTTTTTAACTGCTGACATGTTTCCATGTAATGATAACTTCAGAGGCTCAGACGTGGTTTACTGCTGTTTCAGGTAGTGGCAAATTGACGTTGTTTGCAGGTTTCCTAACACAAACTAGTGGTTAGCTCCTGTGATACCTTCCATGTGAAATTACAGCCCATACATCAAGCAGTGATGAATTGGCAGTGACAGCAGCAGTATTTTCTTGTGAGTGGGAGAATAGTTGCTGTTCTCTAATGTGGTAACAACTTTTCTGTACATCAAACCTATGGTCTGGAAAATCGATGACACATCAAAGAGGAAGATAAAACTCTTCCATTTAACCCTTCACTGAAGTCTTATTCAGGGTTAAAAGAGACCCAAGTTTTTATTTATTCTTTCCTTACCAATGATAGGGTTTTCTCAGGATACCAGTTACAGTGAATAGAGGATTACATCCAGATTCACAGATACTGTTCTCACTCAATTTCCTTCAACGGAACAGGCTTTAGGTGCTTATCTGTCCTTGTTGATCTGAACAGTAACCTTTTGGGTCTCTGTCAGAAAAATCAGATGTATTTTTGAAAGTTTATGGAATCACAGAATCATTTACATTGGAAAAGCCCTCTAAAATCATTGACTCCAACCATTCCCCCAGCACTGCCAAGACCACCACAGACCCATGTCCCCAAGTGCCACATCCACACGGCTCCACCACTGCCCTGGGATGTCTGTTCCAATATTTTACAAATCTTTCAGTGAAGAAATTTTTCCTAATATCCAATCTGAATCTTACCTGGAAAAATACGAGACTATTTCTTCTTGTTCTATCACAGAATCACAGAATTAATAAGGTTGGAAAAGACCTTTGAGATCCTCAAGTGCAACCTATTACCTATCACCTTGTTACCTGTGAGAAGAGAGTGAACCATAGCGAATTAACACCTGCTGTCAGGTAGTTGTACAGAATGACGATTATTGTTGATGATTAAGTTACGATCTTTTGTTTCCTGCTGCTGAATGAGCTTTCATTGAAATAAAAATAATTTATTGAGAAAAAATTGATTTACAAGAAATTCAAGAAAGGAAACTANTGGGGTCTGACCAGCGCTGTGTACAGGGGGAGGACAACCTCCCTGGACCGACTGACCACACTGTTCCTAATGCAGGCCAGGATGCCATTGGCCTTCTTAGCCACCTGGGCACACTGCTGGCTCATATTGAGTTTCCTATCAATCAGTACACCTAAGTCTCTCTCCACTTCACTAGTCTCGAGCCATTCCTCCCCCAGGCGGTAGCGGTGCATGGGGTTGTTATGGCCGAAGTGAAGAACCCGGCACTTAGTTATGTTAAATCTCATAAGGGTAAATTTACTGTTTTGGACTGATGGTATCAAATTATTCAATCTATGGAACTGATTTACTAAATTATGGTTAAGTATTTCATGGTAAATTACATGCATATAAACTTCTACTATAAATTATGTGATTTATAGATAATTTTTCCTCATTTTCACAATTTTTTTAACAATTGTACTTTTAGGGTATCTTAACATGAAGTTTTTTCCTTTCAATGTAAAACATAAACATCATCTCAAATACTGTATTTTGGTCAGAAATACTCTCATCCATTCTTTTAACATCTGACACATATTTTTCCCAGTCATAAAATTGGTATCTGAGTTATATTGAAAGAAAATTGACTAAGATAGAAGGAAACATTTCTGAAGATCCACCTAAATTCAGAAAACAGACACCAGAATATTGCTACAATTCCAGTAATTAGCTGAATTCATCAAAGACATTTGATTATTCTCAGAATGCTGTCTTCAACAATTTATTTTCCAGTTATGTATTGAAATTTATATTTATTTTACTGGAGTTATTGATCCCAGTGAAGTTAAATACTGTATCATTTGTATTATATGATTTGAAAAGTGTTCTTCACTACTTACACAACTTTGAACTAAACATATTTTCCTTGTCATCTCTCAGAGATATTTTCTCTTCTAGCTAATTAGGAACACTATAATGAAATCAAGTCTGCCTCATTATCTTTTACACCAACATGAGTTCTTAACATCTTTGTTGCAGTACTAAAAGCATTTCTGTAAGATTAGGAAAAAGTGAGGCTTGTGAGGTTCTTCAGTTGTTCGCTCCCTCTGCACACACACATGAGCACACACAAAGTAAAAAATCCAGTAAACATTAACTGTTACACCCAGAACAAATCAAACCATTGAGAAGGCTTGGAATTCAAGAAAACAAGGTCTTCTGGATGGAGAATTAATTCTGTATTGCTACCAGCACCATGTAGAACATGGTTATACAGGGAAAATGGAAATCGGAAAGTAACAATAATAATGGAAACAGAAAATGGTTTGAGTTTTAAGGGACCCTAAAGACCTTAAAATCTCAGCACCAAAGCTGACAGAGCTCAAGAAACATTTTGACAGTGCTCTCAGGAACTTGGTGAGATTTCTAGGATACTGTGTAGGGCCAAGAGTTGGATTTAATGATCCTTGTGGGTCTCCTCCAACTCAAGATATTCTGTGACTCTGTAACATGTAGCTAAGCTTGGAGACCACAACCCCTTGGAATAGGCTAGGACACCTTCTTCTATCCCAGGTTGCTCAAAGTCCCATCCAATCTGGCTCTGAAATTTTAGACACTCTGGAATAGACCTCCTATGGTTCAAAAGACAGAGAAACCCTGCCCATTCACATTTTGCATATTCGTGTATTCAATCACTTGTGGCTGGATTTTCAGCGAGTTGTGAGACTGTGTGCATGCTGGGAGGCACCAAGAGGTACTTCCTCCACTGTAATGAGGTGTTACAGTGCGAGCCATGCTCCCAGGACTGCCCTCCAGACATAATGAGTGGAGGGTGCATGGTTGCAGGCCAGGGGTTATTGAATATTCATGGGTTCAGTATCTTCATGGATTGTATAACTCGTGGGACCTGCCCAGACCCATCCCCCGCCCCGACTTCCAGGGGTGCCCTGTAATGAATTTAATACTTTAAGGAAATGGGAAAAAATATAGTACAGTGAGCCCCTGCATATTCACAGTCCACTATTTGTGAGCTTCAGTATTTGCAGTTGATTTTTCTGTGAGCTGTGCGACATCGACGCATGCCCAGAATGCACTGGGACCCCAGTCGGTCTTGCTGCTTGCGCTGCAAGCTCAGCTGCCCCCCCTCCCCCCCCCCTCCCCGCCACTCACAGGG
>WEKX01025718.1:161572-171796 GCA_013390025.1 Pitta sordida | reverse complement strand
GGAGCTGGCATTGTTCAGCCTGGAGAAGAGGAGGTTCAGAAGTGACCTCATTGCTGTTTACAACTACCCTAAAGGAAGTTGCAGTCAAGTGGGTGTAAATCTCTATTCTCAGGCTGCCAGCACCAGAACAAGAACCTGGCGTCTTAAGCTATGCCAGGGGGGATTCAGACTGGATGTTACGAAGAGTTTTTTCACAGAGAGAGTGATCCCTTAGTGGAATGGTCTGCCCAGGGAGGTGGTGGAGTCGCCATCCCTGGAGGTGTTTAAGAGAAGATTGGATGAGGAACTCTTTGACATGGTCTAGATAACGGGATGATGGGATAAGGAGTTAGGTTATTATATGAAAAGAAATAAAAGATGACAACATGACCCTGAGATTAGCATCAGGGTTGTGGGTTCAATCACTGTATGGACTTTCACTTAGGAGTTGCACTCGATGATCCTTGTGGGTCCCTTCCAACTCAGAATATTCTGTGATGCTGTGAAAAGTGCCAGGACTGAGCTCAATACAATTACAGGAGATATGGAAGTAAGTGAGATTCAGGAAGTAATATGAATTGAAATAAAAATCAGCAGAAGAAATCCTGAGTTTTTGTTCATTAATATTTTCCCTCTCAGCTCTTAAGTGAGCCTCTCCCCTACCCTGAGCACACACGCTTCTATTGCTTTAGCATTTCATTGCAAACAGACTGTTACACAGTGGCTAAGACAGTAAAACTCTGCAGCTGGACTAATGAAAGAAGACATGGTTACTGTGAACAAACATAACCTACAGGGCTCCTGTCACATTAATTGACCAGCAACTTGGAGGCTGAAGTCAGTGAAACAGAACAAGAGGAAATAACTAAGAATACTGGAGTACTGGAACATGGCTTTGAAAACTCTCACGTGGATTTACTGATGAAAAGAGCTAAACAAAGCCAGTGTTTCTCGGAAACAGGCAATGGTTTCCTATTTTCCACAGATTAATAGAGTTAGTGATGTCATGAAAAAGCTTTCAAAAACCAAACACACTCAAGCAGATGAACACAAATTCACTCTAGCTGACTTGTTTAAATTCACTACAACAATTTAAGGATTGGATTACTCACCCTACACTGCAGACCATGAGTAATAGTCAGCAAAATCAATGGGTGTTGCTCACAACCTCCATGGTGAGAACTGGAACATGCATTCTGCATGTTCACACAATTTCATTTAAAGTTGTTTCCTCATACCAGTTATACTAACAATTAGAGTTAAGCTGAAAGTGTGGAAGAAGTCAGAGAAGTTTCCTTTCTAATCTCTTATACTGTATTGAAATAACCACAGAGTGAAGATAATTCATTTCATGGTGAGTAGGTAAAGCACAAATTAACAAGTCATAAAGTGATGCGAAGCTGCATGGAGTTTAATGGCGCTCTTCTTGTAGTGCCCAATGTCTGATATGCAGTTGCAGTCTTAATTTCGACAACATGGTAGGAAATGAGGCAAGGCCAGGCCAATTCAGGCTCAGTGGTTTCTGATCATCAGTTAGTTGTCTGATTTATTACCATATGGTCCCTATGAAGATTCTCCCTCAGTCTCTAGACATTCAGAATGACACTGGTTTACTACTTTCTCTTACTGCATGAAATCAGAGAAGTCCCCAAGTTTCCAACTGAACAACCACTGATCTGCTTTGAGAAGGTGGTGAAGGAATCCCTGTTTTGAGGAGATATTCACACTATTTGGCCGAGAACTGCTGTGGAAGGGATTATTAACTATAGCACACACATAGGATTGCATTGTTACAAAAGAGTCTCCTGATACTGTTGCTCTTTCAAAAGCATGGACGGTGATATTAGTCGGCACTGCCATACTCATTCAAGACATTGCATAAACCTTTGCTCATTAGCTCACCAGTCCCTTCCAAACTGTGTCAAAACCGATTTGGGGAACTGAGACCAGAGAGAACAACAGTAAACTCATTAAATGCTCAACTTAATGGCATCACTTCTCCCATTCCCCATTCACAAACTTTAACAACTACCAAAATGTTCCCAGGCCTTTCCTGGCCTGCCCTATTTCTTCTCCTGGCTGTGGTACCACAGCTCTTGGCCCAGGCCTCTAGAAGCAGAGCCTCTGGCTGACCAGCAGACCAGTGCAGATGCAGTTTGATGACCAATGGCTGTGGAAATAAGACTAGATTCTCAGTCACTAATTTCTGCTAATCACTAGACAAAGGTGATGAAAACCAGAAAGGAAATCAGACAAGGTGACTTGGGTGAAAAACATCAACAAAGACCAAATTTTGAAAGTGAATATAAAAGAGAGGTTGGGTTATTCAATTCAGTAAGATGAAGACCAAGAAGTATTGCTGGTATGTACAAATAAATCTATCTTGAGATACAGAAATTACTTAAGTCAAAGGACAGTGAAAGTACCAGAATGGAAATCAACCAGCCAAGATCAACTCAAGGCTCAAAATGAGATGGACCATTAGTCATGTCAGGCGTCATCTTCTTGGGCACACCTACTGATGGAGAAGTGAGCTGAAACAAAATACACTAAGTTTAAATGGAACATGATAAAAATTAAAGGTATTATAATACGTTGCTGTTTCTACCAGCTGAAACTGGATTTTCTAGGACAGAATATACTTTATGTTGGTAACACAGAGTTTCTGAAACTACATGGAACTCTTCCTTTATTTACAAGGCAAGATTGGTATTTGTAATATTCTCCAGTTGCAAAGGGAAAACTGAACTACAGAAAAGGTTGATGACTACTAGCTAGGCCATCTCCGTGCTCTCAGTAACACCATGTAGACTCTTTATATCCGTTCCTGTTATTTGATATAAATGACTAATTTTTCCCTGAAGCCATTATAGTCTACCATTTTATTATGGCTGTTCTACATCCACATCAAAATTCATAGCTTTAAAGCAGGATAATACAATATAACATGGGGACTCCTGCAGATTGGTCAGTTCTGTCTAAGATAAATAAACAAAGTTAGTAGACTTCAACTTTTTTTTGTGCTACTCTACACTTGCAGTAGAGAGCTCAGGAATAAGACTGGACTATTCCAAAATAAGATCATTCCACTGCAAACACTTACTTAATATTTATCTAGATTTCTGGTTACCGTTCTTTTACTAAAAATGTCCCACCCTCTATGCAAAAAAAAGCTCAACCCCCGCCCCCCAAAAAAAACCCCACAAAAAACAGTCATTACCTTGAGAGAACAAAAATAAGCACAGTGATCCTCCACATAGTTGCGATCCATAATTTGCGGGATCCAATTAGTCGCTGCTGATTTTCCAGCGAGTTGTGGGACCTGGCACGTGCGTAGAACCTACCGCGAACCCAGTCTGCTCAGGATTATGTAAATTGGTCCCAGCCGGGAGCTACCGCGGCGTAGTCGGGATGCGCTTAGTGTAAATGTGTGTTTTGCATGGCTGGTATTGTCCTCCACAGCGGTACAAGATAGGGTGATTGGGCTGCCATTGTGCGTGTCTGTACACGAGACTGGGGGGGGGCACCTTCCCCCCTCCCACTCCTGTGGTGCCCTTTGTGTGCCCACGGTCAGGCAGGTCCCGAGGCTGGTGCAGGGTGGCCGCCAGCCCCGGTCCCGCGCCACCNCCTCCCTTGCTGGAGTACAGCCATGTCGGGCAGCCCACAGGCAACTGAAACAAGTCCCGCTCTCAGAACCGTCGTCCAGACCTTATTAGGGGAGGGACGTGGCTAAGGGCATAGCATACTAGACTACATAGTGGGGTAGCTATCTTTGCGGATTCCAGGACTCGCGTGAAGAGGGCCAGACCTGACAGCCCGCACGTAACGGGAGGTCACTGTAACACAGTATTTCTTCCAAGAAGTGTTATTAAACACTTACAGCATTATGCTTTAAAATAGGGAAGGATCACTCAGTTTAAAACACTACTGTGGTGTGGCAAAATTAATTCAGCAGCTAAGGAGTACTGGGGCCAGGATACCCCTCTGACATTAGCAATTAGCTTATGCATTCTGAATAAAAATCTACATCACTTTATCTAAAAGACAAGACAGAAATTCTGGAAACCACTACTATCACAGAGATGTCCTTCACACATGGAAAAAAGGGTACAACACTGTTGTTTCTTCTGAAGTACTATCAACATTTGCATCAAGGAGACAAAGAGCACAAGTGCTTTGTGCAATAGTTATCCTTTGTATATCCTACGAGTATTACTGTTCAGAGTCAGAATCCAATTCCATGAGTTGCCCTTGCATTTCGCTGGAAGTGAAAGTAAACGAGATCATCAGGGCATTGGAAACTTATCAAGGGGATTGGAAGAAATCACAAAACATAAAAGGAATCAATTTTTGTTCATTTCCTGTTTACAATCTACCATGTTACCATATAGGTAAATTAATTTTTTGTTGGTTTATTTTTTTTTAATAAACAAGTGTCATTCTCCACTGAGGATCAAATTCTCATCATGTTACATAAGGGACTCCTGCACTAATTCTTAATATTAATAACATGGAACTACTGCTAAAAATCTGCATCTTCCACCTTTGTAGGAAAAATCCTGTCATATGGGGAAATGACATCCTAATGCTCAGAGTAGGGTCAATGATGCTGGAATAGCAGATGCTTTTTCCTCTCCACACATATGTAACTTAATTACTGACCCAACTTTAAACCTATTCTGACACAAATTCATTTCCATGCTGAAATGCCATACACAAAGTTTAGCCAAAAGCAAATTTTTATGGACAACTCAAAAGACCCTAAGGACACAGTTTGCAGAGGAAAGAAGGACTGACAGAATAATCAACATGGCAGCTACTATCATCACGCCTTTAATACCTAAAGGGCAGAGATATACATATTAACACTTCTGTTTTAAATTATTATTTATTGTATGGTAAGTGCTGAAGACATTCTGCTCAGTAAACGATTCACTGCTCTAGAAAACTCTCATGATGCAGCTTTAAAACTGCAAAAACCTCTGAAAATCTTTGATTATGACCCAGATGACTCAACAGAGGTTTGTGAGTATAGCTCTGACTAGAGTCAAAGAAGAGACATAGAGAAGATGCCATACATCAGAAGACATAGAAAATACAGGTAACACAGAGCTTTTATAAACTCCCACAAAAACCACATTTGCTTCCCCAAAGTGGAACTTAAAATAGGGATCTCTTCTGATAGCTTTGGAACAGGCGGAGAATGGCCACCTTCTTTGTGCTTCTAACTTACACCTGTCAAACAAAGCAAGAATAGGGAAAAAGCCTCATCTCAAATTGCCCTGGAGGGTCAGCTCCAGGGAAAGAGAGGCATTCATATTCCAGGTCAAATTAATCCTTATGTTTTCCACTAAGAATACTAATTGTGATAGCTTTCCTGAGCTGGAAGTTACCCATCAGAAACAGTGTTGATGCCACAAATTGATCGCCGAAAGCACATGCAGAGACTGGGCATTATTTTTCAGAGGCTTTCTCTGTCAGCCTGCTCCAGAGTCATGCCCATCTCATATGCATAATATGGTCCAGACGAGGACACCACAAACTTTGTCCTTCTCTTGTAAGGTGTATGCGAAAGGCAGAGGGGCTCATGTTTACTAGCACTGAGCACAAGGCTGTGTACCATCACTGGCCTCTGCAACTTCTTGCTCTGCTCTGGATTACACAGGACAGTGAATCAGCCTCTGCAAGCCCTCATTCCAGAACATTCCCCAATTCTAAATCCTTATTCCACCATATGTAGCGCGATTCAATCAGTTGGCATAGAATGTGATGTCCACTTCCAATGATTCCCTTGACTTCATCAAGCTTTGAGTGCAACCTTAAAGAGCAGAATGCACACAAACTCAAGCAAGCTTTGAAAAGATAGTTTCTAGTCCTAGCTGACGTCATCTTGATTCTGAGTGATACTGAGAAAAGTATATGAAAGACAAAATAAACCCAGTGTGCAGGTAAACACTTCAGATGTGCATGTCAAAAGCTAGACTTTTGAACCATCTGCAGAGAAGTGGCAAATTTTTATGAACAGGTTAACAGAAGACTAAAATTGCAGAGGAAAAGCATATGTCCACACATCCTTATGGGCAGAGCAACTGCATTAGCTGTTTTAATTCCCTTCTGAGCTCCCTCTGAGTGCATTCAAACCTGGGAGTTAGAAGTGACCAAACTGTGGCTGAAATTACTACTTAATGTACTTGTCGCAGAAGATCTTTATTAGGTATGGAAAAATTGCTATTTAAATTAAATATTGTGGAGACCTTCCACTGCTGGAAGCTCAACTTTTACCTACACAAATGTGCATGAAGATACCAGAAAACATTTTCTCCAGACTGTCTATGCATATGTGTTATCACTGGTAACAGATGCTTTGTGAAATTCTGCACAATACCCACTATGCAGCCAAATAAAAACCCAATTGGCCACAAGACGTTTAAACAAAGAAAACTCAAGGTATGTCACTGGAATAACTTGAAATCTTCAACACAATACAAAGCACACTTGAATTATGTTAAAATGCTGTGATCTTTGTATCACTTGATCTGAATAATCAGACATTATCTGTACCCTAGTTCTGAAAGTACAAGCTGGCATGACAGAGGGCTCAAGCAAATAAGCGTCTTTTGATGCCTGAAAGTGAGATATTTCTGGATCTACAAATCTGGGTGAGACAGCTCACTCAACAGCTTACGAGGTGAACTGATGTACAACAAAAAAAAGATGCAAAGCATGGAACAGAGACATTTAAAAGACCAAAACATTAGGCAAACTTAAGAGAAAACGCACAGAACGACTTAAAATTTGTCCATCTTTGGGAATATGCTTCTATTTCTATTTCACAAAGGTCTGGAAACCTCTCCCAAAGATAGTTGTCTACATCCTTTCAAGGAGTTAAAAAGACTTCACCCTTCTTCAATCACCCCCTTCATCTCAGGGAATGAGCCTGAATAAGTCATAGGGGAAAAGAGAGTGTTGTTTAGCTGCCAGATGAGTGCAGGGCTGTGAACAATCCTTGACAGAGCAAGGAACAGCAACAGCTCATATATATGGGCAGGTTTCATTACATGCTCCCCGTCTGCTTTGCTCCTGGTGGTAGGTCATTGTGTAATGCCTCTGAGGTTAGAACAACACCCAGAAGGTGGTGAACCTTTGGTCTAACCACCTTCTCTGCCTCACAAGGGTCAAATCTTGATTTACAGTATAGTGTTCTTCTTGCCAAGCTTGAGGCAAATCGTGAAGATTCGTGATCCACTAGTATTGTTCAGTATCTGCCACTCATTCTCACAGTTTACAGAGGGGGAAATCCAGCGTTTTACATACTTCTCCTGGGGTGATGAATATACTTTGCATACATGAGTATTATATTTAATGGCCACTGAATGACAAATATACAATTCTGAAAGCAATGCAGAACCCCAAGGCTGTATCTTTTTATATCTGTACCTTAGATCTAAGTTAATTAGACTTCCCCAGGGTCAAGAATGCTTCACTTACAGACACCAGTAATAATTAAGCCTGAGACAGGGACCAAACTACTGGTCCATCCCAACTGGACGGGTGCCAGTTCTTGAATAAGACTTCAACTCTAGACATCTACAGAATTTAAAAATGAAAAAATAAGGCGGCATTAAAGTATAAAGGAGGATAGTAGCAGATGAATATTTTTGCAGGATTACAGTTTGGAATTTCAGCAACTATATCACTACTAAACTATTTTTCGTTCGATAAACTCTCTAGTGCCCAAAGCCAGACACAGTATAAGCAACTAATTTTGAAGAACAGTGGGACCATGTAAATCACTTAAATTACTGAATTTTAATTAGAACTGGCATTAGAAAAAATTACTTCTATCTTTCATGTGCATGCACTAAGAAAATGTTAGGAATCAAGAAATGTCACTACAGGAAAGGCCTCGAAATACACACTACGCTCTCTACTTTAATTGACACGGTTACTCTTGAAACATTACTACCTTTTTTACTGGTTAACACGGTAGCCCCAGAATCCAATCCGGAAATTTTAAAAGCTTCTACCACTATGAGTTTCTCAAAAAATACATGTTTACTGCATCATGTCTTCTTAAATGCAAATTGATGAAGCGTACTCCGAGTTTTTCAAACCCAGTAGTATGTACTAGCCTTGAGTTCATCTGTGTAGCACAGCTCCACCCTTTGTTCAACAGCTGCAGTAATAAACTGTACCACATACGAAAGAAGCAATGACAATTTAGTTGCTACACACGTGACATCTTTCTTAACGCTTTCTTAAAAGTGTTAACAGTTTTGACAGGTCACAGTTAATTCTGTGTTACTGCGTACCAATGTGCTGCTGAAACTGATACTTTGTATATTAATATTGGGTTGGGTTGTTTGGTTTTGGGGGGGATGGGGTGTTCGCATTTTTACATTTTGGGGGACGGGGGGGAGGTTGTTGTTGGGGTTTTTTTGTTTTTCTCCAATATTTCATTCTTAGGACAACAGAATCAAGTTACTTCATCAGCTTTCAGTTAGAGAATAATGTTGAATACAAGGTTTTGAGAATACAGCAGAGCCAGCCAGAACTACAGGCTACCACTCTACCAACAAGACTGAGCGTTCAGTTCCAGTAAATAAAGCAGACAACCTGAGCACAGCCGGCAGGACTCTGGTCAGCTGTCTGAGAGCTTCTCTGACAGAGCCTCTGAACAACTGCCAAGAAGCTGTCGTTTAAATGGAGCTAGGGTATATTTTTAAAAAAGAAAAAAGTGAGATTTGAACGTTGAAATACAAATTAAGAGTTCATACCCCTAACTGATGGTGCTTTTCACAGTCATCTTCTTACAAGCTAATTCACTCACCTCCTCATTCCGCTTTTCCGAATCACTTGCCTTTAAAAGGAAAGCAGCAAAGCAAAAAACTGGAAACCTAATTCTGAGAGGATTCTTTATCTTTCAGGATAACAAGGAGCAAGGAAAGTTTGGAGAAACTCGCGCGAGTAACAGGAACCGCCGGACACGCTCAGCTTAAGCCCCAGAACTCGCGGCGCCGCCGGACCGGTGGGGCCGTGCTCCGTCGCAGGAGCGCCGGGGAACGCCCCCGTGCCGGGAGCAATGACGGCGGGCAGCGCCGGCCCCGCACGCAGGTCGTGCTTGTGGCGGGGAAGCGGCGGGGAGAGGAGCTCGGGGGTCGCGGCCAGTCTACCCGCGTATCCCCACCCACGGCCATTACCTCGATGTATGGGACGATTTTGCAGGAGAAGTCTTCTAGGAGCCACTTCTTCGTGAGCTCCTGGAAGATGACCAGCGGCAGGCAGAAGAAGACGATGAGGAAGTCCCAGAAGGCCAGGTTGGCCAGCAGGGAGTTGGAGATGCTGCGCATGTAGTAGTTGTGGCAGACGATGCACATCACTGCCATGTTGCCCATGATACCGATGCCGAAGATCACCACGGAAAGGCACATGACAGNCGGCGTCCGCCCCGCTCGGCGGGTCTGGAAGCAGGAGACATGCCCGCCCGGCTCCTGGGAACTGCCTGCCTCGCTGAGGCCGGAGCGGGAGCAGCCGCGATGCCGGTGCTGCTGGGGTCTGCCGCGGGCAGCTGGCGGCGCGGCGAGCGGAGCGGCGAGGAGCCTCTTCTCGCCACCACCCGGGGCAGACTCAGAAAGTTGTGTCGCCGTCTCCGACGCGCTCAGTTAATGTAGCAAGTACAGCGCCGGGAGGACTCCCTCCCGGCGCTCCGCCCTTTCTCGGGACCGCTGCCTCCTCGCCAGCAGCCGCACCGAACGCGTGCTGGCCATTCGCGTCCTCCCGCCGTCGCGGGCACAGGTGTCTCTACAGGTGAGGAAAGATCTCTCGAGGAAGTCACCTCCCCTCGCCGGGCGGGTGCGAACACTAATTCCTCCTCTCCGGCAGCGCGGAGAACACGGGGTGTTGCGCGCAGCTCAGGGCGTTTCAGAGCTTTGCAAAACTCTTGCCGGGGTCGGTCACCGCACCCTCCGAGCGCGAGCACGGCCGGGATCGCAAAGTTGCTGCCGACTCCGGGCGGGCGCAGCGCCGAGACCGACCCCTCGGGGCTGCTCCTGCCTCCCGAGTCGTGCGGACACCAGAAGCAGGTGCTGCAGCCACGGCCTCCCGGCCGGGCAGAAACTACTCTGCGACAGGCTCTGCTGCTGTTCCCGGCTGCTCGCAGCCCCGGCCCTGCTCAGCCCGGTGCGGCTCGGAACGGCTCCGCCGCGGCTCCCGGGCCCGAGCAGCGCCGCGGCCGCAGTGCGCAAG
>WEKX01025718.1:131954-161456 GCA_013390025.1 Pitta sordida | reverse complement strand
CGAGTCTTCGCTGGTTCGACCCGGCCTGAAGAGCTGGCGGGGTCAGCGGGGCCGAGGGGAGCGATAGGGGAGCGGAGCGCCCTGCGCCCATACGGGGTCTCTCGGCCCCGCACGAAGCCCGCGCCATGGGAGCAGCGGGAGGGTGGGAGGCGGTGGGGAAACTCGGCGCAGGAGCCGAGCTGGAGGGGCCAGCGGCCACAGCCGAGGGAGAAGGTGACGGGTGTGTTACCCCTATCGGAGCGCGAAATGAAGCATCAGGCTGAGCTGGAGGAGGTGGTGGTCAAATATCACCGCGCACTAAAACAGCATCCGAAGCGTCTCCACAGATTTCTTTCATGCTTTGGGCATTTGTGTATAGTTTTGTTTCTTGGCTTTATACAGTCAGATAAACTTCACAGGTATTTTTTATGGTTTCCCTGATTTTTATTTCATTCCTATAACAACTTGCCGAAGTTGGATGCAGTAAATAAAAATTGATTACCCTTAAGGTGTACTTTTGTCACCTTTGTTTCAGTTTTTAAGAATTTTCATGCAACTTATGCCCAACTAGTTCAAAAGTTTAAAACTTTGTCTATAAAGCAGTTTGAGAAACATTCTTTCCCCCTGTCAAGCTTAACCCATTTGCTGTGAAGATCAGAAACTTAGTAAAATGTGCCAGAGCTTCCAGATACAGGAACTGAAATCAGTATTGTTGATCTAATAGTCCTGTAAGTTCTTTTCTGGTGGGCAGTTTCTAAAGACTTGAGATCCGGAGGACATGAGATGTGGTTGCAGGTTGGGGCTCTTTTTTTTTTTTTGTATTAATGATCAACAATGGAAACCATGTAAATTAACAGTAATGGGAAATATATACATCTCATATGCACATAAACCCAATATCTTAGCTGCAACAAAGGAGGGAATATTAGTACATTTCTTTTCTCAGTGGGGTGGATTCAAGCTGTAGTGTCAGAAGTATCTTTTTTTGAGAATTGTTAATTATATTGAAAACTGCTGCACAAGTTCTCCTAGCTGTCAGAGTGTCATGGTTTGACCCTGGCTGGATGCCAGAGAGTCACCTACAACCTCTCCTGGAGGAGAAAAACTGGAAAATAAAACTGGAAAATAAAACTGGTCAATAAAACTGGTCACAGGTAAAAAGCAAGGCAACTACAAGTAAAGAACATAAAGGGTTTATTTACTAACTAACAAGATCAGAACTGCAAAGGAAGCATCATTTATAAGGCAACCTTTTCCCCCCACCCCTCCTTCTCTCACAACATATAATATTCCCTTTTTCACCAGGAGACAAAGGGGGAACATAGGGTAGGGGTAAACCAGGCAAGTTGGTATTTCTGACCAGATCCAGGGTAGGAACCATCTCTCTGCCCTTCCATAAAGTTCTCTCTCTCTCTCACGAGAGGGAAAGGTCTTTCATGACCCCCTCCCAACCAAGATCTCGACCCGAGCTGTTGCGAAATTCTCTGTGGTCCAAGTGGCACATCACAGTATGCAGCTTTTAAGTGCTGTTTTTTTTCTGCTTCATAATGAGCCCACCCAAAGTACACAGATCCTATCACAATGCACAAAAAGTCTATCCACAGGATCTCTGCCGAGCTCTCAGCTAGCTCCAGGCTTCTGTTTCTGGGCTCCAAAAAAACATGGGCAGTTTGTCCAGCTTTATCTCTCCATCTTCAGTCGTGGCTTAGATGGATTCTGCAGTACTGGTTCTCTCTCTCTCTGGTCCATAGGTTTTCACTATGGTCAGTCCAATTCACAAGCAGCAGCGGGATGCCTGGAAGAACATCTCTACCCCTTCTCTCGTGGACCTGGGGGCCTTCGATCTCTCAGCCTCCCGACGCAGGTTCTGAACCGGCACTCTACATCTTGCTACTGAACTTTTTTTCTTCTCTCCCAAGTATGTTATTCACAGATTCACCTCTATAACCTTGAAGGCCATGACAGCACGGAGAGCCCAGGCAAGAACTGAGCTGTTAACCCGCTCGCTGCCAGAGCAGCAGAAAAAAAACCCCTAAATTATAACACAGAGGTAAACTGTACATAAAGGTACTCACTAAGCTGACTTTGCTGTCAACAGAGAGAAAAAAATGTCTTTGTGAGGTGGTTTATCTGATACTGATGTTGAAGATATGTGGTATAAAATCCTGACTGGAGGTGCCTCTCACACATATCTACTCTCGGAGGAACTTTCTTAAAATCTTTGGATGCAAAATGTGATCTTGCAATGGCTAAAGCTAGTGAGTCTGGTCCCATTCAAATCTAGGTGTCATGACTGGCCATAACAGTTACCCAGAAAACATGCAAAAGGGACAAATAGAAAATTTGTGATTTTCCTCAAACTGTTCACTTGCACATGTAAGTAAGGTCTAACTGTGAGAACCTTAAGGTGTTTCTAAGCTTATGGGAGTATGTGTAATATTAGGCACTGCTGTGTTGCATGTCCCTTAAAGTAAGTTGAGCCATTTTCTTCTTCCTTAACAATGGAAGTGTCATCTTGTGGAACTAAATGATTGAGCTAATTTTAAAACTTCCTAATAATAAGTTTCATCTAATAAAGATATCTATAAATGTTAAAAACTAACAAAACCTACCAGGAAGAGAATGTCAAATGTATTTAACCTTTTTCCCCTTATTTTTTTCTCCCATTTGTTCTTTCTGAGCTCAGCTGGTGTATGAAAGGAGTTAATGATGATAATGAGTTTACATTACTGCGCCTTTCTTCCTGAAGAGTCCCAAAGGACATTACAAACAGATATGATAAATTCACTGCTTGTTCTTAAAGGGTACTGAGGAATATTGCTGCTGGCTTTTATGGGGAAGGAGTGAACAAGAGTCAGCAGACTATTGCCCTTCTATGTACTTCTGCAAGAAATATGGATCATGAAGAAGGTTAAGCAGTGTTTGGTTTATGTCACTGGTCTTTTAATGATGACATAAGAGCTGAGTCGTGCATAGATTTTCCAGTGTCAGCATTCCACTTGCTTTACAATGGAGAAAAATGCTTTCTAAACGTGACTGAAACTCTTGGGAACTATGATTTTCTGCTTACATTTTGTCACATTTCTTTTACTTCATTAGATATTTTGTTTGTTGCAAAGAACAGCACATGCAAAAAAAATTTCGTTTTTTAGACTGTAGCCATATAACCACCCTGCCTGGAATTGAGAAGCTATATGCATTTGTATAGGCATGACTGAGTTTTCTTCTGGGCTTTTGTCTTGCTAAAACACTTACATCAAAGGAGATCAGAGGAATGGTGTTACCTCATCATAATTATGTAATTCAGCCAAAGGTCCTCCTCTGCTGTCTCTAAAAACAGTTAATTTGTCATTATAATAGTTCCCTGATTGCTATTGCTGCCCTGTTAGATATTTAAAGTAATTGTATGAAAATTGCATTTTCCCAGTTTCTTTGGTCTCAAATATTTAATTAAAATTTTGCTGCAGTCCCTATGACTTCTGAGCTTTGGAGTTTGGGGGTTTTGTTGGTTTAGGGCATTTGCGGGGTGGGGGGAGGGAGAGGCAGTTCATTGGGAGGTTTTTTAGGGGGTAATGGTACATATTTCCTGTGCCTTTCAAACAATTCTGTTTCTTCTAATGATAAAATATTCCTTTAGGATAGAACTTCTACTCTGTTATATTCTGATATAGCCTACAGTTCATTCAGGCTTTCACAACTTGTATTGTGTTTCTCTGCTAAAGAAGTACGTTTTGACAGTCTTTGTACCAATTCATGCATCAGCCTAGAAATGGTCTCAAAACCCACAAGCAGACTTTTATATTTATAACACATTAAAAAGAAAACCAGAAAACACCCAAAACATTTTTCTCTGTTAGATGAGGGTTCCCTCCCATAAAATCCATAAGATGTTTTTGCAGCCAAAATCTATAAAAGGAACACCAATAAACATGTTCCTACATGAAAAAAAAAGTAAATTTGAAAGGTTTCCAAATCCATTAATTCTGTTTTGTTGATGTTCTACAATATTTCAACTATGATAAAAAAGTCAATAGGCTTTCAATGCCTGCAATGCTGGGGTTTTTTTACATCTTCAGTATTCATTACACAAATAAGGAGTACTGATCATGTTACTGTGTTTCAGCAAGAAGGGATTATTGCTGTCCGTTTTAGCTCTGCTCAGGGTTTATAGAATCATAGAATGCTTTTTGTGGGAAGGGACCTTCAAGATCATCTTATTTCAACAGAACTGGCATGTACCTTCCGCACAGCAGGTTGCTCAAAGTCCCATCCTACCTGGCATTGAACATTTCCAGGGATAGGACATCCACAACTTTTCTGCGCAAACTGTTTCTCGCCACCTTCACAGTGAAGAATTTCTTCCTAATATCCAATCTAAACCTCTTTCAGTTTGAAGCCATTGGCCCTTGTCCTGTCATTATTTGCAAAAAGTCTCTCTCCAGCTCCCTGTAGGTAATAGAAGGCTCACCTTCACAGTGAAGAATTTCTTCTCTAGTCTGTTTTGGTAGGAGAGATCCTACAGGCCTCTGATTGTCTTTGTAGCCTCTTGACCTCAACTGGTCCATGTCCTTCTTACATTGGGGGTCCCAGAGCTGAATGCAGTATTCCAGGCAGGGTATCATGAGAGGAGTAGGGAGGCAGAATCACCTCCGTCACCCTGTTGGCCAGGCTATTTTGTATCCAGCCCAGGCTATGGTTAGCAATATTCAACAGTTCATCAATGACAAAAAAAAAAGAGTATATTTCCCAAAAAATAACTTTTGCCCTTTTTGTGGCTTTATACTATGGTGTGTTCAGCTAGTTTGCACTCGGTTCTTCTTTCTCATTTAGGCAACTTTAATAGGGCAGCTTTTTTTTTTCCTACAAAAAAGGAAGATTTTTTTAATGTTATCTTCTTACATTTCACTGAAATTTGATGTATATTACTTTGTCACAAAAATCTGAGTTCAGAGAGAACGTAATTACTGTGATTTGGTATTGCTGGGGTCTTAATTTTGATCAGACACATTCTCTAATCATTGGAAGGACTTTTGTTGTTTAATTCAGTTGCTTACGTGGTTGGATTAGGCTCTGTAAAAATATTGAGAAGTTTGTAATTTAAATTCAAGAAAGAATTCAAAGTTTAATGATAATATTGAGAATTTCTTGTAATTAGTATTCTGATTGTGCAATTATTGATATCCATTAGGAAAGCTTCTGATGGCTCCTGAGTATAGATTACTATTCCTGTCTAGTTTCACATTTTAAATTATAATGGTTTTCCCTTTAACCTTTCTCATTTGCTAAACTCTGAGTTCTGTTTTAAGGGATAAGCATCAGGGCTCATATCACAGTTCAAAGCCATTTGGTTTTTAAGTTATCCTTGTTTTTAAAAGTAAATGCCAGCAACTCTTCTATTACTAGTAATAAAAAGACAGGTGTCTATGTTACATGAAAAACTAAAATGCAGTTGATATTTGCATTGCTGTTTTTCTGTCCTATTTTATCCAAAAGGCAGAATGATATATAGACTATTTAACAATATTGATCATTGAAGAGAGTAGTCATCAGTTCTTTTTTTAAGGTGAGTTACTTGGAGAATGAGTTATATTTGTGTAATGTGAAGCTGTGGGAAAGAGTATCTATTATTAGTGGGTATCTGTGATAGACCATAGAATAAGACAATGAGGGTGAAGGCACATGAGTGATACACATCCCCACAAATTCATCCTATTCTCTCATCTGAGCATCATCCCTTTTACTTATGATTTGGTAGGAGAGATCTGTGCAGAAAGTGCTCAAATAGGTAAAGGTCTCAATAATCTACAATGCCGGAGGTGAGACGCAAACCCCTTTCTTTTCTTTGCCTGACTATGAAAGTCAATCAGTGAAAAAAACAATAAAACCTTTCCTTCTTAAAAGTTTATTTAAGTTTTTTACTCTGTAAATGCTAAGAAGTGTAGAAGGACAATAAGTGTCATATGGACACAGGTTAAACCTTTACAGACTTTGAAAAGGTGTTCAGCCTTTTTTTCAGATTTGTTTTTAAAGCACCATGGTAAAATTCTTTTTATTATTGCATGTCAGAACATTTTTATATATATGTTTGGTTGGTTGTTGTTTGTTTGTATGGAGTTTTGTTGGGTTTTGCTAGCTGCTTTAAGCAAGATATTTTTTTCTTGTATTTACCAGAGTTTGACATTTTCAGCCCATTTGAATTGGAGGCATAAACCCTAAAAAGCACAAAGTAGTATTCAGAGCTTCCAGTTAGACTGCCATTGTGGTACAGACAGTCAGCAGCAACATTATTCCAGTGAGTCACTACTTGCCATAGTTTGTTATTTAATTAAAAATTGAAGTTCCAGGGAAATTAAGATTTGAACTCTGGTGACTTCTTAGTTGTGCTTCATGAACCATGGAAAATCTGTGAGGCTGTAACAAAGGTTTCATAGCTGATGTGGAGAAACTGGTGGAAGAATGACAGCTCCACCATTTCCAGCTGCAGCTGTGCTGAGAACTTCCAATGAATTTCGGAAGGTTTTGGCAGTATTGCTGTCCTTGAGATGGCCCAGATTCTCCACCCCAGCAGCACCTCCTCTAGCCCTACCTGCAGTCCAGCCCAGACTGGGTCATAACATGTGTCTCAGAGTGGCAGAGGCAGGCGAATGGCATCTCAGTAGATGGTTTTAAGCAGCCTTGTGCAGCTATAAAGAGAAATTAAGATGAGAGGAAGAGGAGCTGAGAAGGACTTTGTGAAAGACAAAGAGTGAGAGGAACCAGGAGGGCTGGCAGAAAAAAAAATCATTCATGAGGAAAAAGGGATTCTCTTTAGAGATTATGGGAGAAGAACTGCTTAAGGTGCAAAATTGAGAAGGGAGAGACTATGGTGTAGAGATTGCCCCATCCCTTGCAGTCACAGAACAGACATCTGTAGATTATTTGTCTCTAGCTCCTGTTTTTATCTTCTGGTGTGGTTTCTGCCTCTCCCTTCTGTGTGTATCTCTAGATTTTTCTCTACTTTGGTATGTTAAAATGTATTTAATTATAAACAATTAAAACCTTATGTTTTTTCCATGTGTTATGGTTTAGGGGGTTTTCTGCTGCTCTGGTAGCGAGGGGGTTAACAGCTCAGTTCTGGCCTGAGCTCTCCGTGCTGCCATGGCCTTCAAGGTTAGAGATAATTTTTTCCTTTCATGTGCAACATTAAACTATTAAATATGCAGCTTGAATGTACAGTAGCTTTTTTGTCCAGGGAAACACACTTTGAACAGTCATATGTATCATAAGTACATAACATGTAGTATTACACTTCATTCCTAGGGTAAATGTAGGCCATTGCTTTGCCTGTAAAGATACTTGTGTTTTTTTCTGCTGTGGGCTGTCCCTTCAATAAAGCAGTAGCTTGCTGCTTAACTTTTTTTTCCCCTTGAGTTAGACCTTAGTTTGTTATTTTCTACCACTTTAACACTTTAACATGTCATCGGCCAAGTTAATTTGCATACTGTTGACTTTTTCTTCAAGATTATTAATGAAGTTATTAAAACAAGAGACAACTTCATACCTTGCAGTAGACCCACTGCCTACCTCCTTACAACTTAGTGCAATCTGCTGCCCTTTCTCATCAGCCAGCATTTGTGTTCCTTCAGCCTGTTTTCAATTTACATGACAGTGCTTATGTCTAAAGCAATTTGAATTCATTTCAGAGATTTAGTAAGACATTGTATTAAATCCTTTATTAACATCATGCTGCGTGTTTTTCATCCAGGATTTTTGCAGTTCTATCAGAAAAGCAATCACTTTTCCTTGGCACAACATGTTCCTTATGAACCCAGGTTGCTTATTGCTCATTGTACCATTATCCTTCAAATGTTTAGAGAAATATTTTGGAGTTGTGATTTGGGTTTTTTCCCTGGTTTTTTTGGGTTTTTTTCATCTTAGCAATTGTTCTGTTCTTTCTCTTTACAGAAGATGCTTGAAATTAAACTCCTTGTTTAATAAACCATGCTTCTTCCCTTTATTGATGTTTGAGACTATATTTGCTATGCTGTATGACTTTTCAGAAATAATTTTGGAAGACTTAGGATTTTCATTGTGTACTCAGGGATGCCTTGACACTGGGCTAATTGACTGGACACCACTCCTTTTCTTACCTGTGTGCTGTCAATAGCAATATTTTTTTTCTTGTCCGGATTTTTTCTAGGACAGAGTTAGTTTTCTTCCTAGATGCCTTGTTATGTTTTGGCTTTAATAGGAGAATAGGAGAGTTTTTACCACATTGACCTTTTAGTTGTTGCAAATTAGTGCTTACCCTGAGTCAAGGACGATTCGATGTCTCATGCTCTGCCAGTGAGGAGCTGCACAAGGAGCTGGGAGGGAGAATGGTCAGGACAGGTGACCCAAACAGTCCAAAGGGATCTTTCATACCACAGAAAAACATGCCCAGCTTGTAAACTGGAAGAAGTTGCCTGGGAACCACCGCTTACTGCTTGAGGATGGGCTGGACATTGGTCAGAGGCTGGTAAGCAATTGCCTCGTACGTAACTTCTCTTGGGTTTTATTTTTCTCTAGTTTTTATATTATCATTACTGTTGTTACTATTATTATATTTTAATTTATTTCAGTTATTCAAATGTTCTTATCTCAGCCTGTGGGTTTTACATCTTTCTGATTCTTTTTCCCATCTCACAAGGGAAAGAGAGAGGGGAAGTTAGTGGGGGCTGCATGGTACTTAGTTGCCAGCTGGGGTTAAACCGTGACATTTGGGTTCTGCCAAATCTGCTTTCAATAGGACCAAATAATAAATGCATGTATGTGGGAATCATGAGTCTTGCCCATCTCTCTTCCACCAAAGTAGCCCTACATTTAGATCATGTTTGCTTTTACTTTATATCTTGTAAAAATTCCCTTTGGTATTATTGACTTGCTTTTGGCTATAAAGCCACTGAAAGCCACTGAACACTTTGAGATCTAATGAAATTGTAAGAAGAGATTTACTTTTCATTCCTGAAGTCATCATGCAGCATTCTGGGGAATGTTCATACATTTATCTTAAGCACAAGTTTTTGTGTTTTGCTGTTGCTCATACAGGTTGTCTTCTACAGTTCATCTCTTCCCTGAATACTAGCCCACTCTGTATTTTGTCTTCATAAGTAAACACAACACCCCAGGGAGAAGAGTTATTTAAAACTGTATGATAAATATCATACACATTTTTCCTTTCATGTCTTCTTAGATCTCAGTTAAGGACAGATACAGAGTGTGTTAAAGACAACATTCCTTGCAATTCCCTGAATTTGAATTACACCCTTACTTGTCAAATATCATATCTTATTTCATTTGGCGTCCTCTTTCCTGTTTTGTCTTGTTTTGCTGGGGACATTTTTGTTTGATTTTGGGGTTTGTTTGGGGTTTTGGTTTTTGGTGGTAATTTTTTTGTGACGTTTGTCTGTTTTTTATTTTTCCTTCTATTTTATTTCGTTTTCCTCTATCTCACTTTTGTATCTCATGACAAACTGATAGCCTCTAAATGATAGCAATGAATAGGGACATCAGCTAAATGCATCTCAGCAGCCAATGGGTTATTTTTCATGCATTTTTATGTCACAACCTTGGTAGTGACATACCTGTTACGTCTTTTAGATTTTCCGTATCAGCATTATTTCCTTATTTGTTTTAAGGACTAAAATCCTTTCCTTCTATAGGATTGTCCCAATTTGCCACTATCTCTTAATGAGGACATAGTACATACAGAGTCACTGGTAGTGTCAGCAGGTCACTGAGGAGAAGAATCAGTCAGGGATACCAGTCTTCTACCGCTGGTCTTATGAATCAGAGGTGTCCTGGGCCACAAAATGTTTCTGAGTGTGTTGGTAAAAGCTGCCTGTGGTGATGTTAAATTAGGCTGTGCTTCTTCTACCTAAATAGCATCAGGACGTATGTCTGTTTAGGTGGAAACCTTCAGTTTGCTGCATGAGGTAGTATATTCTTCCCTTAAAATCATCAGTGAACCCTGATTTAAGCAAGGAGCATTCTTACCAGAATGTGTTTATCAAATAAAATATCACCAGGAGGCACTTACTATCTGTTCATTTGGGGATTCAGAAAATTATAAATTTAGTGAGTTAGGTAAGGGCATAGAGATTGAGGGAATTTAGTGAAAATTTAGTGAATTTTTAGTGGATTTTAGAAGGATTAGTAGATTTCAAAATCGTTCAAGAGGCCTGAGAGTTAAGGTTGAATATTAAGGGTGAAAAACACTGTCCTGCACTCCTTGAAGGTAAACAAAAGTGAGTGCTAGCCACAACAAGTGGAAAAGAATGAGCAACATTGGAGCTAATTGGTTGAAGGACTCATGGCAAAGCTCATGTCCATGACATAATGTTGAAGGGATGAATATTCATGGAGTGATTTGCATATGCATGAGACAAGGGGTTAAAGATGGGTGACAAATCTGGGCGGTCCTCTTTTTTTTGCACCAGGCAGGGCAGAGGACACCGCTATCCCTGTTTCCTTGGCTCTTGGGCCAAAAATAAACCTTTTCTGTAGCATGCATGCAACTACCTTGAGTCCTGACTGATTTTCCTTAAACCACTCTGCCTTCTAGTAAATTCCAAGATTCTTTTTGCAAAACTGAAAGTATCTTGACATTGAGAGTGTGGCCATTTCCTGCAAGAAGAAATGACTTCACTTGTAAGTCAATGACTTGTACAGTGGGACACATTTTTGGCTGTGGCTATTCTGTGCTATTCAGGCCAGCAAAGGTACAGGAACAGAGTTAAAGTAAATTGGATTTTAGCTAGTTTGATTCTGAAGCTTCTAGAAACTGCTTTGAGGTTTAGGGATGTTTACAGAAATAGTGCTCTGTACTGTTATCTGCAACCCTCTTTCCTCCTGAGGGGTGTCACAGAGCCATCCTAGATGGTGTTTGGCAATCATCAACATTCTTAAATCAGGAAGATCTCACTTGCCTTGTTTTAGCTGCCTTTTAAAAATGTGTAGTTCATAGCGCAAGGAGACCAGAAAAAAACCGTCAAGGATCCGATTCGATCACTGTAAAGAGCTTTAGAAATGTGTTATTGACCTCATAAAGAACTTAATTCCATGGAAGCCTGAACAGCAGAGAAAGCCATATGTTTTCTAGAGGAGAAATATATTATTGGCTGGAAGAGGTTATTCAAATTGTTTTAAAACATAATCATTCAACTCACCAAATAAAATAATCTCAAATCCCCTTTGAAATAACTATGATTTGAAAGAAAGCTAATGGCAATTATTTTTCTTTCTACTTTTACTTCCAGGCTGAAAGTTAAGAGTTATTATAGTCTAATTGTGAAATGAATGATAACTGTTTTGATAATGTTTGGTTGGGGGTTTTTTTGTCTTCTTAACAGATACTGTGAGATTGTATTTCATTTGGGTGCTGGCAAAATGTTAGCTTACTGTAGAGTGAAATACATATGCATTTTACATAAAACACAGGTATCACATACCCAGAGCCTGGCTGAATTGTACCTTCCTACGAGCTAAGGCTTCTGCCACATCCCTGCCAACATTTCAAAGGTAGGGGACAGCAGGAGTAAATTTATGTGAGAAATTTTGAAAACTTATTTAATTAATATTTTAAATAGTAAGGGGCTGTGATATTATATTTGTGAAGGTCTTTCCCTGTGTTTTGAGGATGAGCCTCTCTGGAAATCATTTGTTCAGCTCTAGTCACTCACTGGAACATTGCTTAAAATGAAGGGCTGCTCTTTCTAGCCTCTTGCAAGGAAGGCTTTAGCCAGAGCCAGGCAACAGAGCACAACCCAAGCTGCCAGCTTGTTAGCGTGAGAATCCCGCCTTCATAGAAGTCTTTGGATTAATGACTTCAGACAGACAGATGTGAGACTCAGAGGCCATGTGTGGGGGAAGGGGCTTCTTGTCAGAGTGCCCTGGAGTGTTCTTGGTGACGAGAGTAGCTTTATTCCCTGAAAAATACACGGTAGTGACTGAGCAACTCTGAAGGAAGGCTGGCAAATAAATATTGCAAATAAATATTGCAGCTATCTTTTTGCCAGGAAGTAACGCACAGCAGCTGCTCTGAATCCATCCAAGAAAACTCCATGTTTTCTCTATGTTCACTGTATAAATCTGAAGCTAAAATGAGTTCTCAACATCTGAATGCAGTAATGTTACCGATGCGTCGTTGTTAATGGAAGTGATCTGAATCTCCCATGAGCCATCACTGCAGGAGAACTGATTTCTTTGGGGTAGAAGATTTTATAAGCTCCAGATCTGTCATAGCAAATCCATCAGGATTATCCCCTGCACTCTAGCCTTCCTGCTATGCTATCAAAAATAAATAATACCAAATTAAATCTAAACATCTTCTTCAACAAGTTACAAATTAAAGGATCCTCAATGAGGCACAAGTCAAAGTATGTGCATTATACAATAAAATATTTACATATTGTGTGACATTTGTAGAGTACAAGAGTGTATAGTCTTGAATAGCATTTGGAATGCAATTGTGCTCATAGAGGATCAAATAGAAAAGTTCCACAGTGTTTTATAGTGTGCTTATGAAATTATTGTGGGAATATAAAAATGCAGAACACTGATATCCTGAAATAGGTTTCTGTAGATATTGCATAGTCTAATTAATATTAATTACATTTTTGTAATGCTCAATGTTGTAAGTGCACATATGCACACCTACAGTTCCACACAAGCACACACTCTGTCATATACTTACTAAAGTGTATATGTCATACTTTTTATTTCATGTTGAATGATAATGTTAAAACCAAGCAAATAGAGGGATATTTTCAGTCTGAATTCATAAGACTGGGAATGGGTAAGTGGGAACAGATGTGATGTAGAAGGAATTCTATTCTGGAGGGCTGTCATAACAGAAATAATCTACTCAGCTAACTTCACATTCAATGGTAGAAACTTTCGACAGTGAGTGGTGTATGAGTACACTGCACAGTCACACCATTTTAGAGCTTAGCAAGTACGTATTTCTTAAATACAGTCAAAGTAAAGCCTGATGAAATATTTGGAAATAATAAGCAGAAGTTGATGCAAAAAAAAAAAAAAGTGCTGGGTAGGCATAATGTGTCACAATAGCCCATCACATTGAGATAATGTACAGCTGCAATGATGTCAGCTGCCTTGTCAATAGTCCTGTGATGGGGTCTTGGAATGATGTAACTGAATAAAGCAATAAAAAAGGCTCTGTTAGTATATGCACTGTGTTGATAGGCTAGAGTAACCCTCTTGAAGCATGTCACCTCTGCTAAGAACATGGATCTTCTCGGGTCTGGGGATGCATAACTTCTGCATAACTGTGCCTTCTAAAAGTTCCCATGGACCAGACCCTGAAGCTACAAGGCCAGGAAAATGTATCTTGCATCATCAGCATAACACTCTGTCCTGTGTTCAGTAATGATCGCACCAAGAGATTTCGTAGTTACAGCATGGGAGATTGGAAACCAAAAGAGCCTTGAGGCACGCCACATTTCAAATTCCCTTGCTCTGACACATAATTACCAACCAGAGCCAGTTACCTTCCATTTTTGAGGCAGCTGGAAGAGGAAGGATGCTCTTATGTGTAAGACCTTGGGAGACACAAGCTCAGTAGCTGGTTCTGAGAGAGCTCTTTTAGTGGGCTCTTAAGTGCTTCAGCTGGCTGCTATTGGTACTCCTTGTTTACAAGAGGATCACTCTTCTAGGCCCACAGGTTGCAGTGAAACACCTATAAAGCAAAAAACATGCTCTATTTCAATGCTCTTTGGACCTGCATGAACTTCCAAGCTGCAGATATGTAATGACCACTGAATAAGCCTGCTGGAGAACAGCTTTAGAAATGCCAGTCATTTCTTCTGTCTACTATACGGAAATACTATGGATTAGAAATACTATTTATTTAATAATTCCAGGAAAGAACTAAACAATACTAAACGTTTTAGAGGCTGAGCAAGTAATAATAACTATAATTAATGCTTCCTTTAAATTTAATTTCATAGATTTCCCATTTTCCTAGAAATTAACAAAACTGAATAGGATTGTTTGTTGAATTTCTAGGCCATATTCTTGAAAATATGGGTAGAGCATTAATGAAATCATATATTGTTTTGATCACTATGAAATCCTGATACCTGTTTCCTTTGGAAGCTTTCAGGCAGAAGCTTGAAATGTATTGCAAAAGGGCAGAGAAAGAGGAGGTTCCCTTTGATTGTTTCCCTGAAATATTATTCCACTTGAGCTATTTTTTCTCTCTGCAAGTGACAAGCTGTGACCTTCTCTTTTGATGGTGTTAGAGCAGGATTTTGAGGCACTGTAGGTTCCTGGACAGGGCTGCATTTGGAGTCCTTCCCTCACACACACACACACACACACACAAACACACACACACATATGGACACGTGTCGTCTTGAGTATCCTGCCCCTGTCATACCCTGTCAGGAAATTACTCTGCTGGCAACGATAGTGATTGCTAGTCATCAAAGACAAGGAAGGAGGGAATGCAAGTGAAATCAGACAAGGTGATGCCAGTGAGTGTTGCAGCACTGGTATGTGTGGGCTGTTCTGCTGGAACTCCAAAGGCTCCATTACCAGATTCCCCAAAGGACTGGCAACTCCTCTAACCCTGTACCTGTTTCACACAGAGAATGCACACTGAAATGGCTTGTGAGTCATGTAAAATATAACACCTTGCCTCTTCTGAGCTGATGCCTCTCCATCTCAGCCGTATATGGTGCTAAAGATCTTTTTATTGAGTCTCTAGGATTGGTATTCACAAACTGAGAGGGGAGTAGTCTTGCATGTCAGCATGAACTAGAAGCAGCAGGACCTTTGGCTGCAGTAAGAGGTGTTCAAAAGTCTGAATGCCAACATCTCATACAGCACTTCCCTGAAACAGCATGCTGGATGAAATAATGGGAACCTTACTAATATTTTATGGACCAGCCCGTTAAAGGAGTGACCACACTTTCAATCTAATACATTGTTGTTTCTGATTACCACTTTTTGATGTATTTCTATTCACTTGTTCTGGAGTGCCTTTTATGTCAGACTGACATGGACTAATAGCTTGGTAGCATGTCAGAGCAAGTAGACAACAATTGAGAAAATTATTGATGGCTACTAATACAAGAACACTATTATGTCATTTGTGTATTCACAAAAGAGGCAGAGGGCAAATATATGGTGTCTTCACATAACAAAGTGCTTCAGCTAATGTTATTACTGATTGCATTTGAATTCATCATTTTCCGAACACTTGTGCTTTTTTACTTACGTGCTTTACAGCAAATTTCTAAAATTATATTTTGTGATACATCCCTGTACCAACTGTGAAGGGTCTGCAGTAATTTGTTATCCTAGAGAGTCATTGTCAGGTTGGACAAGCCAGCTCAGAATGGCAAGAGTTTTAGGAATGGTAATGTAATTTCATTAATATGTGACTTTGTGCCTTATTTTTTAAGAACACTGGTTACCACATACAGATACACATTAAAAATTATTAATGCTGCATAGCTTCTGTAGAAATATGTCTATCATATTTCTGCTGTGACATGCTATGTCACTTGTGGGTGCTGGTAGATGGCTCTGTGTAACTGAGACACCAAGTTCCTAGTTTTTCTTGCTGGTTTCCCCTGCCACATATCATCACAAGAAGTGTAGTAATAGCTGGTTTTTTTCTCTCCTGTTGCCAGAATATTGCTATTTCTAACATCTCAGCATCTAGGCTTTGTAAGGGAAGACTAAACAAAGCAGTCTTGTCTTAAAGTGCCATAGCGGGATACCACTGTAATATCCTCTTCTCTAGATCTGGGGAATGGAGACAGACCTTCAAAAAACCCTCATTCTCTAGCAATGTTGTGAAGTAGGTAACAACTGTGTCCAGAAGGTATTTGTGTAGCATGTTTATAAAATTCCACAGAAAAGATCTCCCAGCCTCCATGGGAACAGCCTCAGAAAACAGGAGGTTTGCTTTACATTGAGATGTCACAGAAACCTATTCTGAATTGCTTAAAGGTAATGATCAAGACAGGAGAGCACTTCGGGGAGAACAGAATACAAGTGCAGAAAACACTTTCCACACTACCTCTCGGGTTTTTTTGTGAGGCTGTAATAATTTGAAAAGAGATAAACTCTCTCTTAACAAGGAATCAAGAATGTTTGAAGGTTACTGTAAGATGCTCCTACTTGCTAATAATGCTGTTGAACTTTTTGCCTGATATCACAGAATCACAGAATATTCTGAGTTGGAAGGGACTCACAAGGATCATCAAATCCAATTGTTAAATGGCACCACTGCCTCCCCAGCCAGGAATTGAACCCTGGTCTCCCATGTGAGAGGCGGCGACACTCATCATTCGGCATGACTGAAAAAAGAAATAAGGAAAAGAAATCTGACATAAAATTGCTAATAAAATGTACAAGGATGAGCAATATGTTCTTCTCTTTCCCTTGGATCAGAGCAATTCACAAATGCCTTTTAAATACCACAGCAGCTTGGCCAGAATGAAAATGAGAGGTTTTAGCTGTTTCTGCTGAGATGTGCTTTAAGAGAGAAATGTTTCATGGGATACTTTGTCTGTTCTAAAATAGTACACTCGCCTCATTTCGAGACTGATGAAGTTTGAGTGCCATTAGCAATAGCCATCTCTGAAAATCCTCTAAGGTTGCTACTGTTACTGCCATTGAAAACTCAGCAACCCTGCTGTAACAGCATAAAAATTAAACTGATGAGCTGCAACTTAAATATTTAATATTAAGATATCAAGCAAACTACTCATGGCTGTAACTAATGGAGAATGCAATAACAGATATGTGAGAGATTAGTGAGAAGCACATAGTATGAATGCTGGGGCGACTATAACACCGTTTCCCACAATTAGCTTCAGGAGAAACTNTAAGAAGGATGTTGAGCTGCTTGAGAGGGTCCAGAGAAGGGCAACAAGGATGGTGAAGGGACTGGAGAACAAGCCCTATGGGGACCGACTGAGGGAACTGGAGTTGTTCAGCCTGGAGAAGAGGACACTCGGAGGTGACCTCATTGCTGTTTACAACTACCTGAGGGGAGGTTGCCGCCAGGTGGATGTGGACCTCTTCTTTCAGGCTGACGACACCAGAATGAGAGGACATGGCCTTAAGCTACGCCAGGGGAGGTTTAGACTGAATGTAAGGAAGAGGTTTTTCACAGAGAGAGTGATCGCTCATTGGAATGGACTGCCCAGGGAGGTGGTGGAGTTGCCGTCCCTGGAGGTGTTTAAGAGAAGGCTGGATGAGGAGCTTAGTGACATGGTCTAACTGGGGGTATTGGGCTGGATGGTCCTGTGGGTCCCTCCTGGCTCAGAGAGGCCTGTGCGCCTGTGAGGGAACTAGGTTTATGTTCACCACTCTGGGGTGTGCGTTTGATCTCTGTACGGGCATTAGATGGTGAGTTGGACTAGATGATCCTTATGGGTCCCTTCCAACTCATAGTATTCTGTGATTCTGTGATAATGGATGGCTGAAGAAATGAAGCAGCAAAGGGAGATAATTATTGAAAGGACAAGAGGTTCTAGTAGCTCTGAAGTTGACGGGTAGCAGCACATGAAATGTCTCATCCTAACCAACTAAAGTTGATGATATTGTAATAGTAGCAGACAATTTTTCTATTATGTTCTAATGGTTAAGGTTCTTGGCCCAGAAGATGACTGTTTCCAGGCAGCACTTTTCTTCCTTTGTGTAGTCAGAAATGTAGGAGTTTCAGGAACGAAAAGGAAGAAATAACAGCTTCAGAAATGAAGGTTAGACACTCATCTTTTGAACAACAGGTTAGTTAGGGGAAATAACGAGCTAACTTTGATTCACTGCTTGTAGTCATTCAGACACTTATTTCCTGCCTACCTTGCATCCTAGGGCTAGGACTTTGCAGTGAAGCAAGTGAATATAGCCTCCATCTCTGCTCCCAAGGGTGTTTCTGCATGTTACCTTACATACTCACTGAGAAGTGATCCCGAGCATCCAAGTGAAAACCTGTGTTGTGTAGACCTGCTGGTGGCTGAGTAGTAGCCAAGCAACTTGCCAAACATTCTTGAGCACTGTCAGCAATATAAATCTTAATGTGGATGGAAAAGGAAGATTATTAGGGATGGAGTATATGAGATACTTTGTCAGCTGCATTCCAAAATGGGGAGCTGCAGTCCTGGCAGACCTGAAACCCTGGGAATGATGGGGGTTTACTGGGTTCCTGATGCTCTGAGGGTCCAAGGATCAGATATTTTTTTCTGGCTTCAATTTGGGACAGTACATTTTTACTCTAAACAAACATTTCCCAGAGCCATAAAAACACACACACAGATAAAAGATTTGTTTGATCAGACACTGGTTATGACACTTTCTTGTTGATTTTGTGTTGCATTGACTCCAGGCTATTTTTCCTGGTTTTACTCAGGCAAGTAACCATGAGTGAAATCAGAGTCAAGCTGTTCAAATTTAGCCAAAAGGATGGTGTTTAGCGTTGATATTTAGTTATTCATCAATTTTGTGGAACCCCAAACCTGATCTATGCAGTGATTATTTATCCCATTGTTGTTACTGCTTTGACTGACAGGAGGGAACAAATAGAACCTCATACCAATATCAAACGAAAAAGTTCCAGACATATGTTTAGTTGACTTTGAAGCTCCTGAACCTCCTTTCTCTGAGCCAATAAAGACTTCAATACAAATGTGAAATTCAGAGATGTTTGTTAAAAGATATTTATCATGAAACTGAGTGAACTACAGCAATACTTGCAGAAAAATATTGTACCAAGAATGGTGAATAAATATCACTTTTAACATGCAAATATTGATCATGAATCTGTCTTTAAGAATATAACTTTTTTTCTCAGTAATGGCCTTAAAATGTAAGGCTACCTCACAATAATTTATATATAGGTAATAAATATTATTAGATGATTCTGCAGAACTAAGGGATTTCAATGCAGAAGCAAGGGATGGCTATTTTTCTAGACTGAAAAACCTCTCTGCGTAATAATGAGCACAATTTTTATGTTATTCTTCAACAGTGTGTTCAATATAGATACAAACTGAGCTTTAAAGAGGATTTTGCATGCAATTTGTACTGGTGTTTGTTTTTGTAGGTTGAAAATTGGCACAGTAATACAAAGTCCATTAACATTGTAAGTACAATTGCCCAAGGGAGAAAAAGAACGGAAAAAGATGCCATTCAAACTTAAGACAGTCACTGTAGAACTTGTTATTTCTGATGACAACCATCAGTCAGTATGAAAGTGGATCTGATCTTTATTAAAGTTCTTTTTCTGCAATTTGTCTTTGAGTTGCTGGCTGAGATAAACTGCTGGGTTTCTGGCACTTACATTTTCCTTTTGCAAACTAAAAAGAAAATAAAAAATATTAAGTAAAAAAAAAAAAAAAGGCTAAAATTGTGTTAAAGTTACAGAGCAAAAATGGGAACAGAGGAACTTACATTTCAGCTCTGCCAGTTTCAACATCTCCCTAATTTGAAATTGCAGTGGTTCTATGAACCTGAGTCACACAGAATCACACAGAATCACACAGAATACTATGAGTTGGAAGGGACCCACAAGGATCATCAAGTCCAACTCACCNCTGGCTCATATTGAGTTTCCTGTCAATCATTACACCTAAGTCCCTCTCCACTTCACTACTCTCAAGCCACTCCTCTTCCAGAAGATAACGATGCATGGGGTTGTTATGACATGTTTGAGTTTTTCCTTGACTTTTTGTACAAAGAAGCAGTTATGAGGGTATAGTTGGTTCCCCATGCACATATTATACAACACAACCTTAGATAGGGAAGGCAAGAGTGGGGGTATGCTATAAACACCAAGAAGTCATTTTCCATTCTCCTGCCTTGCATTGAGAGGGTGTTCAGAGCTTGACAGAAAGTGTTTTGCCAATACAATCTATCCTATTTTGGTTTTCAATTTGCAGTGCAAGTGATTGACTTTTGTTGCTTGTTGATGTAGTGAATATGTAATGCTTCGTCTGCATGGTTTAGGCTGTGTTGAAATTGCATCAATTTGTGGTGCTGTTATACAGAATAAATAGGGCCGACGTGGAAATTTGAATTGGGAATTAAATTAACAGATGCAGAGATAATTCCAGCTATCACTATTAATACTTCCTTCTTCTTTTTTTTTTTTTTTTTTAGCACATACTTCTCCAATATTAAATCCTAGTTTGGGTCTACATATGGATAAAACAGGAAACCATTTTTGCTCAGATTTTGTTCACCCAGTTTACCACAGAGCTGAACAAACTGATGTACCAACAGACCATAACCAGTAGTAACTTGCACACAAGGCACTTGCAGCCCACCCTGAAGGAAAAACCTGCCATTTGCCCAAAGGCTTGCATGCTACTGATGCTACAGATAAAGGTATTACCAATATACGAACAGCTTATCCTTCAACACTGTGACTTTCCAGCTCATAGTTTGAGGGTCCTTACAGAAGCTTCGCTTTGGGGCCACACAAGCTGAAGGGCACAAAGCTGGAATGGAAACCTTTTGCCGGTAACCAGGAAATAGACAAGATTTGGTAGCAGAATTATATGGGGGTTTAACATTATATTTTGTTCATATAGGTGGAAAAAACATTTGGCTTTGATGTAATGAAATGTGTGTAGACACATTTACCTGTAAGAAAGTTTTCTGAATATTCAGCTAAACATTCCTTCCTTCCTAGATGAAGTGGGAATGTGGTGGCAAAGCAAGTGGCTGGAACATACTGTTCAGTCTGCAGGAAAGACCATTTCCTCTATTTCTTTCATCTCATTTGCCTGTTTTAATCTTGGAAACAGGATAAAATAATGTATGTTTCACAGGCACACCTAACCTATCCAGTATAGCTGCACTTGCTGCGTGTTTCTCCTTAGCACACTGATTTTACAGATCCACATCCTACAATATGTAGGGAATAGCTCCCTCCCCTGCAAAAAATGAGTTATTGCTGCAAGCCATAGAGGACCAAGCTTGTACCTATTCCTAGTGTCAAAGGGGTAATCAGCTCGTTTAATTGGATTGCGGTTTTAAATTGCACTTGCTGATACATTTGTACAGTATTTATTATGTTTACAGTATGTAATCTCTGAATTGTACTCAGATATCTAGGCTGTAACTTCATTTACAAATATAATAAGAGTCTTTAAGAAACATAATATAAACAGCTCATTAAGGAAATTTTTCCCTAGAAATAAATAAACTTCTTATAGATTTCTCTTCTCTGATTGGAGGACTTATACAGTCTTACAATAAAAAGAAGACAAAAGAAACATCTGTTTCATAGTCATCATTCAGACAGCAGAATAGTGCCAGAATGCAAATACTACAAGAATTGCAGATGCTCGGTCAGTTCTTAAAAAGTCTTAGATACCCAGTGCTTTGAAAATAGTGTAAGATTAGCGTGTACAGAGAGCAATCTTTTCATTTAAAAAAATACGCCAAAGCCCTCAAACCCTCACTTTCCTGGAGGATCAGGACTTTAGAGTTCATTTTCATTAATTATAATATATCACGTTTGCAAGAAAACATATGAAGTAGTTTAACAGATTACAAATCCTCTGTAAAAGATATGGCCTAAGAGGCAAATTATGTAGTGCATTTGTGAGTGATGAAAAGTGGTTTAGATAGTATTTTCTGCTTGCATTTTCTTAACTGATATTTAGGAATATCCATAGAAATTGAGACCCCTTGGTACAACAGCTATACAAATAAATATAATGTGAACATTGATCAAAGTCCCCCTCTTCCCCTAGTCCTAAGATTAGAAGTGTGAAATTACAAAAAATATTAGAATAGATTTTTTAAAAATAGAAATAATATTTACAATAATAAACTTCTATGCTGTTATCCAACAAATTTGTAAAGGTATTTTAATGGTCAGTCAAAAGATTCAGACCAGCAGGTGAGGGGAGTTTTACCAGACAGAATATGGCATCCTACTTCTATCTGTCCCTTAGGTCATAAGATATTGCCACATCTTTTTGGGGTCCACCTGATCTTGGACTACTGCTAATGCTAACAAGCATCGCATTTAGAGTCCACCATTTCTCCTCCCACCTGCATCAATTACCCTGCAGGTAGCCCACAAGTAAATTCAGGTCTTCAGCAGCTTGTCTGCTGTGGCAAATAAAGGGTTTATAAGGTAATAGCCAACCATTTACCGAAAACTATTCTAGTTCAGTTGTATTCTTGATTCAAGGTTAGTCTCTCATATCAGAAGCCTTCCCAAAGTTGCAAAAATAAAGGAGACTATAACCTTGAGCATATTTCACTAATATCTAGAGAAGTTTTGTCATTAACTTCAAATAACACTGAACTGAGATCCTAAACAGCCAGAGGCATGGTATAAATGACTAGGTCCAGCTGTGTGGCATGAAAACCTGCTCATCTCTGAACCAAAATGATCCCCTTCTGGTGCAGAATGGGCAGGGGTGAGTCTCTTGGATTTTAAAACTCAATAAAGAAGTTTATATGTTGGCCTTAGTTAGAAATTAATATGATATTATAGTATATATTTACAGTCGGCCCTCTTGCACTTCGCGCCCCCCATATTGTGGCTTCAGATCTTAGTGGCATGATTTTTTAGAGATGTAGGAGACCCGTTTCACAACTGCGCATGTATGACTTTCTGCTGTGGTGGTGGTGGCCGCAACGGCAGCCCGGGCAGCGGTGGAGACTTGGGCAGCAGTGGAGGAGCGCGGGCCGCGACCGCGGCGTGGGTGATGGCTGCGGGGGCAGCAGCCGCAGCAGCGCAGCCGCCATTCAATGCAGAAGTCAGGCTACACGGGTCCCAGATAAGACCCCAAGTGCGTGATATAGGAGAGCCAACTGTAATATTATGTATAGACAATATAAAAATTATATCCTGTTTTAAGTTTTCCTATGTACAATGAATCCCCACTGCATCGCAACTGATCACAGTGGAATGATGAAGTTTAGAGTGGACTTTAGGAAAATGTCTCTCTCATATGACAAAACGTGAGGGAGAGTATAAGAAAAAGTGCTGATGAGTAATGCCCTTTGATGTGGCTTAGTGGTTTAGCAATACGCTGTGCCACAGAGTGCATATTTCTAATTAGTCAGGAATGGCCTTGAAGTAGTAACTGCTAAGCAATTAACTATAAGTGTAAATCCCATCAAGAATTAAGCACAGGAAAGGTTCTGGTGAAATCCCACTCTTCTTGAAATTGAAAGCAAAATACACCTACTGATTTCAGTGGCATCAGCTGTGTATTGACTGCATTGTTTACTGGTTCATCAGCTATTTTGTCCTCAGTCTGCTTGCTTTCCTCATCCTTAATGCATCCAATATGTCTCTCCCCTTCCATTTCAAGCTAGAAAGGCCATGTGACCAGCAGCTTTTTCAGTTCACAAGAGTGAAATGTTGAGTTTCAACTGATGCCCTAAAATCACAGCTAAAGGGATGTAGTGTGTCCTGCAGTGAGGTGGTGTAGTTTACAGGTTCACAGGTTATTCTGGATTGGAAGGGACCCACAGGATCATCTAGTCCAGCTCTCCACCAACTAGACCATGCCACTGAGCTCCTCATCGAGTCTTCTGTTAAACTAACATAACATTGCTAAGGAAATAGTTTCCTCTGATACTGCATAGACTAAGGACCTAGTGGTGGGTGTAAAAGGACTGGTGGTCTCATGACATGACTGCATTCAACTAAAAGTTAGTCTGTTAGTCTTCAAGTTGCTTTATTGCTGGCAGCATCCAGAAAATCGCAAAATGTTTAAAGGGGAAGTGAAATGTTTCGGATTTTTCAGTCTTTACACTAGGAAGAGTTATGTGCAACATTAAGCTTAAATTGATTTTCCATATTTGACCACTGGCACGGACAGTGGATCCAATTAGTATCTGCAGTTATTTAAACAGCAGAATTGAATGCCAGAGTTGCAACAGTTCCTATCTTGGTTTAGAATTATATTTTGTTAAGGAAACTTGTCTTGTTGTTCTGAGACATGGACTTACTGGGGACATTTAAAATAAAACAAAATTTGCTTTTGTTAATTAAGCTGTAATAGTTTTGCCCATGTACTCAGCTTAGAAACAAGCAATGAAAACAGAAGCTGAGCTACAGAAAAATTTGGCTTCCGTTAAGCATATCTCATGGGAATCATAAATCTATATGTACAGAGTACTTAAATTTGCCATGATCCTTTGTTAATACATTTGGTCTTTCGAGGTCTTTATCACCAGCTTTGTGCAAAGCAGACAGAAAACTGACCTTACTAGTACCCATGGATCATCAGAAAATGCAAATCCACTACTTGTTTCTCCAACCACTGAAAAGAAGGTATTTGGGGGCAGAAAAAGTGCTAAGATGGGTCCTGGACGGGCTGCAGGTCTCTACTTTTATGTGTACACAAGAAAACAGTCCCACAGGAGCAGGCATATGTAAAATAGACCAGTTGAATCAAAGAAGAAAGACACTTGCTTCACCGTGTGCTGCAATCCTTAGCTACTGGTTACATGTAGAAAAAAAATGGGTGTGGTTATTACATGGCCATTTTCTTTTCAGAGTGAGAAAACAAACCAGATTTATAACTGAATGTGTTTGATGCACTTCTCATCTAATCATTCAGTTTCAAATACCTTCAGATCCCATCGGAGTCATGGCAAGTACCGGAGTGATGGCAACTTGCAAACACGTAGGAAAGACTATTCAGAGGTTGCAAGTTTAACAGAAACAGTGAGAGAGCTTTGGCAAAGGGGTAACATGAGGGATATCACATATTTTCCTTATCTAGTGATTATATTCTGAATATAACTGAATAACGAATCTTTAGGGTGTGAGGTTTTTTGTCTCCACAAACCATTATGGAATTATAATAGTAGAAAAGTGTAATTTTAGCCCCTATGCTTTGAATGATGTTCCTCTAATTTGCAATCTCTTAATTAAGGTTGGACATGGCTCAGCTATTCTTTATACTTATACAGTGGTTGGCCATCCGGGCTTCACTAATAAATAATCACTTTAATGACTGAACTACTTAATAAACCTTCAGTGAGAGAAGAGGAAAATTAAGGAAATTCTTTCATTGTCAAAATAGGCTGTTCAAAAGCAGATGTCACTCAAATTCAATTAAGCTGTTTAATGAACTGCATGCTTATTACTAACTTGATGAAAGGTTTGTCATAGTTAAAGTAAATAAAAATGGCTGGTAAGATTTTATTTTCTTATGTTTCTGCTTTTTGCTACTTTCCCAAAATATCCACATCAATCTGTGGGTTTTTTTCTTACGATATATGATAAATTTGCACTGTCTGATCTGAAATCAGAGTTTATGAAAATTGTTAACAAACATTTTTTTTTCACTTACAAATATGTCATTTTTGTCTCACAAAGAATGTGTCAAATTATTCAAATTTGAGGCAGTCATGACTGTTGTTGGTTAGATAGACAGCAAAGCTCCCCAAGCAAGATCTTTGTTTAGTGATTAAGCTTTTTTTTGTTAGTGACAGATTGGGATAGATATTAAGGCTGCTTTTTCTTTGTAAACAATGTCTTATAATATGCCAAGTTTTACAGCATGCTAACAAAATCTATATATAGATTCCTCCTGGTTTATTAAGAACAAGACTTGCAATATTCGCAAATTATTAAAATGTTACTCAGCACTTCAGATTTTATAATATGCTTCCCTCTTCCTTGTTTCCCTCGTCCTCATGACATTTTTCATTAGCTAATTATTACTTAGTACTTATTATTACAAACATAAGGATGGATTATCTTCATTACAAATTAAATCCATGCTGGAGACTTCATGGCCACATACACATTGTGAGCTGGCTCACGCAGCCTTTCCCAACAGAAATACGAAGTTGTGTGGATTAGATATAGGTCATCCTGGCTAAGTAGTGGTGGTATAGATTTAAAGAAGTTCTAGAGATGCAGTGCTTCCCACAGCAATGTGTATATGATAACTGCTGCCATGATGAACACCTTAACATCACAGTAGTCACTGTCCAAGTCCTTTTCTTGACCATGCCATGGTCAGCAACGTCAACTACATCTGATCAAAGCAAACATTGGTAGGAAATGTTTAGGTATAGTTAGTCCTGCATGGGAGTGGGAGAAGGACTATAATGTCTTTTAAGATTTATTTTTCCACTGGATCCAATGCAAATATCTATTTATTATAAACAAATTGAGTTTTTGAGATGTGCTGATAATTCTGAAACAGTCATATAAAAACAAGAAGAAACCCTGAAGTAAATCCTAATGCAGATGATACAGATGGATGGCTTCCTGCTGAGGAGAAGAGAAGCCTATCCTTCACACATTGATTTTCACACATTGATCTCCACACACTGATCTCATTTTCAGACTCTCTGATGGGAAGCAGAAAACCTGGGAGCCCTGGAGGCTGAGCCATCCACATGGTTATGCAGCCCTAGAGCAACAGACCCTGAAAATCAAGGCTTGTTAGCATCTGGTGCTGCCAGCCAGATAGAAAGTCTGCAACTGAACATTGTTTGTGTTCTAGCAGAAGATTTTGGATGGGATTCATTTCTGCAAAATGCTTGCATTTAGACTTAATTGTACTCTTTCATTTTATAAAACAATTGTAAGACTGCTTTTGCCAAGTTTTTGCTGGGTCAATAACCCACAGCAGAACTTAGATCTATTTCTCTATCCTTTCAGGAATATGGGGTGACTGGGAAAGGAGTGTTCCACCCTCTAATATTTAAATGTGTCCCTGTGTTTCAGAAAATAGCCAAAGGTATTCTTTGAATAACTGGCTGTAAACATTTTGGATTGGAACTCATCCCGTTTGTGCTTTCCCAAGTACAGAAGTCATCCATCTGTGTTAGGTAGTAGATACGTTTACTTCCCTATCAATCACTAATAGCAATATTCGAATTGTGAGGACTTTATAGTTCAAACATGGCTAAAAGTTGTGACATGGAACATGTTTTAAGTTGCTCTCGAAGATAATACACTTTTTGTTTGTTTGTTTTGGAAACAAAAAAAAGCATAGCAAACCAATCTTACTTGGAAACCAAGTACCAGATTTGCTAGAAACCCTTCTGAATTGTTAAAAGATGCAACAAAATCAAGATCAACAAAATCAGTGGCTTCAAAAATGTATATAATTTTCCTTCATCTCATCTCTGTGCCTATGGTTACTGGCTACAATTACAAGCTCTTTTGGAAGGAGAATCACAAGCACATAAAATATTACGTGTTCTGTTCTTTTTTCCTCCATCTCCTCTGCTTTTTCTGTTCTATATAGTTTATACTTCTCTGATGTTTAGCAAATAAAATAATACTGAATTTTGCTAGGACACAGATATTCCTTAAGAAAGTTGCTTTTCTTTCCTTGGATAAATTCTTCTTATATGTATTCATAGGGATGAAGTCTCACATGGACCCATCTGGGTAAAATCTCACTCTACCTAAGAGTTACACCTAAGAGGGGCCTTTTCCTAGGGCAAAGCTAACCACATATTATAAAAGGTAATGCTCTCTGCACCAAGTGCCATGATTATACAGTAGAAGAATTATTCTTTCACTTGAGGTATTTAATTGGAGAACGTAAGCATGTCCTTTCAGTACTCAGGGCTGAATGAAATCCAGGTTGGTATGGTTAGTGCAGTTCTGAGTTTGATTTGATCATTCAGACATATTGCTATGGCTCAGAGTAAGGGTGGTGTATATTTTGTTCAGCTCTGTAAAACACTGACTTTCTTCAGTCTGAAGAGAAGGGCTCATATTATCTAAGGATATTATACTCAAAAACTACTCTAAAATTAACAGAGAGGATTTTGAACATGAACAGATCTCCAAACATCCTCTAATACAACAATTTTCAAAAAGTTAAGTAAAAATACTCTGTGTTATAGTAGCCAAGGATTACCCTGTCTGCTTGGTCTTTCTAGCTGTGGTTACATGTCACTAAATGCACATCAGCAAATCCCATTTAAAAAGTTATCTCCACCATTTCTGTCACTTATTCTCAACCCTTCTTAGTTCTGGTAAGCCAATTTTTCATGTGACAGTTTCCATAGCTGCATTTGTAGAATCATATAGACTAAGTGATCACTTTCTAACATTTCTTTTTAAGGAAATTTTGGGTTGGGCCTGGACATTTAAAATTGTTTGGAGAGCTGCTCTGCTCAAATACAGAGGAGATGATAAACTTTCGGAGAGTGGATGTAGAAGAGCATAGCTAAGTATAAACATGAATCTGGAAGTGGATTTGCTGCTAATACAATAGCAGCTTCTGTGGAGAGAAAGCTGCTTCCCTCTAACTAGTAACCCACTATAATTTTTAAAATTCTCAGTTAAGCTATTTTTATCATGTTTTGATGGTGAAATTCTCAAAATTTAGAAAGGATTTGATGAACATGGCAGTAAGGAACAGATGCCAGGCTTTTAATGCCTTCTGCAAGCAAGAAATAATCCAACAAGTTCAGCTGCTGAATGAACCCAAGACTTATTAAAGATGAAATCTCTTTTGCTGCATGTTGTCAGGTCAACCCTGCCTAAATAAGAGTAGGTAAGGAAAAAAAGTCACATTTTCTATTCAAGAGTGGAAGAAAGTTCACAGATCTCTAAGTGCAACAGAGAAGAGACAGTATGAAGAAGTTAGAAGTCACAGGATAAGTAATAGGCTCAATAAAGAACTTCAGCCCCTCAAGAGTAGCTCTGTATAAACACTTGCATTCCCAGAATCTCAGCTCAAGATCTTATGCGAGGTGCAGCACTTGCAGACATGTGATAACAACTGGGTTCTACGTGACTTCCTGCTCTCCTAGTGTAGGACCAAGAGGGTGTACTCTCTGTTCTCTGGATTGTTTCTGATGTTTATGAAATAATCCACTTTAGTACAGTGGTAAGTGTCCCCACCTGGCGTGTGGGAGATCCGGGTTCAATTCCCGCCAGGGAGACAGTGTTAAGAGTTGGACTCGATGATCCTTGTGGGTCCTTTCCAACTCAGAATATTCTGTGATTCTGTGATTCTGTGAAATTGTTCAATATAGATACATGCAGAGTAGTAAGCTTTTTATTGAACTTAGCTGTAAAATATTTGTATTCCTGTCTACAGGTCAACATCTGAATGCAAATGTTTTCTTTGAAAGTCAGTGTCACAATGTTGGGGAAGTCTATCACAGCCTACAAGAGGCTTCTTTTTTCAATAGACCAAATTCTCTCTTTATATTGGCGATTATTTTCAGAAGGTTGTTTGTGTACTATATGTATCTTAACACATTGTAAACATTAACTCAGCACTTCTAGAGCTGAATCTTTTGTGGACATCTGTCATCTTCAGGAGAAACCCCTTAGCTGGTTATGATGTNAGTGGCGTGGGGTTTGGGCTGTGGGTGCATGGTCACAGCAGCACAGAGAAGCCCACAGGGTGGGAAAGGGGGGGAAGTTGGGTCAGTATCCGAGTTTCTTTCCCTTTAACATCCACTGGTTCCGGGAGAGGCAACGCTGCCTATACGGTCCCAGAGGGCAGGGGAACAGAAGCCTCCTCCTGGCGCAGCGACAGCTCCCCC
>WEKX01025718.1:97043-131828 GCA_013390025.1 Pitta sordida | reverse complement strand
TCCACTTTAGTACAGTGGTAAGTGTCCCCACCTGGCGTGTGGGAGATCCGGGTTCAATTCCCGCCAGGGAGACAGTGTTAAGAGTTGGACTCGATGATCCTTGTGGGTCCTTTCCAACTCAGAATATTCTGTGATTCTGTGATTCTGTGAAATTGTTCAATATAGATACATGCAGAGTAGTAAGCTTTTTATTGAACTTAGCTGTAAAATATTTGTATTCCTGTCTACAGGTCAACATCTGAATGCAAATGTTTTCTTTGAAAGTCAGTGTCACAATGTTGGGGAAGTCTATCACAGCTCTGCTTTTGGCCTACAAGAGGCTTCTTTTTTCAATAGACCAAATTCTCTCTTTATATTGGCGATTATTTTCAGAAGGTTGTTTGTGTACTATATGTATCTTAACACATTGTAAACATTAACTCAGCACTTCTAGAGCTGAATCTTTTGTGGACATCTGTCATCTTCAGGAGAAACCCCTTAGCTGGTTATGATGTCATGAATGAGCAGCTGGGACAGTAGTAAAAGATTTGCTGTAGGTTAAAAAAGTCTTTGCTTTTGCAAAGAAACTATAAAACTTTGCAGGTAGCTGCTAAAGCCACTGCAGGACATGGAGTTACTAAACAATACCAAGGACAATGCAAGCTGGCCATTTTCCTGCCTCATTATCCTCAAAGATTTACATTGCTTTCCCATCCCCCAAAATGAATTAGATAGATAGATAGCTACAGTTGTACACCATCATTTGCAAGGAACGGGTCATGCCACGGGCCTCGCGAAAAGCCAAACTCGCAAAGAAGCGCAGGTCATTAATATGCATGCAGGCCACGCCCATTTCCCCACCCCCTGGTGCTCCAGAGCGCTGGAGACACTTTTCTGCTTCTCCCCTCAGGCTCCCTGAGCAGCAGAGAAATTGCTCCCTCACTCTGCAGAGACAACCTGAATTTACAGTCGTAAGATATGTCAGCTNCATGCATCGGCCAGGGAACCTCGCAGATGGCAGAAGCAAAATTGCAAAAAATTTTCATCACAAATGAACGGGGTCGTAATGGAGATGTTGCAATGCAGCGGGGATTCACTGTAGATAGATAGATAGAGAGAGAGAGAGAGAGAGAGAGAAAATACAGACAAGATCTAAACTCTGTAGTTGGGAAGTGTAAAAAAGAATATAAAGCAGCAGAGAAATTGCTCCCTCACTCTGCAGAGACAACCTGAATTTACAGTCGTAAGATATGTCAGCTGCCCTCATCTTCACTAAGACAAGTTAATGGGAGCAATTTATGGTCATCCTCTTAATGATTTACTATTGATCAAATCACACTAAAAGAAGGAATCATGTTTCAAGGATTTGGGCTGTCCATTGCACATGGCAGATCTTTCCAGCAGCAAAAGAAGACAAAACTGAGCTCTGGAGAACCAGCCATTAGCACTATTTCTCCTGTAGTGGCCTTTGGCTGAATACTCTTTCCTAGGTGTCTGAATTGCTTAAGAACTAAGACAATAGCTCTGCCAAGATGGTAGCTCCCTGCATCTACATAGATTGTTTCTATGTATATCTTTTCCCACCTTTTCTCTCTCCCTGCAAAGACCGGTTTTGAGCTACATGGAGGAGATGATAAGCCAGATCATGCAACTCTTTAAGCATGAAGAAGGCCTTAGGAACTTATGACCAGCGAAAGATGCAGGACTGATCTCTTTGATGGCATCATGGACTTGCTGGGGCTTGAGTGATTGATGAGGTTGCATCTTCAGAAAGAAATGTGTCCATGTAAAGTCTATTGATGCACAGGGCCTTCTATGGAAATATTAAGAGGACAGCAGTTGTTTTCAGGGTCTGGTGGTGATATTTTAGGATATCAACGATGTCTAAGAACAAAGCAGCAAGATGGATTAACAATACACAAATGAAATTTGGAGGACCTATCATCTAATATTACCAACTAAGCACTGTCAGTGTGAGATCCTTGAACCTGTGTTGTCCTTCCTGGACAAGGAAGTTCCTCCTACACTTGCAAAAGATGAGGGCAGAATTTAAGAATCCAGTAGGTAAGTGGGACACAGAGCGGCTCCACAGAGCTTGATATCATGCCAGGGCTGTCAGTTCTTCTTGTATTTGGGTGCACCAATTCTATCTGTGTTCTTTGTTACAGATGAAGTAATTCTAAATGAATTCCTGCAAATTAAGACCTATTGATATATGCACACAAGCTCATTTTTCTCACAAAGGCAGAATGTAATGTATAGCTTATCTGTTAAAGGGATAAATCTGTTTGTCCCACCTAAATATAACATAAATACTTTGAAATTGCCATAAATACACAAGGGGTGAATAAGGCTCATAATAGTAAGCCTATTATTATGAATAGACTAAGAATAAGAAAGTGACATTAGATGTTAAAGACAGTAATCACATNGGGGCTGCCATTGTGTGTGTGCCATTGTGTGTCAGGGGCCGCGCCTGCCGCTCGGCTGGCTCTTGCCGCCGGCTCCGCTCTCAGTTCCTGGCTCGGGGCCAGCCCTGCTCTCAGATCCCGGCTCNAGCAGCAGAGAAATTGCTCCCTCACTCTGCAGAGACAACCTGAATTTACAGTCGTAAGATATGTCAGCTGCCCTCATCTTCACTAAGACAAGTTAATGGGAGCAATTTATGGTCATCCTCTTAATGATTTACTATTGATCAAATCACACTAAAAGAAGGAATCATGTTTCAAGGATTTGGGCTGTCCATTGCACATGGCAGATCTTTCCAGCAGCAAAAGAAGACAAAACTGAGCTCTGGAGAACCAGCCATTAGCACTATTTCTCCTGTAGTGGCCTTTGGCTGAATACTCTTTCCTAGGTGTCTGAATTGCTTAAGAACTAAGACAATAGCTCTGCCAAGATGGTAGCTCCCTGCATCTACATAGATTGTTTCTATGTATATCTTTTCCCACCTTTTCTCTCTCCCTGCAAAGACCGGTTTTGAGCTACATGGAGGAGATGATAAGCCAGATCATGCAACTCTTTAAGCATGAAGAAGGCCTTAGGAACTTATGACCAGCGAAAGATGCAGGACTGATCTCTTTGATGGCATCATGGACTTGCTGGGGCTTGAGTGATTGATGAGGTTGCATCTTCAGAAAGAAATGTGTCCATGTAAAGTCTATTGATGCACAGGGCCTTCTATGGAAATATTAAGAGGACAGCAGTTGTTTTCAGGGTCTGGTGGTGATATTTTAGGATATCAACGATGTCTAAGAACAAAGCAGCAAGATGGATTAACAATACACAAATGAAATTTGGAGGACCTATCATCTAATATTACCAACTAAGCACTGTCAGTGTGAGATCCTTGAACCCGTGTTGTCCTTCCTGGACAAGGAAGTTCCTCCTACACTTGCAAAAGATGAGGGCAGAATTTAAGAATCCAGTAGGTAAGTGGGACACAGAGCGGCTCCACAGAGCTTGATATCATGCCAGGGCTGTCAGTTCTTCTTGTATTTGGGTGCACCAATTCTATCTGTGTTCTTTGTTACAGATGAAGTAATTCTAAATGAATTCCTGCAAATTAAGACCTATTGATATATGCACACAAGCTCATTTTTCTCACAAAGGCAGAATGTAATGTATAGCTTATCTGTTAAAGGGATAAATCTGTTTGTCCCACCTAAATATAACATAAATACTTTGAAATTGCCATAAATACACAAGGGGTGAATAAGGCTCATAATAGTAAGCCTATTATTATGAATAGACTAAGAATAAGAAAGTGACATTAGATGTTAAAGACAGTAATCACATAACAGCATTCAAGGAAGGTCGATGTCAATCTCAGATCAAAGTGTGTTAGCATATAAAAGTGATTAACTTGTTTGAAAATGAAAACCAACACTGGATACTTTGGGCATACTTTCAAAAATTGATTCCTGCCTTACTTAGATGTGCAAAAGGAATGTTCATGAAGTTGTAAAGATATAGTTCTTAGTTAATTTTCATACCCACAGAACATTATGCATAATACAGTGAGCCCCTGTGTATTGCCAGTCCGCTTTTTGCAAGCTTCAGTATCTNGTACTCGACTACGTAGTGGGTTCGCTATCTTTGCGGATTTCATAACTCGCGGGAACTGGACCAGACCCAACAGCCCGTGAGTAACGGGGGTCCACTGTATTAAATCTCTTGTGTATAACCTCAGAGAGTAGGAGCCTTTTCGATTTATTTTAGCAGTATTAAAGAACGAACTTTAATCAATGTTGTTTTTCTCCCTATAAATTAATTGTCCTGTTACAGTTTAAACGCAAAAGAAAGATCTATTTCATACTTCGTGCATGACATCCAGTTGCTTTGAGCTAAGTTTCTTAGCAAGAGGAATAATTCACCAGTATTTCAGAGCTCTGAATGAAAGTCCCCAATGTTAAAGTCGTAGAGCAAAACCCCTGCTTCAAAATACAACTTGAGCAGCTCTCAAAAAACTTCTTTGGAAAAAACCTAGTTACTTTTTCAAGTGGGAGATGAGCCGTATTTGAAACCTTGAAGCAGTATTTGAAACTTTGACTTGTACCAAAGTTAAAAAAGGAAAACATCTTGCACTCCATGAATTGTGAAAGGAATGACACCCCTTCTGGAAAAAATGGGCACAGTAGGCTGGCCTGTAGGTGCTATGCAAGTTTGTTAATTATATTTCATCCCGACATCTTTTCTTTCACGTGCCTCCCATTCATCTGTTTCATTTATGGGTGATATCTCTTCATAAGCACACACAATCTTCTACAAGGACTGTCTCCATATGCCTGTCTGTGAGAGAAATAGCACACGTGATGCCCAACTCTGGCTTGACTGACTTAAAAATTATATGTATTAGTCAGATGTTTTCTGCCCACGGAGAACAAATAGCAAATACTTCAAATGTGCTTCTAACAAGATAGTATAATTTCCCAGGCTGAGGTCTTACTCCTCTAAGTAAACGAAAATAAAAATATCATTGCTGTTGTGATTGTCTAACAGCATTTTTCCTGACTAATCATTGATCCCTTTCAGCTTCTTGTGTCAGAATTTATTTTTTCATTCCTGATCTGTGTTTGTATCTTACTTGATGGTCTCAGCTAAATTTGAAGTATGACCATAGAGAATTAAATTGCTATGGTGATTAAAAAAAATGGCACAGTTCTCATTCAGGGAAGTCACTATTTACTTCAGATATTAGCAATTACTTCAGATACTGGAGAATAATTTATTCTGACCACTTGTTTCATCCATCTGTCATGAATGAATATCTAAATTTAATTGGTATACTTTGAAGCTTCTTCAGTTTCATAATGCTCTTTGTAGCTCAAGTGGCTGTGAAAGGTAAAAGCTGAATAAATGGACTGACATGTCCAGATGATAGACACTGTCTCAAAAATACTCCATTAGGTTTGGACATTGGATTTTGCCTAAGTGACACATGGCTAGCCAAATGAATGAGCCTATGGCAAAACTTATAAAAAAACAAAACAAAATAACATAATTTTCTTGGACAGCACAGCAGGACTCATAAAACATTTATTGTGCTTGCATATATGCTTGACTCTTCTCTAGAGCTAATTTTCAGTCATTATCCTCAATTTGTGTACTTTTAAACTGGATTTCCCTTTAAAAGCATCTTGATGCAGCCAGAACAACATGAACAACATGAACAACAAACAACATGAAAAGCTTAAGCATTCTCCAGATTTATGCCAAAAAGACTCCATTTACAAAACAGAGGAAGAGCAAAACTCTCATGCTAGAGTGCTTGTCATGAAGGCCTTATTTGCAAGGAAAATATTTATTGTAAAATATCTGCAGATAATAAATAAAAAAACAGATTAAGAGAAATCTCTGAAGAATTTCTATATTCCTTCTTTTACACATTTATAAATAAAACATTTTTTTAGTGAGTACATACACCTTTGGCATTGCAGTACTTCCAGTAGTATTAAAAGGAAAGATGAGCTATTCATTTGCTCAATTTTTCTAAGCCTTTTCCATTCACTTGCATGTCTGTCCTGAAGCACATCTGGGTAGAAGTGGCAACAGACTGTGTAATTTCTAAGGGATTGGTTTAACCTTAAAAACATGGCTGTGGTTTTGCACTGTACAAAGCAGATGGGTTGTTTGTACAATTAGGCCTTAAGTGTTAAGTTCTTCTTCTGATTAAAATGCCCAAGCTCTCTATTGCCAACTACCAGTTAAACTGTGTAAATCTAGTACAGAGAGGGATAACCCCTGAGTATTAAATAATGTCTTTGTCAGACAGCTGGGGACAGAAGTGCACATTTTTGTCTCACATTATTCCTGCTCTTAATTTGGGAAATTGAACTATTTCTGGATCATAACCAAATTATTCTGTGTTTACCAAAACCTCATATCTCATCAAGAGCCTGGCTCTGCTCCATTGGTGAACACACTAGAATTTTAGGATTAATAGCTTTCCAAGTTATCTATTATGCTGTTCTCTTTAACTAAAATCAGGACATCTCAGCCACCAATGGCCAGATGTCAGTGTTTTAGTGTGAGTGCCTGCTCCTGTGCCTACAAAGTCAGACGCTGTACTGAGCACAGGTGTCCAGGCACTGGCTGTGGGGATTGTGGGGTCACCTCTGTGAGGAGAGGTCAGACCTGCCTTAGGTTGGAATCAGCCAGTTCCAGCTGCCTTGAACTGATTCACCACAGGGCATATCTGCACCCACGTGGTCAACGTGGCAGTGCCTTTGGGAAACTTAATTAAGAAAGGACAAATGCTGAACAACTGAAGGCTGAGGAAAAAAGTGTGAGGAAGAAACCTGTCACACCAAGGTCACTGAAGAAGGGTGGAGAGGAAATGCATCAGGAGCCGAAGCAGATTCCCCTGCAGCCTGTGAAAGACACCATGGTAGAGCAGTTCTGCACACTACAGCCCATGGTGGGTGGACCCATGGGGTGCAGGAACTGTAGCCTGTGGAAAGTCCATACTGGAGCAGGCTCCTGACGGGAACTACAGCTTCTGGGGAGGACTCACACTGCTTAGCTCAGTTGGTTAGAGCATGGTGCTAATAGTGCCAAGGTCATGTCTCCACTGCTCAACAGCATCAGGCAGGCAGCTGTAGTGTTTTCAGGCACCATTTGCAGGACTGTGCTTCTATGCCTTATGTACATTCACCACTCCAACTACTTTGATAGAAACTGTACTGGGGTGATTCCATTGTGTATATATATTCCATATCTTTGTGCTTTGGTCTGTGAGGGAATTTGTTGGGAATGCTGATCCTTGGTGGCCAGGGTCGTTTTCTCTCTCTATCTGGAAGAGGAAAAAAACCCAAAAAACAGAGGCGGCAGCATGAGGAGAAAATTTCCAGCAATACCCAGGTCACAGCTGCAGAGGCTTGGAGTTTGTTAACACTCTCCCACAGCTGCAATATATTAGGCTGGAGAAGGGCTCCTCTGGTTGTTGTGCTACAGCTCTGGGAGAGCCTCTTGTGTTTTTTTTCCTCGGACATTTATTTGCTGCACTCCAGCCTCAAGAGAGAGCCTACAATCCCTGCCCCGGGGTTTTTCCTGCTCATCTCTTGCTTTTCCCTCAAGTGTCTCCAGTCATCCGGACCCTAAGCTCCAGCTACTCTCTGGGCACCTGAGAAGTTTCTTCTGGGACTGTCTGGTGGAATTTGGCTGAGTTTCTGCAGGACTGTTCACATCACAGGACTACAGGATATCTTGAATTTCATCCAGGATCATTTACATCACAGAACTTGTGGGGTATCTCAGGTTTTTCTCTCATAACAATAGGTCTTGCTGTGTAATAATATTCTATCTTGACTCGTGTGTTTACTAAAGTAAATAGTTTTTATTTTCCACACTTCCCTTTGCTTTTTCTGAACCTGGTGAGGGGAAGGGGTGGGAGGGGGGGTTTGTTGTTTTGGGGGTTTTTTTTTGGCTCAGCCCCCAATTTGCCTCAAACCCCAACAGAAACCCTCCAACTTTGATAATGTTTTGTTTGTTTGATTGGTTTTGGTTTGTGGTTTTGGTTTTTTTTCCCTTAGGGTTAGTGTTGTTGGTTTTTTTTCTTGAATTTTAACTAAAATTATAAGTACAATGTAGTGTGAAACAGGGAAGAAGCACTTGTTCTTCTAGCCAGCACATTACTGTGGAAGACAGTAAGCACTGGTCCATTCCTAGCTTGAAATAAATTTAGGAAAATATGACTAAGTCATAAGATTGTTGAGACTAAGTTTCATTAATCTGCAGTGGGAATGCCGTATGGAGCTCATTCCCCTCTCTCAGGCTGCAATGAAATATGGTGATGTACTGGATGAGCTGATAGAAAATATTTCTATTCCTTTTGTTACAATACCTAATTCTCTATAGTCTTCTTAAAAAATAAGCTTATCTACATTTAATCAGTGCCAATTGGCAGATTCTTTTTCTCTGCTCCCTACACACAGAAAAATTGGATAGAAGTTCTTTTTTTAATCAAGAAGAAATGTCTTTTACAATGAAATAAGTCTTGGAACTATGTACAAATGGAAAAAGAGCAATTAAGGAGATATATTACTACAGGATAGCCTGGCACTATGCACACTCGTCCATATGTGTTTTGCAACTGTTCAGATTTAATCTGCTGCTTCTATTTTGAACTAGTCAGTGCTCTCCTCTTGTTCTAGGCTAATTGTTGAATTTTTAATATTCAATATGAGTGCTCTCCTGTTGGTCCTCAAATTCATTTACAAAGATTGAATATTTGAAAATTAATGGTGTTTTACACTAAGGAGGTGCCAGTTCTTTTGGGATTTCAGTAAGAAAGGCACAGACACTCCGAGATGTATAGATTTATTAAGAATGGAAACTATAAAGGAGGTGATGATAATCTGATGTCCTTCTTGAAGCTGGGATGTGCAGCTGTTGCAGAGTCAGATGAGCTCCTTCTTGTGGGTCATGGCACACTGCACAGGATTCCAGTTGAGGCTGGGGTTGGGCAGCTATGTGTTCACTGGCATTCTTAGGTATAGATACCGCTGTCAGGTTTGGAATCTGCATTCAGCTTTGAAGAGTCCTTTGAGTAGTGCACTCCAGTACTCTTATCTCAATGAAGGTATGGTTCCCAGAGGTGCATATATTGTTTGAAGTGCACAAGATAAAGGACTTATACAAACTTATGGTTGCGTACATGCAAATTGGTTACCTGTGATTTCGTTATGTATGTATATCTTATCAGTTACGCTATTGTATAAAGTCCTTGCATGGTATCTAAAAGAAAAAAAGCACTTTTCAATACAATGCCTCTTCTGGGGTCTCTGCTTTATTTGAGCAAGAAGTTTAATTGTGTTTTCATTAGATCATATTTTTATTTACCATCTGGTTTCAGCTTCAGACCATGATTCTTTACCAAAGCTGAATTACTAAAAGCAGAATATATGTCTGTCACATTTTTCCCTGTGTCAGTTTCAATTTAAATTGACTTTCAGTTCTGATTTGCCTTGTTGCACATACTCTTGACAGGAGCATTTGGTACAGTTCTATGCTTTCCTGACATGTATTAGCCAATGACCTCAATATTTAAAATGAGGCTTGAGTATCTTTAACATGGTCACTAAAAAAGGAGTTCAGGATTCCATGTTCTACCACATCAGATCAGCTCCCTCTTTATACAGATTGAAAAGTAGGCCAAAAAGACATTCACATTTTTCCAGGCCTTACACAAGAGCTACATGAGCTTTGAAAACTATTGCTATTTTTACAATGCCTTGGTAAGCTTGCTGTGAAAATTACACTTACATGGTATCATTGTGGAATATCATCCCTGCCAGAAAAAACGATCTGGTGTGAGCAGGCCCTGGCACTTGGTGAATGATGAATATTGTAATTCTGCAATTTTTTTTCTTCCAGGTTTTAAAGGAAAAAGAGATTGACCTCTTGGTCCAGATAAAAACAATTTCCAACAACTGGATTCAGAGGAATTAAACTTGTCTAGAAACTTAACTGTGAATTAGTCTAGTTAATAATTTAAAACAGATTGAAATAATATTCAAAAGGTTATTAATTATCAGCAGTTCTTTAGCTTTAAGACAACTGCAGCTTTCTGGGCAGTGAAACCCTGTGAATGTGACTACCTGTATGAGGGCACCTCTGCAGGATGGGAACGCCAAAGGGAAGTATGCCTAGATGATCTTGGACATCTCTTCGTATTGAGAGTTTATGTCAAACTCAATAATTGAACAGTTTCATTCTTATTAATCAGATTTTGTATCTTTAGCATAGTAAAAGTGTTCAGAAGAGTATCCTCCAAGATGGAATATCAAATCAATGTATGTCAGAACAACAGCACTAAAGAGTACTGTCTGGTGTAAGCCACATACCCACCCTCGTTAAAAACAAAAAAGAGCCCCTCTGGTAAGACACACCCTACAAGTAACTGATCCTATTTGTAATTGCAAGCATTGCTTCAGAGGGACATTGAGTTGCTTAATGGCTCATTTGTAGACAGAAGAAGGAAATAAAATCTGTAATTAAATGTTTCAGCAGCATATTTCAGTTTTCTTGCTCTTTTAGCCAAAAAAATTCATGCAGCATTTATAAACTTGCATCCTCCAGAGAATTCCTTTCAGTGAAAGAACAGCTCCATAAATCAGAGCTACCTGATGGTTGGCCTTTGAAATTACAGCTAAATACAGACTCAATTCTAAAAGTATAGGTTGTACTTCCTAAAACTATTTCTAACAGAGTCAGTCCACATGCTGTACACACACAATAGAAGNGCAGGTTCTGAGCTGGCACGCTACATCTTACTACTGAACTTTTTTTTCTTCTCTCCCAAGTATGTTATTCTGCAGAGACGCCTTTATCTCTACTCTAACCTTGAAGGCCCTGGCAGCACGGAGAGAGCCTAGGCCAGAGCTGAGCTGTTAACCCCCTCGCTACCAGAGCAGCAGAAAACCCCCCAAACCATAACAGTTGCTTAATGGCTCATTTGTAGACAGAAGAAGGAAATAAAATCTGTAATTAAATGTTTCAGCAGCATATTTCAGTTTTCTTGCTCTTTTAGCCAAAAAAATTCATGCAGCATTTATAAACTTGCATCCTCCAGAGAATTCCTTTCAGTGAAAGAACAGCTCCATAAATCAGAGCTACCTGATGGTTGGCCTTTGAAATTACAGCTAAATACAGACTCAATTCTAAAAGTATAGGTTGTACTTCCTAAAACTATTTCTAACAGAGTCAGTCCACATGCTGTACACACACAATAGAAGATATAGAACAAATTTATCCTTAAAGCTTTGTGTGTAATTGAACAGTTAAAAGAGGAAAAAAAAAGTTAAATGTTCCCTCTCTGGCACGTATTTCCACATTCAGCATACTTCTTCCTAATTTATTTGCAAAAATTCAAATTAAAACGAGTATCTAGTAAATGAGGACTTATTCAGACCCTCCATCTCCTAGGTTTATGCAGACAAATGCTAACAAAACCCAACAGTTTTAAGGAGATACTTCTGTAGGCATATATCACAGTTGTGTCAGAAAACAAGAAGAAAAAACACTGTAGCATACTGTTCTGGGGCAAAGTCTACCCATAACTTTGCTATAAATATGAATTATGGCAGAATTTTTCTCCGTATTTTTCAAGCACTTTGAATCTGGTTATTCTTCATCATATAAATGTTTCCATAAACTACACTTTTTCCTGGGAATATTATGTACAGGAAATGTAATAGTAAACTGTGTCATAAGGACTCTCTACTATCTCTTGTTGCCTTTACTACAGTCCTCTGAAACTGTCCTTCTCTCTCCACCTTCTGCCTAACTTTTTTTGTTTCTAGTTCTTAACGTTTGCTGACAATACATTTTGAATAATGTATATTTGAAATAAATTACAGTCAGACCTCTTGCACTTCACACCCCCCATACTATGGCTTCAGATCTTAGCGGCGTGATTTTTTAGTGATGGAGGCCCCTCTTTGCAATTGTGTGTGCGCGACCTCCTGTGGCGGTGGTAGAGCTGCTCCGCCAGAGCCACTAGGGTTTTTTCCTAGTGTGGGGTGGCTGTGGGCACTAGGAAGGGCCAATACAAACACTGATACAGAGCAACACAGTGCTGAAACAGTGCCAGGGCTGTGTGAGGGTGCGGGGCAAATTTGCATATTAACGAGCTGCCATTCAACATGGAAGTAGGACTTTGCAGAACCTGATTAAGACTGCAGGTCTGCAATATAGGAGACCCAGCTGTATTTTAATTTTTTTTTTCTCTCTCCTGACTACAATTTTCTGCAGTGCTTCCATTCTATCCAAAGAACTTGAATGTGTATGTGCTTAATTTTTTCACAACTCTGTTTCTATATTTGGCTTTGCCCTTTACTGCAGTCTCCAGTTCCTGCCAGTTTCACATCTTACTTTCTGGCCAAAGCCATTGCATTAACATAATGTGCATAAATTTTTGTGATTTAAACCACTGTGGCATGGAGGAGCTAAGCACTCATCCCTCTTAAGACAATGAACTCTCTTCCTTCTGTTGCAAACCTCAGCTTGTACCCTATGGGTTCTACTGTTCTTGCAATCGCACTTCCTGCTGCTCAGTAGGCAAAGGATTAGTATTAAGTTAAGCATTTCAAAGCCTTGCCTGTAAATCTCTGAATCCCATAACTGCAGAAGCTGATGAGAAAAGTTCAATCACCAATGAACAGCAGGTCACCTACCAGGAATGCCTCCTTGTTTCTGCAATATGTTATTTACATTCTGTCTTTCCACATGGAGTTTCAAGAGTAAGACACACCTAAAAGTTTAAATTTAGCTGAGACTTCCAATCTTAATCTTTTAAATCACCTTAGAAAACTGACTTCAAGGAGTTGAATCACACAGGCATCCCTAAAAACACTATTTCAAATTTATTTTTCCTTTTTTTTTCTGATTTTTTTTTAAATTACAATTTTATCAATTTCTCTGCACTTACATATGCAGCGGGGGATGGTTTCATGTTTCCTTATTGGTATTTTATAATTTTTTTTGTTTTCTCTCCCAGCTCTTCCTTTACTATCTGATATTATCCCCCCTTGTCTGTGATGATTTTGCTGTGTGAGACAGAATTCATATTCCATGCATATTTGCTGTTTCTAGTAAGAAGCTGATGTTTTGATTTAGTTATTCTATATGCTGGGATGTATGTGGAAGGAGAAAGATGAGGAAACCAGGAACATGTGCCTTGAGTCTTCATCAGATCTTAGTGTACCAGTATTAGCCTGATGTCCTACTGGTTTCCACTTTTGAGTGTCTTTAGAAACTTAAATCAATACACCTGGTCAAGAAACTCACCAAAGGAAATGTAACTTTATTTGATAATTAAGAAGATTGCTAGTACAGTTGGGTCTCCTATATCGTGCACCCACGGTCTTAATTCGGACCTACATAGCCCGACTTCCACGTTGAATGGCGGTCGTGCCCCCACTGCCGTGCAGGACGCTGCCTCAGATGCCACCACCTCAGCGGCAAGTCGCACACGCGCAGTTGGGAAACAGGTTGCCTACTTCCCTAAAAAATCATGCTGCTAAGATCTGAAGCCGCAATATGGGGGGTGCGAAGTGCAAGAGGGCCGACTGTAATGGCTAAAAGTCACTGCTGCGTGAGATGCTCAGCTTTCAGAAGCTGAAGCCTGTTGGAGCTGCAGGTTTAGGACACAACAATCTCAGGATTTCCATCCATCAGTCAGATATTCACAGGTCTCAGTGATAACCAGGGTAAGTAGCTGAGGTCTGAGTCCCATCTCATTGACTTTCAGTGCTTCTTACAAAGGCTACCAATGAGACCTGGATCTTTTAAAATCTCTGCACTAATTCCTTTCTATATGATTTTTAGTATTGACAAATACATAAATTTAAATTGTTAAATAAAATTATTTTAACGCATTGTATTTGACATGTACTTTTCAATCCAACAAACAATATAAACGTTCATTTGGAACATTTTGTTTGATGAAGGCTACTGATGACACAGTTTTCACAGTTATGAACCAGAAAATAAGCCAACTACAAGAAAAACCTGGTATTTTAATACAGTGTTCAATAGTAAAAAAGGCATGTGTTGCATATGCAGCGTTTTTTGGCAGGGAGCTCAGACAAGGTATCTGGTGGTATTCATTTATTTTACACTGAAGTTCAAAACATATTTATTTCTTTACAAAGCTTCATTTAGAAAAAAGTATACAGTATCAACATCTTTCAGATTTACTAACAGAAATAGAAAAATAAAAATTCCTGTTTTCATACACTATATACAATAAAAGCCAAAAAAAGATTGCCTTCAATTTAACCCCTGGCTTCTGAAATCATTTGGATGTGGCCAGTTTTATAACACTGATTTAGTAACTTGCTAAAACTAGTTTTTCTTGAGACATACAATTATTCAAAGATTCATGTGAACTTTCATAAGTTAGTAGACTCTTTGTTAAACTGCTTGTTCAATTCCAAAGTTGTTTTATTTTTCAGAATTTTTAAAGGAGATACCTACTAACCACTTTTAATATTAGTTCTACCTATACACCAATCAATAAAAAACAATCTCCTGGCTTATGACATATAACCCAAATATAATTTTTCAGAGTACCAGAAAATTATCAGAAGACATGTAATGAAATTTAAATGACAAATTGCATAATCCACTAAACATCTCTGAAATAGGAAAAAAATAAAATGTCATCTACTATCAAAATAATAATCTACATACAAATAAATATTCCATCTTGCTTCTGAACTTTTCTTAAAACAGCTGTTTAAATATTAAGTAATTTTACTCTGATGAAAACCCATTGATTTGACAGATTTCTACACTAATAATCCTTGGAGAAAAATGTTCAGAATTTACCCTATGGACTTCTGAATGCAAAGAAAAAATACCAAGTAATTTTCTAGTCCAGCAGAATTTTCAAGCCATGATAGCATTGGATCAGTTCTGTATCTCTAAATTTAGTCATACAATCAATCTGATTATATAATACGGAGAAGGCAGAGCTAGGCAGTGCAATCTGACAGGACATTTAGCCAGATACATGAGAGTCTTTCAAAAAACAGACCCAGCTAATAAGCATGCTATCAACTTTGGTACCCTAAAAATCATTACCATCTCTCACATGTCAATATTCATTTAACGATTTTACACCACTTACTTTCCCAGATTGACTTTCATTTTAGCATAATCACAACATGGTCACATTTATAGCCCTATCAGAGTCTATAGTAACTTGGACATGTAGCATTTACCTTGGTATTATAAAGAGGATGAGTTCTGTCTCAATGTACGTATCAGTGCAAAATCAAAGAAGTCTCTAAAAACCAACAACGTCCCTGTGAAACTCCCTGGGAACAACAACACTGGCCTGCACAAAGCAGTCTGAAAATTTACTGAAAAGCTTCTTCTCCCTATTTTTGCTGACATAATGTAATACAAAAATGAACAAGTAGCATCATTCTCACTACTTTCTAACTAGCTCACCAGTTTAGAGCAACCTTATCACTGGCTTTTTGAAGGACAGATGGATACTAGGTTGCTTCCATTAACCTTCGCCAAACAGCTTCCAGTGAAAAGCTTAGCACATCTATTTGCCCTCACATCACAAAGGTGTATGCCAGGAAAGTAGTAAATACATCAAAGCATAATTTGCATTCACATTCATGCACAAACTGAAAATTTGTACGCACAGGTTCAATTTCTAAGAAAGGAACAAAGATTTCCTTTAATACAGTCTCTGATCCCAACCACCCCCAGAATTCTTGCTTGTTGGATTGGTTCTTATTAGCAACACGTGGCTACACAACATCTTCAGCAACTGTAGTGTCAAAAATTTGGTAATAAACCTCATGTTTCATTGCATCTCTGATGTTATAGGACTTGATAAAGCACTCCAGCCATGGCAAGTCACCTGTTAACAAAACCCAAATACTGTTCAATGCTCATTTCTATCTTTTATAAGAGACAAGTATAACTTGAGCAGGATCTTAACTACGATATCTAAATGTATACAAAAGTTAATAGGAAGAAAAATTAATTACTAACTTTGACATTCCAAGTGGTATCTCAAAAGCTCCCCACCACATCTGAAATGTGACAGTCTCCCAAGACTTGTCCTCCCTGCCCCAGCACCCCCCAAAACAGTTGGATGCAGTAGTTGTGCCACAGTATATACTTAAATATGTAAATACATATATGTAAATACTTTCCAATAATAAAAATTCATCTCCATGTGTCTCAGTGAGACGATTTCACAGGTCTCAAAGGGAAAATTCTTTACAATCTTTACAACAGGGCCACCTTAACTAAGCATGGTAAAGGATCCAGCGTCATTGCACTAACAGCCATTTACTTGGAGTCTGCTCCAGTGGTCAGAGCTGTGTCACACAACCAGTTACTTTGGACTTGTATAGCTGAGGCAGAGCTACTTTCTGACATAACACAAACACTGCACTCAAATCTCCATGAATGGATTTGGATGAAGTATTTGCTCAATTTCCATGGATGTTTTCTGTACTAAGGGATGCCTTAAATCAACATGTGCAATTAAAAGCAGAATATCACTCAGAACATGTGCCATATGCTGAGTTTCCTTTCAGTTTTCCCTAGTGTGCTGTGACATTCAGTATGAGGATGTTTTGGTTAACTTCCATATGAATACCAATGATATGTTAGTGCTCACACAGGCAAGACTGTATTCACACATCACTGCATGCCACATGAGAATTTACTGAACCATTACTTCTCTTTCTGAAAGGGAGTTCTAAAATTAAAGAAAGGTATCAGAACAAATTAATTGGAATTCTGATTACAGACTCCAGAATTTCTCTGAGTTCTGCCTGTGCATAAGTTGAATTCTAAGACTTTGCATATGCAATAGCAGATTGAAGGACACTTCCCTTCTCACTCCCATTTTAAAATAATGGCAAGCTGACCTAATTGTCTTCCTGGAGGACAGAGAGTATCCATGGTCATCTGCATCTTTTGCTGAAGAAAACTGTTAGTTAAGATCTCAGAGGCAGGAATTTGGAAAAACTTCTCCTGAAATAGAATAGAAAAGTATGAGGTGTTGAAAGAGGGGTCAGAAATTACTAGACAGAACCTTGACTCAACGTTCTTTTAGCAACTTAAAATCAGGTAAAATAACAGAAGTATATTATCTCAAAAACGGTTCAGATACAGAAAAAATGAGCCTTTTGAAAAAATTAATAGTCTGTATTTCAGTATTCAGAGTATTGATAGCAAAATTATTACTATAAAATTATCATAAAAAATTAATAGTCTGTATTTCAGTACAGAATATTCAGAAACTACAGCCACATAGCACACATGTAGGGCTCTATACAAAACTGGCAGATATTCCCCATAAACTTCCATAATCAGGCAATGTTATGGTTGGAGAGGATGGTGAGTCGCCCTCAACAGTCCCTCACTGCAGTGAGCAGAACATCTTGATAGGAACAGTCACTTGAAAACAAGAGGCACTGCAATCTGGCTTCATACCAGTGGAACTCCCTTAGTGTGAATTTCATTTTGTGACAGTTTTAGAAGCTATGGAGAAAGGCTTACACTGTAGGTACCTTTCTGAATGGAGACATAAAATAAAGAGTGGAACATTAAAATGTTAAATAAACATTTTATGTGAATTTTTAAACCATATACAGTAAACATGGCTGACAAAACTCCAATTATATTCTTTTCGAGTTCGTTATGTAATTTTGTATCTCTAAAAGGTCATCATCTTATAAGACAGTTCTCAGAGTGAGTTTTTGATGGCAATTTGTCCTTTTTGTTGAAAGATACAAACACAGGATAACCTGCCTTTGTATGATTTTTGTATGACATGTTCAGTGGCAGGGATCAGAAGTTAGCAGATAATCCAGCAGCAAAACTGACACAGATAACTGCTTTTTCCTTTCACTTTTCCGAATCTTTTTCTTACTATGAAATTTTTTGGTTTTTTAACTTCACTGACTTCTCCTATAAAGAGGGGACAAAAGAAAACAACTGTGCTCCTACAGAAGTGTAACTGGAAGCTAGTGTACAGCTGCATTTCAAAGCAGCACAACTTCTTCTCAGGTGGTGCTGAAGGACAGGAGTTGAGGCTTGGAAGGTATTTGCTTTCCTTTGAAGTACCACCAGCAGGAATGCTAGCAGATGGCACTTCAGAAGAAATTGTGGGGTTTTTCCTGCAGCTAAACTATAGTACTGAGTGGTATGTTTTAAGAATGTGAGCCACCATGAAGTAGAAATTTTTGGAATTCTGCATCAAGAGATGCTTAAAATCTTTACCCCTACCTTGTTTTTGCAGTTTAGTTTCTTGGTATCAAAAGGAAAATGGGAAGTAGAAGGCAGATGACTACCTGAAATGGCAGTTGCAGCCTTTGACCTCCTTTGCTGCTAATACACTGTGGGTTTTTAAGAAAACATGCTTCTTTTTTTTATATTATTTTTACTTGCAGTCTTAAAATAAAACAAGAAGGAGTATTCTCTTCCAAGTCCCATTCAGAGTAAAATAGTATAATATATATATATATTAAACAGCATTGCTGTGTGGAAAAAAAATCCCACAAAATCCTTTTTCTGTCCCACTTTTCACACCAAAATTGTAGTAACTGGAAAACCATCCATTTTTCAGTGTCTCAGGTAGCAGGAATGGTCTTAAATTGCTTCAGAGAAAACTGAAGATAGTTTAATCCTAAGGTTAGTAAAGTAATTGAAAAAAGTGCTTCTGAAATCAAAGAGAAAAATCTGTACAGATATAGCTGAGTTCTGTCTAAGGCAGGAAGGTCTCTTTACCTCATGGTCACATGAAACAAAAGAAATGAAGCATTTCTTAATGGACAGATTATACTGAGAGTTAAAAAAAGAGGTATGACATTTTAAACTAATCCACAAATTACTTGCATAAATCCTGAAACACCCATCAGTCTCACAGCATTCAGGCTGCACAATTTAACATTGCAAATAGAGAGAAATTCAGTCATGGGAACGTATAAAAGTGTATGGAAATACCGAATAATCTATCCACAAGCTTCAGTTTTGTCTTTATACTTTGATATTCTATACCCTGTGCACTATTAATAACATTATAGCATTGTAACTGTCTCTGAAAAACACTGCAGATAACATAGAATTATACATTTGTTATTTAAAAAAAGAGTAAAACCCAAACCAATATAATCTGTAGAGTCTACCCTTACCTAGGTTTACTTACATGATCAAAAAGGTATGCATTTAGTGCTCCTGTTCCATCAACCAGAGTAAACTTCATAATAAAAACATACTGGAGCAGTTCAATACCTAAAACTGGAAAAAAAATATTGACATTTCTTGAAGCAAATATGAAAGACCAACTAAAACAACTCAAGGTGACAATATGGCTCCTTTATAGGTAACTGACTTTGAATACTGTCATTAAGAGTATAAACTGACAGACCAAAACACAGAGGCTGTGAACAGTAAATTTAAGAGCACATTGCAAATAGCCTAGAAACACTTTAATAGATGAGCCTATAAAAATGCCTAAAGATTTTTAAGTACTTATTCTCATACTATCGAACAAAAGGCTAATATTTGCTTGGAACTTAGATCCTACCATGGTGGGCTCATACTACTCTTGTTCTTTTATCCATTGAAGATTAAAGGAGAGGTGGTCTTAATTCAATGATAGTAAGAATGTATTGCACCCAAAAATTATCTTCTGAGGAAAACAATTTGTTTCATTTGATGCAGTAAAAGCTACCAGGCAAAGTCAGAAAAAACCCTTTTCTGGCAGTTCTGAAAGTGTTCCAGCTCAGAGTATATGACTATAGTCAATCTCTCACTGGCAGCAGTAACTGATATGCTGCAAACATAAAATAGCAAATATAGAAAATTACTACAACTCTGCATCAGTCTTTTCTGGGTACACTCGCTTAAACTGGTAGTCCTTCAACTGATCTGACAGGTTTGCAGGTTATAATCTAGTCTGAGAACACAGATCAGAGAAGAATAATATACATGAGGTACTGTAGTCTAAATGTCAAGAAGCATTAATGAATATGGTTTTCATTTTGAGAATCAAATGTCAATCACTGACAGTTAAATATCGCTTTATATTTATATAATAGAATACAATTGTAACAGTTTAAGATAATCACTTTATTGCTCAAATAGTTTTTTCATTTTATGAAAACTGTACCAAACTTTTGTACTGCTAGATATTCTGAATTAGTATGTTTGAACAGGAAAATATTTCTTGCTCTTAACATACTCTCAAGTTTTACGGTCCACTTTCAGTATTTTAATATTTTGACACATGAAACACACATATTGTGGTATAATGCCTTTTTTTGAATGATATTTCTTGTAGACTCTCTGGAATATGCTTAATATAAGGCTTATAGAAGATAAAAATCTAACTTGTATAAGTCATTAACTAAGACTTTCTTTAGTTCAGGTCAGAAAATCTGTATCTTCAAAAAGAAAAAACAGACTAACTTCTAAGGCTGCAAGCACATACACAGTTTAAAAACATCATCTGCAACCAAAAATTCATGACATCTGTACTCCCATAGGTGTTACTACTGATACTCATGGCATAAAAAATCTCAGTCAACATATAAGAGCCTTTAACTCACACTGCAATAGTTTAAAAAGCAAATATGTTATTTCTACTGGTAAAAGGTGAATAAACTTTACAGCACAATATTCAACATGACCATAAATTAAGTGGTTTCTGTACAAAACTGCAAACCAGAACTGCAAACAAAACAGTATCACAAAACCACTTCAGAATCAAGGCACAGAAGTATTTCAGGTAAGTACCACCTCAGCTGACCTTGTGCTATTTCAGTGGGTTCCCATGATGGTCGTTGTTCTGCTGCAATGGAACTTAGACTCTTGATAGGCTTTGGAGATGAACATTGCTTGCATCTAGCATTTAAAATAAGATATTGAGATTAACAAAAAAATTCTATTTATACTAGAAGCTTTCTGCACAGAAAAAAAATAAAATCTGATTTTCTTACAGAGTGGGAGTGCAAAAGTATTTCTATTGCTGTTTAAAATAACTATCTTACCAGACACACAAGCTTTAGACCATATCAAACCTCTTAAAGCTGTTTTGGAATTATCTTTGAGAAGAAATAAATCTGAATAAGACAACCTTAGTGAATAGATTGGAGTACAACTGTACATCCGGGTTGAGAGAGTTGGGGTTGTTCAGCCTGAAGGCTCTGGGAAGACCCTATTGCTGCGTTTCAATATATAAAAGGGGCTTATAAAAAGACAGAGAGAGACTTTTAACCAGGGCCTGTAGTGACAGGACAAGAAACACGAGTTTTAAATGGAAAGAGGGCAGATTCAGATTGTACATAAAGAAGAAATACTTTACAATGAGGGTGGTGAGGCAATGGAACAGGTTGTCCAGAAACACTGTGGATCCCTGGAAATGATCAAGTCAGGGGATGGATACAGCTGAGAAACACTGATCTAGTGGAAAGTGTTCCTGCCCTTCTAACCCAACCCATTCTATGATTCTATGATCACTACATCGCTAAACACATATTCATATGCCACTAATTCTCACTTTTTTGAAAGCAGGAATGAATCTGAACTTGTAGCACACTTTAAAACCACAAAGGGTTAGAGGAGAAATTTGGCTTTACCTATGTTGACAATATTAACTATGAGTTACTCAAACAATTTATATTATTACTGGCGTATTTACACCACAAGTAAATGCTGCAAGTGGATGAAAATATTGAAGAATTGTTTTCAAAATTGTTCCCATTTGCCTCAAGGAATAAAATTACAGAACTACGTATTTTCCAAATTAAGGTTCTTTGCTAGTATATTACATTTATAACTTGAGATAAACATATATTCTCTTAGAATTTTATGCAAAGTATGTAATAAAAATCAATAGAACTACTTCTGCTGAAGGGATACAGTCAAGCTCCACTAAGTCACTTTTTCCTTTAAAAATCCCACTCAAACTCCAATAAAGTAACTTAGCTGTGAGTTTTCCTTTTTATATTCAAGTATGTATATGTATATATGACTATACATATACATACTATACTAAACACACATAAATTCATTATACTGTACAAAATCTTTCTTAGACTTTGCTAAGTATATGCCATTGATAAAAAAAGCACACGAAACATAGCTCTGAATGTCAGCATTCTTGTGAGGTTCCTTTTTAAATATCCTATAAACAATCATGGAATATCTTGTAAAGCATTTACTTTTACAATCCAGTCATTTGAGGAGAGAACATGTCTGAAGGTGAGCTATGTGTAGCTGGGGCAATACATGGATTATGAAAATGCAAGNGTGGCCCACTGGGGCTGCTGTGAGGTGGGGGCTGCTGTGGGGCCCGGTTGCCGGCCCGCTGCGGGCTGCTAAACGCCAGGCTTAGCCGGAGAAACTGCATGTCCTCCCTGCGTGCCCTCCCCGGGGGGTGGGCCTGTCCCGTCTCACAGGGAGAGCCAGCAGAGGCAAAGCAGAGGCACAGCGCATGTGTGCTCTGGGGGACCTTGCGGACCCCGGAAGCCGGACTGCGAAAAAATTGCTTCGCAAATGGGCGGGGTCGTAAAGGAGAGATTGCGATGCACTGGGGATTCACTGTACTTTTTCTTGATGAAGATCCTATCCCCATAGGAGTACCCATATACTGCCTTTATTAAAAAAAGCTGTAGACAGCCATATCTGGAAAGGTCAAAACAACATATGACAGAGAGAAATAATTACCTGTATTCATTTTATGCATGGCCCTTATGGGAAATGTTAGGTTTTACATGAAACGTAGTATTTCCGTATAGAATTTTATTTTTTTTTACTGCCTACAGACCTGATGTAGTGCACCACTGCACTGTGCTCCGCTTGAACCTCCTGGGACTGCTGAGAGAGAGGACTCAACAGCTTGGATGAAGTAGACTGGTTTTCTGAGCTCAGTAACTGCACGCTTCTGGGCAGTACTGGGAGAACACACTGCTGCTGGTTCTCATTGAGCAGGAACATGGTATTGCATGGCAGATCAAGAGCTACCAGACCTAGATGTACGTACTCTATTCCACAGCCTTGGAACTGTGGAATTCATAAACCTGTTGAACTCATCTGTACAGTGAATTACATCCATAAATAGGTAAGGCACTTTGCAGTGCTGAGGATCACAATACATGACAAATGGTAAGGAAAGGCTGTACAAAATCTCTTACTTCTTCCAAAACTCAGGCTTTCTCAACAGTAAGGATGAGAGAGAATGAGATATAAATTGACATATTATCTGCTATATTGTTAATGTAATGCCCCTCTCCCCCCAAGCATACAATTTTAAAAGCAATATATGTTTTGACTTTAATCTAAGAGAGACCATAAAATGGAAGATTTGGACTAAAAGAGGTAGATGTAGGTACTTTGCAACCTAAAGAGGCTCTAATGTACATTTCTATCTCTGAAGCACACTGCCCGACCCACACATCACAGACAACACTGAACCTGGGGCGCTGTGTAATTAAGGGCTTAAGATTTATAAAGCAAGAGCCCAACAGCAGTTGAGTCCTGTGATATGAGGTAGTAGTATGGTATTACATTCCTGATGTCAGAACTGCAGATCATGTTACGCATTTTGCATCAAAGAATCTTTGAGTAAGTTATCCCTTGAGCACTGCACTTTGAATTACTGAAGAAAATAGTACCTATTACTGCAGCTATTGAAACATCAACAAATACTTTAAACTTACCCATAATATTTTACATTCCCTTGTACAAGAAAAGGAGCTGAAAGATCTAATAATTCAAGATCATCTTCTGTGGATCTCACAGGAATAACACACTTAAATCTTTTTGTAAGTTTCCAGACTTCTTTTAGTGTTCCACCTATTAAAAATAGAGAAACATGGTTTCTTAAACCGTAGTCAGAAATAAATTGAACAACTTACCTTTCTTGACTGATCAGATATTGATTTCAGGACCTTCAATAAAAACTGAGATCCACTATTGAAAACTCAAAAAATAGCCCAATACCTTCTCACTCTCACGCCAAAACAGACTCAATAAACAATCAAAGACTGGCATTTATCAAAGCAGAGGCCTTAGAGGCCTTAATATCTTCCTCACTGTACCCAAGAAGTTTTATTTAGTTAGCATCACTTCCATATACAGTGACACCCCATTACTCACGGGCTGTTGGGTCTGGCCCTCTTCACGTGAGTCTTGGAATCCACGAAGATAGCAACCCCACTAAGTATTCAAGTATGCCACGCCTGTAGCCACACGCCCTCCCCTAATAAAGTCTGGAGGACGGCCCTGAGAGAGGGCCTTGTCTCAGTCACCTGGAGACTGCCCGACATGGCTGTGCTCCGGCGAGGGAGGCGAGTGGCTGCTGCGTTTGGCAGCATGGCAAGTGGGGAAGGTGAGCGCCAGCCGAGTGGCAGCCATGGCAGCTGTGGCAGGTGCGGCCCCTGGGCTCCACTGGGCCTCAGCCACGGGAACTGCCTGACTGTGGGCACACAAAGGGCACTGCAGGAGTGGGGGGGAAGGTGCCTACCGCTCCTGCACAGACACACACAATTCTCCTGCAGCCTGGCAGAGAAAAATGCCAACCATGCAGACACCCCGAGGGCCCCCACTGCCTCCGCTGGTAACCGCTCCAGTAGCTTCTCCAGCTCCTTCCTGCCCATCCTGCCATGTCGCGGGTGCCTGCCCCCCTGCCCTGGCTCAGTGTGGCTGGGCACCAGCCAACCAGCCCCTGTGGGACGGGGGAAGATGCCTCCCGCTCTCACGTACAGACACACACAATGGCAGTCCCGTCACCCCGTCTTGTAGCCTGGTGGAGGACAATTCCAGCCGTGCAAAAACACACATTTACACTAAACGCATCCTGGTCACGCCGCGGTGGCTCCCAGCTGGGACCAATTTACATATTCATGAGCAGACTGGGTTTGCGGTAGGTTCTGCATGTTCTGTGCATGCACCAGGTCCCACAGCTTGCTGGAAAATCAACAGCGACTATTCAGATCCCACACAATATGGATCGCGACTATGTGGAGGATCACTGTAATTTCCCTTAGGATTTCACTAACGATTTTTTCAGGGAAAAAAACAAGACAACCAAACTGGCTTTTTATACACATATATCCATATACACATATACTTAGTTGCTGGCACTTTAATGTCTGAAAATAGATTTACCAAGTTATATTACTCAGTTGTTTCAGGAAAATGAAGTAGAATTTTTTTTTTCCCCCACAAAGATAAGGTTAGATTGAAATCCGTTTGGAACATCAGAAAAGCAGCTTTCAGAACTAGCTGAATATAAAACAAAGCATAAAACAAAAAGTGTTTTGTTATTGATCCTTTAGCAAAGGACCATCTGACTTAATTTGCTTATTCACACCACTACTTGAGTACAATTGAAGACTTTATTTTAAACTCTGAATGGTGCTATTTGCAATGATTTATTATTTTTATTATATTAAAAGTTTGCTCAATAATATTCTTGCTAAATTGCTTTGTTTAAAGGTCAGCAGCTATTTCTCTGAGGAAATCTGATAAAAAAACACAACAAACCAAAACCACTGTCACTGAAACTCTATTAATCTGAAACAACACTGACATCCAGAGGCTAAGAAAGTTAATTGTAGTCTTGTAACACCAGAAGCCTTTCAAAACTTCCTACATGAATATTAAAAATAGGCTTGTTTAGAAGACTCAGCAAGTTTTTAAATCAGAACTGAAAAAACAGTAAAAACAGCTAGGAAAAAAATAAGATGTTAATTTTAGCATTATCAACAATAAACATATTGGTAGTTTTACAACACATATAAGTATCTTACAAGACCTTCAAGATTACCTTTTCCTGTTTGCACAACAGTAACTTACAGTTTCAGCTGAGTTTTTCTTTTCTTTGAAGATGCCTTTATGATCATAATTTTTTCACTGAATATAAGTTCAACATATCTTCACTTTGTACATCCTTAGAGTAGACACTGTGCCATAAAAACTAGTGTATTTGCAGTCTACCTTACCTTCTATCATAAGCAAGGTGTCTTCAGGCTGTTGAAGCATTTCATCATGTTTTACAAAATGGATTGCTATTTTCCTTTGTTTCTGGTCTTGTGTAGTCCACATTACAGAATCATACCAGGATGTATTGTGTAATTCTGGGTTTGGGGCATTAACAGCAGAGCCTTGTAAAATGAGATCAAAGTTGCCTCCATCTGGAACTTCTTGCCTAAAACCATTTCCAAAATGAGTAAGTAAATTTTAACAGCTTCTCCTTAGGTAATCTATCAACAAGGATGACAGAACTTCAAATAAATATTAAAATATAGTCATGAGAATGAAAGTATATACATGAAAAATATCCTCATTGCTTTATCAATTTAAACATTTATTAGAGTTGTATAGTTGTATATGCTTTTCCATGTTAATAAATATGCTAATTTACTTAATAAATAGGCTAACTTACTTAGGAGCAGAGGCAGCCTAGTGGCTTCATCTACACATATGTAAATCCATGGGAAACCAAATACAGTTATACCTCTGTATTCGCGGATTATGGGTCTCCTGAGGGTCCCACAGAACCTTTAATCCGCGATAAGGGGTCGGACATTAATATGGCAAATTATTGCCAGAAATACGGCAACTTTGGAACACTGCAACATCCCGGGCTCCTTACAGGCAGCGAGGAGTGTGGGAGTTGGGTTTTTTTCCCTTTAACTGCAGCAGCCAGCACTGGCAGGAGTGCTTAGCCTGAGGCTACGAATATATACATATGCAGATATGTGCTGGCCAGTCCAGGCTGGCTGCTGCGGCTGGAATGAGGGTCTTTGTGTTACAGTTAAAGACCTCTTGACTCCTGGTAGGGCTGGCAAGGGGCTGCCTGCTGCGGTAGGGCAGGACTGCACTGCTCTGTGAATAATTGAGACTGTGGGAAAAATTTCCACAAATATGAGAAGATGCGAATATGACAGCACGAATAACTGAGGTATGACTGTATATCACCTTTATTTGATTTCAGTTAGGCCTTAACAGGGCCACATAATTGCATCCTACTTCATCAGAGTGAAATGCCATGTACGCTGATATAATTTCAACTTTTATATTTTATTCTATTTGAATTTGCATATATGGGGGGGGTGGGGGAGGGAAGAAAAAAAAGGACAGGAGCAAAATAGTTTCAAATACTGTAAAGGGAAAATCTGCAACTCTGCACCACACAGTTTCTTTTCTGTCCTGCTAGAGTGCACTGTTCGTGTATTTCTACTCGTCATTCACAGAGAACCAATAATGCAGGCTTTTTACCAATATTACAGAATCACAGAATCAATTAGGTTGTAAAAGACCGCCAAGATCATCGAGTCCAAACTAGGACCTAACACAACCTTGTCATCTAGACCATGGCACCAAGTGCTATGTCTAGTCTTCCCTTGAACACCTCCAGGGATAGTGGCTTGCAATTATTTGATTGAGCACTATTTGATACAATGACAAACACCATTAAGAGGGAAATAACAATGATACAACAGTCAGTGAACTCACATAGGTCAGAAAAAAGACAAAATAACAAGGTGAATGGTGTGGATGCCCCATCCCTGGAAGTGTTCAAGGACAAACTGGATGGGACTCTTAGCAACCTGGTCTAGTGAAAGGTGTCCCTGCCCATGGCAGGGCGGTTGGAACAAGCTGATATTTAAGGTCCCTTCCAATACATGCCATTCGATGATTTTTCTGATGTTTTTGGATCCAGAAACAATGGCTTGTCTGGAAGATACACTTTAGTCAAAGATATTTTATTCATTCACCTGGAGACTATCATACCTTTTTGCATATTCTATTTTAAAATTGCAATAAAGAAATGGGTACTTAAATACAACTTTGGCATGGGAAAAAATTCACTGCTACACTTGAAAATAAAGAAAAATTATTGTTTCAAGAGCACCCTATAAATGGAATTCATCTGATAATTTAGAATTTTCCTACCTATTATCAGTGACATCAAATCTTTGCTCAAAATGATATACATTTACATTCAGCTCACCTCACACAAAAACACACTGAAAATCTAGGCATGCCAAAACATACAGAACCATTCATAATTACGTATACTGTGTGAAACACTTACAAAGAGTTGCATTTGGAACAATGAAGTTTAACAGACTGATGGAGCTTCTGGGGTTTATAAGTTCTCAGCTTTGCTCTAATGCGATACTGTTGAGGAGCTGTGTCATTCATAATGGTTCTCAGTTCTGTGTTATTCAAATCTTGATGATCTGTTAATACTGCAAAACAACACACACACACACAAACCCACCATGTATACCTATTAAACACCATAATATTTGGAACATAGGAAATGGCATTTGCAGGTATGCATTTTTCCTTAATTTCCAATTTTTCTTTTATTCCAGTTGCAGCCTTAGTTTTATCAATACATGTTACTACAGTCTCTAAGATAATTACAATAGGCTGCAGGGGCATGGTGTACTAAAGGGTAGAGAAATTCAACAGGTATAAAAAAAACAAGTGAAATTTGCATATACAAATATGCTCTATTCCTTTACAAAACAAATAAAAACAATGTAACATATATAGACTTATACTCTTAGAACAGCTCTTCCTATAATAAGTAAAAGGTTATTTCAGCCTTTGAGATAATGTTTCAAAACTACTTTTGTTGTTTAGCAAAATGAAAATTCAGCTTCGGTCAAAATGTTACCTACCTGTGACAGTTAGCTGCTGACATCTCCGTAAGTGTGACTCAAAATCTAAAATCAAGAAGAACTACCGTATTATTTTCCTTCTTTCTTTTTTTATAAAACAAATAGCTAGATAGGCAGATAGATACCTACACAAAGCCAAAAGTTGAACAGAGGAAAATGGAAATCCCAAAAATTTATGATAACAATATAGCGAAAGACAAAAGCAAACTAAGCAGGAGACAAACATTACCTATCACAAGCTAATATACAAAAGGGTAAATTAGCATATACATTAAATAGCAATGCTCATCAAAATAAGTTATTCTTGTCCTGGGCTAAAAATGCCATTCCTGGAATAAAATGGGATCTGTAGAACTGTCTGTAAGATACCACTTTTCCATGCCACTGACGCAACTTTCCATCCAATGGCTTAAGAAGGGCTCCTTAACAGGCAGCTGTTCAGTACTGTTTTCAGTGCATGTCCCTGCAGAATCCCCCTTTAAAGGGAGGCAGTTACATAACTCTGCTCTGTGTTTAAGAATTTATTCACTACCTCTTATGAAAGTATCTTTCCATGTAATATGAAAGGCTGGGAGTCAGAAAAAAAAGGTAATGTAAATTTCCAGTCTAATAATCCATAAGAATTATTTAGGGCTTTGCATGTTTAAGTAACACTACACACTTAGAGAAGCAGTAACTGTACCTTATCGTGACCATATGTATCTATCAGCTTTCAATTGCTCTTACCTGTAACATAGCTAAAAGTCCCATCAAATTCCACCGAAGACATGCTTTCCATATTCTGACTGTCTTCCAGATCCACAGATTCTAAGAATCTAAAAATAAATGTCTTAATATTTCATAATCTAGACAACTCTTTATATCTACATGCAGACACACACATATATATAGGATTAGTCTGACACTTAAATGAAATCTATATATTTATAAATACACAGGTATAATGTTCAGCATTTATTATTACAGCACTATAAAATAAAAATCTGAATTCCTACTGTACTTAAAATCTGAAAAAATACTTGTTATTTACCTATCCCTCCAAATAAGATAAGGTTAGAATTCTAAACTGTACAGTTGTTACATTGGCCCAGAATTTTCAAGAATCATCTAGGAAAAAAAGGTCAAATAAAACAAAACACCTACATATAGAACTTACGCTTTTAGCTCCTTAACATCTGGGTTACTTTCTGGCAAGACTCCTATTCCTCGACCATAACAAGTGCCGCCATGAAGGTGAAATTCTATATGTGAGACTTCATTGTCAGCACTTGCTTGTTTTGTATGAATGCTGTAAATTCTCAGAAAACTTCCAATCTGAAAAGGTAAAAAAAACGTTTGATAACATAAAGTTGGCTATTTACATGGAAAATTCTACGCTTCTAGGCCTCATAAAGCTTGTTCCCTGTTTTAACCGAATCACATCACAGCTAAATTTGTCAGGGACCTGTGGAGACTGCCTTGTTCAACCCTTGTGCCCAGAGCAGAGTCAACTAGAGCAGGCTTTTTAAGGTTGTCTTCAGCAGGGCTTTGAATATTTTCAAATATGGAGACTGCAAAATTTCTGAGTGACCTGTTTACTTTGCTTTATCAGACATTACTGACAGCAAAAGTGATTCAGAAGATTAGGAGGGCTTAGGCTAGCCCTCCTAATGTATCTTTTTCTAAAAACAGTACCACATCCAGCTGGCGGCCGGTCACTAGTGGAGTCCCACAGGGATCAGTGCTTGGCCCAGCACTGTTTAATACCTTTGCTGATGATACGGATGAGGGAAATGAGTCCATCATTAGCAAGTTTGTAGATGATACCAAGCTGGGGGCAAATGTTGAACTGCTAGAGGGCAGACGGGCCCTTCAGAGGGACATTGATAGGCTAGAGAAATGGGCAGACTCCAATAATATGAGATTTAACAAGTCTAAGTGCCAGGTTCTTCACTTTGGACATAACCCCATGCATTGCTATCGACTGCGGGATGAATGGCTGGAGAGTGGTGAAATGGAGAGGGATTTAGGAGTAATGATTGACAGAAAACTTAATATGAGCCAACAGTGTGCCCAGGTGGCTAAGAGGGCCAATGACATCCTGGCCTGTATCAGGAACCGTGTGGTCAGTCGGACTAGAGAAGTTATTCTTCCCCTGTACTTGGCGCTGGTCAGAACATATCTTGAGTACTGCGTCCAGTTCTGGGCTCCCCAGTTTAAGAAAGATGTTGAACTGCTTGAGAGGGTCCAGAGAAGGGTGACAAGGATGGTGAAAGGACTGGAGAACAAGCCCTATAGGGAGCAACTGCAGGAGCTGGGCTTGTTCAGCCTGGAGAAGAGGAGGCTCAGAGGTGACCTGATTGCTGTTTACAATTACCTGAAGGGAGGTGGCAGTCAGGTGGGTATAAATCTCTTCTCAGGCTACCAGCACCAGAACAAGAGGACATGGCTTTAAGCTGCACCAGGGGAGGTTTAGACTGGATGTTAGGAAGAGCTTTTTCACAGAGAGAGTGATCTCTCATTGGAATGATCTACCTGGGGAGGTGGTGGAGTTACCATCCCTGGAGGTGTTTAAGAAAAGACTGGATGAGGAACTCAGTGACATGGCCTAGACAATGGGAGGCTTGGATGGATGGAGCGTGGTGCCCATGGCTCCAGGGTTGTGGGTTCGATCCCTGTGTGGATGCTCGCTTGGGAGTTGGACTAGATGATCCTTGTGGGTCCCTTCCAACTCAGAATAACATGTGAACACACCTTAGCAGATAGTCTACACATGCCTTTTTAGAGGACAACACAGCCCTCCAGAGACTGATGTCCTATGATTTGTCCATGTATGACCAGATTCGGCAACTGACCTAATGTCCATCTTCATGCATGACTTTGTATCTCTTTAAGTGTACATACAGACACATCTGCTTACTCAGATTTCTTTATCGCCTCTTAATCTTACATTACAGATAACATTTTTTTAGCACCAGGACAAACAGCAACATGTTAGAAATTGAAAGATCTTGGTACTTTTGCTATCTTTGTTAGATCTCCTCAGGTACATGGGAGAATATGGTTCTTGTTTTGGGTTTTCTGAAACAAGTTTGTCAAGTTATATAAATGGACTTAGGCTAATTTATACAAGTACCTATTAAAAAAGAAGATGTTGGAGTGCTGAACATCGTACATATCTTTATAATTTTGCTTTTATTTCAAAGTATCACTCCACATAGCATCCTCAAAAAGCTCCCCACACCCACCCAACCAACTAAAACCAAACACAAAGTTCTAAAGGTAGATAATTTGGAGACTTACCTATACAGTTACTCAAATACTTTTTTAAAATATGTAACCTAAGATCTAACTGATAGCTGGCAAACTACACACATTTAACAACTTGGATTTACTATATTCATACTAAGTATCTTTTAATTAATCCTAAAAAAATGATAAATTATTTTAAATTTACTTCAATTAAAATTAATATTACAGCAGTCAAGTCTGTTAAGTCTTACTTCAGCTTTAACTAGTGAAAACCTAAAATGTTCTTATTAGATTGGATTGGCCAGGTCTTAGTACAAGCCTTATAAAAGTATGTACATATGCATAAAAGCAGATGGAGCAGCAACCTGTGTCTACAATCCTCCTTTGTATTACGAAACAAACTATGCCTACATAATGCTGGTGTTAAACTGTTCTTTTAAACAATAATCATTTATGAAAAAGGCAGTGTATATGCCAATTCAGGTAGCAGGGACACAAAAAGTGCCCTTCAGCCTGCACCTATTTTGCTTCTGGCATGGAGGTCTTACTAGTTTTAATTGATCTGGGCTTTTAGGTGGGCTGCTCATTTTGTTCCTTCGAAGCATCACAAGGACAGCTTGTGCATTTAGATAGCAGTTAAGAAGTTTATCCAGAAGTTAGATGTTGAATATCCAAAAATGCAAGGGACACTTATAAAACTAATCTAATGACTGTGACAAATGCCTTTGGAAAAGCATTTTTATATTTAAAAAAAAATTTCTTAGCTAAGTTCTGCTTATGAAATAACCTTATGTCAATAAAACAGTGTCAAACTACTTCCTCCCCCACAAGGAATTTCCATATAAACAGGAAAAAGTTAATTATAATTGCCAAATGTTTTTTCTTTTAATAAGAACGTATGAAATGAAAAAGTATGTGTATTCTCCCTATGTACAAACATAAAAAAATAAACATGGAGGAAGAGAGCTCAGAAGCCAAGACTACAAAATGCTGGGACTGCCTTCTGAACTTGTGTGCTGTAATTCATGGAAAAGTCAACTGAACTACACATTTTAGTCCAACACTCACTTTTGCAAGATTTGTCATCACTATAAAATTATCTTTCTATATATGCATTTATTAGATCCTTTTCTAAAAATGTTATTATTTTATACATTTTATTATCACTTAGAACTAAAATGAATAGATACATTGTAATCGGCATTGCCAAATATTAAAAAGTATGTAAGGTACTGAATGTCAGCCCAGAGCTGCCTGTGCAGATAGGGTGCCATTTCCATGGATTCCTTCGGGTGGCAGCCTTGCTTACTGTTAACAGCAGCAAGTAAATGTGTTACCGATAAAAACGTTACTGTATTTCTGTTGTTTACAAAATGCCTTCAGACCAAGCACTTCATATCCTTGACTGAGAAGAAATTGTAATCTACATTAAGTATATTACACCACGATTTACAGAGCCATCACTAAAATCTAGTTCAAACCCAGCCCCTTACTTGACTTCACAGGTGTTTTGTTTTTGAACTACCTATCTCATTTGGAGCAAGCTAATTGAAAATTAATTAAAGCCATATAAAAACATTTCTTGCAGTAATATAAATATACTAATGCCTTATTTGCAGTCTAATTGAAATACGACTATTTAAAAAATACATATTAAGGCTACAGAGAATTAAAATGCACAAGTCGAATACGGAGTTCCCTGTAACTAGCTAACTAATAAAACTTTATCATACAAAATTCTCATGATTATTTCAAAACATATAGGGTTGTGTTCACATTCCCTCTGATGAATTCAGAACAGCTATCTATCATGGCAGGTAAATGTTCATGTCTGACCAGAAAGGCACCCATGACAAAAAGCTGTCTATCTACAGGAATCACTTAAGAAAATCATCTGAAGCCTATTTTTATGGCTTATTATATTCAATGAAATTTCTTTGTCGTAATTTTTATCATCAACAGTTTAATTTTACTGAGCAAATTGTGCACAACTTCTTTCAAATGAGAGGAAGCATATACATAGCAATTGGGCACAGTCCTTTTCAGTACAAAACACCATCTTTAATTCATTTAAGGGTTTGAAAGACTCAGGGGTGGGATGAGAGGGTGTTATCTTCTGTTTTTTCCCCTTTTAATGAGTATAAAGACAGAAGTGGGGAGAATCCACTTACAGGTCAAAGGAAAGCCATCTAGGTCTGAAAAATAAGAAACTACATATTACAGCTATGTAATAACTCATTTAAGTTTCAAGTTGAAAATGGGAGTGGCACTAGAAAACCAAGACATCTTAGACCAAACTTCTATCAAAAAGGAGATGACATTGTGTATGGTGGGAGAAAGAGCTGAAAACACACAAATACTGCAACTGAAGATAAGTAACACAAAGCAAATGCTGTGAAACTACAGACTTGGACTAGTACGTATACTCAAGATTGTTTTAATTGTGCTACTCAGAAAATGCATGGCAACAAAAAATTGATGCCATAACAGGAAGGCACACTACCACATATTCAATGAGTAACAGAACATAGTGAAATCTCTGACCCACTGTGGACAGCTGACCTACTGTGCATTGACAGACCAATGATGCTCACTCACCTCAAACATTTTGCTTACATGGTTGTGATCACAATAGAGAAACTCAAGTCACAGACCTATTCCCAAATCGTATGGCAAAGTCAGTGATTCCTGAGGACTTCTGGAAAAACTGGCATAAGGAAGAATAACAAATTACAATGTATGGAGAGTAACTGTATTAAAAACAGTTAGTTGTAGGCTGGGGTTCCTAGAGTAATGAGAAAGCCTCATGCACCCCAGGTGTCATAGGGAGAGGCCTTTTGTTCTATGGTAAAACTTTTCTCCTTTTTACTGGAACAGACAA
>WEKX01025718.1:86006-96378 GCA_013390025.1 Pitta sordida | reverse complement strand
CCTTTCTCCCAGTAAAGTTCTTATTTCTCTCTCTATATATATAATTCAAGTATTTCTAAATTTAATTCCTGCTTCATCTTAATTGACCCAGGACACCAGGTAACCAGAGGAAGAGGAAAATTCAAGCAAAAGGAATGAAGACCATTTTCTTTGCTTAGCTGTAGCTCTTGCTTGTGTCTTTCTGCCCCAGGCAATTATCTAGTTCAGAGATTTCTGAAAATTCTTTTTGTGTTCTGTTAAGGCATCAAACACTGAAAAGGCACAATCTTACCAAGTAGGAAAGGGAGGCCAGTAAATGCAGGGAACAAAAAGTCTACTTATAGCATCAATTGCAACATACCTTCAATGTTACTGAAGTTCTCCCATTGAAAACTGTATGTATCATTTGACTGCCTTAGAAAATGGGATAAAATGCTCAAATCTTCAGTATTCTCTGGACAGGGAATCTAAACAAGGAGTTTTCCACAGACCCTTGCAGCACTATCCCTGACACTGTGCTCCGGTATTTGCCAAAAATTCACTTTAAAACATTACCCACTAGTGCATAGTGCTTACTCAGAGCTTCCTTTTCTGAATATGTGCCTATACAGATACAATTTTAAAATAAGAACATATATTTCACTTTGTTTGTGTTTTTTTTAATCTGCCCTTCATGTTAACAAGGCTGTCTAAAATGGATTGCTCATATATAAAACCGTCATTTCCAAGCTGCAACTGTCACTGCAAATAGTACACAACAAGTGTGGAGGGTGCAATCTAACAAGACCGTAAAAATTCACATTAAAAAAGGCAATCCTAAGCTACTGTCAAATGCTGAAGAGATGGCTGAGAAATAGTGCACTTTTACTGTTTCTGAAACAATAAACTGGCAAAACATCTAATCACACTTGGGAAGGTGCACATGGATGTACAAAATACTCTCCAGTTCTATACTTTCACACAGATCAATTTTTAAAAATATCTTTGCAGAACAAGACCCTAAGCTAAATAACAAAATATTATATAGATTTCAATTATATTTTCTTATGATATGACATGATTTCCACTAGTATTTAAAAACATTGCATTAAGTCTTCCATTTTAGGGAGAATTTCCCCCAAATTTTATTATATTTATATTATTCTGTGAAATAATATTAATTCTACATGTTGCAATCTGAAATTAATAAATATTATTGAAGTTTAACTGTTAGCATATCAGCCCTTTTTCCTCGATAACTCCACAAAGACAATCCACTAAAAAGTAGTGTTCAAAAATGATCTAACTTGAAACTTCTACTGCTTTTATGACTGAAACTACTGCAACTTTGGACATAGCCAGAAGGAGAAAAACAGCCCACACTGCTCAGAAGGTCAAAGGTGGTTTCTCAACAATTTCCTATGAAATCAGAGCTTCTACTATGCAGTGCAGTACCCTGCAAGGTACAAATGCTTTAGAAATAACAAAGAGCAAGCTCATAGGGAGTAAAAAATCAAGAGGGTTGATAAAGACATCCCATGTATCACATATGCAATAGGAATTCCTGAATGTAAATGGGGGAGAGTAATAAAGTGAATATTATCAGATCCTCAAAAACAATGTTTTATTAATACAGTGATCCCCCGTTCCTTGCGGGCTGTTGGGTCTGGGCCTCCTCACACGAGTCGTGGAATCTGCGAAGANGCCTGGGCACACTGCTGGCTCATACTGAGTTTTCTGTCAATCATTACTCCTACATCCCTCTCCATTTCACCACTCTCCAGCCACTACACCAGTCAAGTATGCCATGACTGCAGCCACGCCTTCTCCCCTAATATGGTCTGGAGGACAGTCCTGAGAGCAGGCCTTGTTTCAGATGTCTGGCTGTGCTCCACCGGGGTGGGGGCCTGCACCGCATGGCAAGTGGGGGGTGCAAGTGGCGAGTGGGGGCTGCCGGCGGCAAGCAGCGAGAGGGGGTGCGAGCGGTGAGTGGGGGTGCTGGCGGTGAGTGGGGGCTGCCGGCAGCAAGGCCAGCGCCATGCGAGCAGTAGGGCCGGGGCTGAGCAGACTGGAGTCGCGGTAGGTTCTGCACATGGGCCAGGTCCCACAGCTCGCTGGAAAATGAAGAGTGAGTATGTGGATCCCGCAAATTATGGATCGCAACTATGCAGAGAATCACTGTATTAAAGTATTTTCCCCTTGATTTTCAAAGCATTTTACTTCATTGGAACATCAATTATTGATCAATGGATTACATGAGATAGCAAGAGAAAAATTCTGGAAGAGAATTCGTAAGAAATTAAATACTTCTGTCAGTTTTGTTATGAATTCTTACACTTAGTTTGCTGTTATTTACTTATGAAAGGGTGTTAATTTTTAAAATTGATTTCATGTCTGCAGATAGCCCCAGCCTAACACATGGTTATCACTTATCTTTATTTTGTGATAAATGTATTATTTAAAAAGATCTTGGGTACAGAGGTCGAGGCATAAAATGAAAGATGTTTTCTTTGCTAATTTCCTGTATTTAGAAGCAAGACGGCAGTATTGCTGAAGATCAGATGTTGTTTTCTCAGCCTAAGCATAATCAACATGACTGACCCACTAAATGAAGATTACATTGCAAACTGCAGAAGTTCATGGAACAGAAAATTTTATATTGACTTTAGAATTAAGGGTCTTTAATGTGGCTACAAGTTTAACCCCACCTTGTATCATTTAAAAATAATTCTAAAGCATAGAATACATTTTCTGAATGCATTATTTTCATAGGATTATATATTATACTGCAGTGTCTGGAAAGAACTCCCTAATTGGAGGAATTTTTCCATAGTAATTTTCAGGTAATGATGCTGTTTAACACACATTGAAGGAGTTTAGCATTCAAATAAAAGGTCTGGGAAATACACTGAAAGATAAAGAGGAACATGAAACTAACTACAGCAGAACCGAATTGATACATTCTCTGAAGTGGCTTCTAAGCAGAAAATAGGCCCCTAAAAGTAAGTTAGAAATACCAACCTTAAGTGATTTTGCCATTTGTACATGGTTATCATAGACTAGAATGTCCACAACCAGATTTCTCAGCTGATGAAGAAGAACTTCTTCTCCTTCCACATCTTCTGCTTCCACAGGCACCTTCCATGTTGGGTAGGGACATTTTGTGCCATCCCATACCTGCAATGCAAATCAACTATTTCAGTATGCTCATAATACTTTGGATTCATGAAGATTTTAAATAACATTTCTACAAAAATTTTTGACTAAAAATCGATAACCATAAGAAACAGCAATTGTACTCTGAGTCTAAAAATCCCTAAAATACTTAAATTAGGCTTTATGGGATTTTAAAAATTATTATTCCTTACAGAGCATAAAATAACTTCTATAGAGAAAATAATCAGGTCCTAAGATGCGTAATTTGTTAATATTTAAAATAAAATCCCACAGCTCTAGCAAAACCTCAACTGTTTATCCAGCAGTTACAACTATTAGAATTCATCATATGCAGAACTGTCTATATTTAATATTTTAAACCTGCTATAGGGGTTTTTTTAATCACTCCAGCTATTTATAATTCTGGATAAGAAACAACAAATATTCTATCACTAGTCATGAACAGATTGGAGATAAGTTAATGATAACCTCTGATCACCATGTTTAGCAAAACACTGCAATGGGAGAGACACAATAATACCTGTTTCTCTTTTCAGCTCAATAGAATATGATCACTGTATGACTTAGCTTAATGTACATAACCTAACTGACAGACAGAAGGGAAGAAAAGAATAATAGAAAGACTTTTATGGAACGCAAAAAACACAGGATAATTTCTAGTGTGAATTATTTAGTCTACATCAGACTAAACCATTCTCAAATAGTAAAAAATAACAAGTCAGCCATACCAGCTTTATGCCATGCCCACCTCAGATACTGTGCATGTAGCAATTAATTTATCAAGTGTAATGCAAATGTTATGCTACAGGTGATGCAGAAAATCACTGAAATTCATTTTAGTTGTCTTTGAAGCAAACTCCACTAGTTACATGAGTTCAGTGCTTAAAATAATCATGATATTTCATAGTGTAATCAGCCATTAATATAACTGATATACCTGGAATAACATGATAAATGTAAATCATTATTATAAAATGCATGACCAAAAAAAAGATAACATATATATACTATACAATAGACATATATATGCCTGTCTATAATATATGTCTATCTACAATAGACATATATATGTCTATCAAATACATATATATATTATACAATGCAATATTATACAATTTAATGACCACTCCATTTGAGCTGGTATTGAATTGGTTGTTTTGTTTTTTTGTTTAGGAAATCAAGAAAATAATCAGAGATCTGCCTACAAGTTTTTAGAAAGGTTGTTCTTCTATCCCAACCAATATTTGATCAAAGATACAGATTTTGCCATTGTTGAAGAACTTCTGGAATTTTACTGGGTTTCATTTGTCCCTTGCAAAGGATAATTAAATGGAAATGTTTGTAACAGTTGCAGAGCATGTTACAGCATGCAGTTAAGGTTTGTTTCTGCGTAGTGTGTGCATGGTTCTTTACAAGAAAAATCTTTGCTGCTTTAATGATAGCCAAGTGCTATCTCTAAAAAATTTTGTAACAACACAGTTTAACACAGCAGAACCAATAAATAATTCTATGAAGTCAGAAAGTGGAAAATAAGAGCTTGATCCTCACTCATGTTTTAACAATCAACTTCAAAAACAAAGAAAAATAAAGAGGCGGTTCAGAATAATACTAGACTGGTACATCTGGGGCTAAACCCAGGAAAATTACGGAGACCTTTTTATTTAGCTGATGTTAGAGATCACCCTTGAAAAGTACTCTCCTGTTGCGTGGCACTTTGCATTTTGTATTTTCGGTGAGCACTGATGCCCAAAGTGCTTAACTGTAAGTAAAACAATCTACCTAAAATCTATCATGATATATAATCCCTTCATTCTTTTTTAGATGGTGCTTACTGCACCAATCATACCCAGCAGTAGAAAAACAAGCAGTAAATTCTAACTAAAATCCAAGGATGAAGTTTAAACCAAACATTTTTCAAGGTTAAGAAATCTTGCAATACTTATCTACAAATGTTTGTGAAATGATGATCCATACAATGCCATCTTACTAAACCTCTCTAAAAGAACAGATCAGGTGAACAATTTCAAAGTACTGTGATTTCTATTTTGTTTTTATTGATATAAAACAAACAAAGATCAGGAATTTGCTTACATTCAAAATATTTATCTATGTAACATTATTTATATCAATTAATAAGTCTGCTTTATCGAAAAATGTATCATAATATCTTAATAAATAAATCTTACAAATTATTTAAAAAAAACTTAGTCTACCTTTAAAAGAAAAGAAGATCCATCCACTTTTGCTTTTCCTACCAGCTGGCAAGTGAGATCAAAGAACAGCATTGGCTGAACACTAGACAATTTTGCTGGTGGTGCAGAGTTGGAAATATTACTGGCAGCCCAAACACGTAATTCTTCTATTGTTTTATGTTCTTCATCTGTGAAAGTGTACACTTTGCTAGAAGTTCGAGGAACTACTGGGGCTCCTACAGTTCCCTCAAATGTCAAGGATGCAAATCCCCCACTGCTAATTCCTTGCATCTGTCCATTGTATTCCCTGATCTGTAACAAAATATCAATGAGAAAAAAAAAGTTTGCACTGCATGAAAATAAAAATACATTACTGTTTTATTACATGCACAAAGAATTGACCATTGATCATTTTTGTTCCCGATGCTATTGGAAGAAGAGAGTCAAAATAAAAACAAAACAAAGCAAAATAACATTAATAACAAAATGATTTAGCAGAAAAGATAAACTTAGACAAAAAATTTTTGAACAAGCTAACACCTACCTGCAAGTACACAGCACGATTGCAGAGTAGTTTATTCACACATGTTGAAATATTTGTGTGGGGAACACGTCAGAATTACTCCTATGGAGTGTGAAATTGACGCACAATAGAAACTAATTTTTAGGGGTTACACAGCAGAGTGATGGCAGAGCAAAGTTACTACGTGTTCTTGTTTTCTGCCTCTTGTAATTTCCCCCATTTCCCAATATTACAGAACCGAAAAAGAAAATATCAGTTCTATGAGGTATTTTTTTTCCATAAAGCAAACAGTGACCAGCTTTCATCTCCTGAATTATGAATATAGCTTTCACAATTATGCAACGTCTACTGCCCTGCACATGGCAGGTCTCTTGAATCCTGCTGATTTAGCTGTGCATCTGCTACCATGTAAAACAGTGTTTAAAATCTGAAGCATTCCTTCAAGGATCTAGTCTAGTTTATATGTATATATATATATATACACACATATATACACAGTTAAACCCCGTCCTTTGCGCGGAATGGGACAGGCCATGGCCCTCGCGAAACGCTAAACTCACAAAGAAGTGCAGGTCGTTAATATGCATGCAGGCCACGCCCATTGCTCCACCCCCCGGCACTCCGGAGCGCTGCGGACAATTTTCTGCTTCTCCCCTCGGACTGTCAGCACAGGGGAGCAAAGGGAACCGTTTCTGATCCCCCTCTGACTCAGGAAAACCCCCTCCCCATGAGAATCTGTTGGCTTTTCTGGGCTGTTGCGGCCATGCTCTGACAGCCCAAATCCCGCACCGGGATTTGTGTGTGCCCTCCCCGGGGGGTGGGCCCTTCCCGCCTCACAGGGAGAGCCAGCACCGCCCCTCGGCAAAGCAGAGGCACAGCGCATGTGTGCTCTGGGGGACCTCGCAGACCCCAGAAGCCAGACTGCGAAAAAATCACTTTGCAAATGGGCGGGGTCGTAAAGGAGAGATCGTGATGCAGCGGGGATTCACTGTATAAATCTCAAAGCACTTCATGTAGTAGAAGGCCTTCTGGAAATCCACTTTAGTACAGTGGTGAGTGTCCCCGCCTGCCATGCAGGAGAACAGGGTTCGATTCCCCCTGGGTAGGCAGTGGTGTGGTTTAAGAGTTGGACTTGTTGATCCTTGTGGGTCCCTTCCAACTCACAATAATCTGTGAATCCATGACTCATTATCCAGAAATCTCAGACTGGCTGTTTTGATTCATCCCTTTTTAATGCATGCTTGCTCACCAAATCAGAGTAATACTTGTGAATACAGAATTTATGATACAATCTAATGCTAGGATTTTCAAATGTTTGAAAATTCTACTGATTTGAAGGTACAAAATTAAAATGTGTGTCAGATGTTCTAAACAGCAACATTTTTAGCAGAACATTGCCAACAGTCAGGCATATATTTTATAAACACACTGAAATTTAAAAAGTAGACAAATCAAGCATTCACTGACCTTGGAAATTCATAAACAAAGCAGTTCAACCTTGGTAACAGGAAATCCTTTAATCTCTGCTACACTGACATAATGCATAAATGCATTAAAGGTCATCTCTAATATAAACTCTGATTTACTTAAGCATTCTCCAGACTTGAACAACGGAGTACCTCAATTCATGATGTAGTTTTCCTTAAGTGAAACACTGAACAACTTTAATATTTTAGCCTTTAAGTTTAAATATTGAAAATACAAGAAAAGTCAACAGCAGATCAGGAAAATACAATGTTTCATAATAAAATTGTGCCCCATTACCCATGATCTGAAAAAACCTGTTCCAGTGTAAGATGTTATCTAGTATAAACACACAAACTTACTTTACTTTCACTCATTCATCCACTATGAAAATACACCTCAAGAGTATTTTTTAGTGTTTTACCTGACATGTCAAATTTTTCTCAGTGTTTTAGTTTCCAATTAACCTACTGTTGTGGTTTGACCAGACTGGCTGGATGCCAGAGATTCACCTTTGTGGTGAATCTCTGGCATCCAGCCAGGGTCAAACCACGACACCTACTCACTTACTTATTCACGCATTCTTTTAAATCATCATAAAAATACCTTCCTTGCTTCCTTACTAAAAATTTTGCCCTAGTCCTCTGTGAAGGCTCTAAATCTTTCAAGAAACCACTTCAAGAAACTATTTTGTTTCCCTGGTTTTCCTCTAATATTCCACCATAAGCTATTTCCCAAATTCTTTATGTCATGGGTTGAGCATGCAGGAAGCTGTCCTCAAATATACTGTATCTCTGGCATCTCTGTACCCTCAATCAGCGAATTTGAAATCAGCCTTAATGTAGGGAAAAGCAATTCTAAAATAACAAAAGAAATATCTAAGAAGGTGAACCTCAACTGTCATGATGAGAATATTGTTCATGATCTTGAAGTAAAATTAAACGTCCATAGGCATAGGCAGGTGGAGAAGTCACTGAATGCTTTCAAAGGTAAACAGAATTCAACAGTATTATTTAGTGAACAATAGAAGAAACAGAGGCAGATGTAGAATGGGTCACAGAACAAAGTATTTCATAGTTGGCAAATTACTTATGTCAGACACACAGAAGACATGATGGTCAACAGAAATTCTCTGGACCTGTCCTTCAAAAATAAATCATTGCTAAAGTGATGAGAGATCACTGGAAGGTAAAATGAACAAAATCTCTGGGCAAATGTTGTTCTGTTATGGCACTCTTAGGTAGATCTCAGATCAAGTTAAGCATTGATAGTGCAAACGTATTATATTTTCATACAATTTTGAAATTGAATTAAACTTAAGGAAGAGAGTCAATGTGAGACTTTTGTACAGGACAATAATTCCCCTTCAATAGATTTTTTTGTCATTTCTAGAGGTCCTGAGGATATTTTTTAAAAAACTGGTGGGGGAGTTTGTATGTGAGAAAAATAGGGTAGTGGGGCAGATGGCTATCACTTTAAAAATTCATTGAGAATTGTAAATAATTTCAATAAATAATGTTTGCTAAATAAAATGTCCTCTGGAACAAAAATGGAGTAGATAAAACACATTTGGCTTGTTCTAAACAAGCAAGTAAATTGCAATCCATATTGCAGGAGTTTTTGGCATAGTTTTTGTAAACTAAAAAACAATAGGTGAGATGTCGTTAACAAACTGTACAGAAAACAAACTAGTGATTTCTATGGCATTCAACACTATCCTGGATATTGTTATTGGAAGGAAGCTAATCTTGAAATATTTATACATTTACAGCAACCTAAAACACCACATTGTCCTTGGGTTTTGTTTTTTACTGAAGCTGGTGCTATTCATCTCACTAAATGAAAAAGTGTGATAGTAAGAAGTGTATAAAGGTGGAATAATAGCATCTCCAAGGTAGTTTTCCATCAAACCTGATTGTTAAATTGGAGAAACAAATGTCTATTATGAAAGCACTGCAGTCACAGATCACCTTAGAATATCAAAAACAACATACATTAAGATAATGTACACAGTTTTATACTAAGACGGAAGATTTTTTTTTATGATTGTCACTGATGATGTTTGTATGAAAAAAAGTTTCCTGCCAAAAAAACTCATAAGAATGCATTGAGTATATTTCTTCATTTTTCATAAATCTTTTCTCATCTTAAATAAATAGTCTAAACAATTTTGCATAATACAGTATCCTGATTACATTTACTTATATTTTAATAATGTAATCCTGGTGTAGTTGTACCTCCAGCTACATGAACAGAGAAGTAAAAATGAAACAGCTATTTAAAATACAAATTAAACTATTTTGAGTATGTTTAAATATAACAAGAACAAAACTGAACTACAAAAACTAGCTGCAGACACCTTGCCAAATAAAGATAACAAGGATAGTGACATGGAAATATAATTAATTTTTATGGAGACATGATAAACACACCTAGATATTAGGACCAAAAATTACAGCTTATTCTCTACCATTACTGAGAATTGCTGTCTGCAAGATCATCAGAAATGTCTGCAGCAGTGGAAATACAAAGTAAAAAAGAAAATGAGAAATATATTATAGATTTCATTTACCAATTCAATTCACCAGAACATACAATCATTTTGTGGCAAAAAATGTATACAAAAAGTATATATACATAAACCAGCTGAAATAACTATTTTGATAATAGTAATTTTAGAAAACAGCAGGCATTGTGATACTGCTTTAGAAATACTCAGCTGAAAAAGTGGCATAGTATATTTAAGAAAATTCTAGTAAAGTAAAAAGTTACTATTTTGGAATATTTTCTTCATATTTAAGACAGGATCATGTAATTTGGGATAAAAATGTCAGAAAGCATATGTGCAAATTTCTTGGACTCTGAATTACAGAAAAACTCTATCACTTCCTAAAGCCAGTATTTCCTGACATTATTTACTGTAAGTCAAATACTTATAATTTAAATTCCATTCAAAGTGGATTGCATGACTCACAGAATTTTTGATAGAAAGCCAAAAGTAATAGTAATACGGGTACAGTGAATCCCCGGTGCATCGCGACCTCTCCATTATGACCCC
>WEKX01025718.1:24621-80939 GCA_013390025.1 Pitta sordida | reverse complement strand
CCTGGACCCCTCTGCCATTAAGGGCGTTTTCCCATGGTACCCTCTCAATCGAGTTCCTAAGCCCTCCAGAAGTCAAGCATGGAGGTTTGATTCACGCCCCTTCTTGTCACATTGCCGATTGAGAACTCTATGATCTCATGATCGCTGCATCCCAGATTTCCTCCATCACTGACTAACCCTTCCTTATTTGTAAACAATAGGTCAAGGACAGCCCCCACCCTGGTAGGCTCACTCACTTGTTGCATCAAGAAACAGTCTTTGACTACCTCTAAGAACCTTCTGGACTGTCTCCTCTTTCTTCACAAATATTATTCAGTTATTCAAGGAGCTTCCTGGTCGATGCGTGCGAAGTGCCTCTGTTTCGCCGAGGGGCGGCGCTAGCAATCCCCATGGGACAGAACTGGCACACCCCTGCAGGGTGAGCAGGCAGCACCAACTCGCTAAGGACAGCCACAGATCACTCTTTTATGAATGCTGCAGAGGTTATGTGACATTTATAAGTCCCATGGAGCCATGAGGTGGCGCAATTCCGTGCCGTGGTCCCCTCCCCGCTCCGGAACGAGGAAGGGTTTTCCTGTGTGTCTCCGTGGCCAGTTCTTATCAGAGGAGGGTTATACGTCATCTAACACACACCGCTGCAGCATGCCTCAGGGCACGGGGGACCTCGTGCAGGGATGCAGCAGTGCTGGCTGCTCCGGCTGCCCCAGGCCAAGACCCAGATGGCTCTGCATAAGTCATGCCCTCTCCAGTCATTCTAAGCCTAGCTGGGGGACTGACTCCTGCCAGGCACTGGCTGAGCACACATGGGGCCCTGCTGTGTCTTTTCCAGTGTCCATGCTACCACTATTCACTATTCAGCTATTCACAGAGGCAGCGTGTAGTCCCACAGTGCCTTGGCACGGTGTGGTTCTGTTCCACCATGGCAGGCAGCCCATGCCAGGAGCGGGAAAGTCTATTGTAACACACGGCACAGTGCAGTCCCATTCTGCCACAGCAGGTGGCCCAGGCTGCCCGCCCACCCATGACAAGAGCCTGTGGGCATGTGTGTGTCTGTATTACTGTCTCCTAGCTACAGGCGGGGGAGGCCAGTGGTGGAAGGTGTGCTAACTGCAGTGGAATCCAAGTGCCAAGTGCTGTGTTGTCCCCAGGGACTGCGCACCTGGCGCCCGGCACACCTGGTGATATACACAGCCCCAGGGAAAGCACTCCCACAGTGCAGCGCCTACAGAACGCAATCAGGAACTTCCTGTCCCCAGGGACTGGCAGGTATATTGTAGCTGTCACAGTTAATGGGAAAAAAGCTCCATCACCGAAGCCCCCCTTTACCATATGGGGCCCTGGGGTGTTTCAGTGTTGCAAATTTGCCATATTAATGGCAATAAATTGCGATATTCATGGCATGCCCATGTTCACGGATTGGCCGATTCACAGGAGACCCGTAACCAGCAAATATGGAGGTATGACTGTATTTATAATGTACATGAATAACTGAAGAGTGTTTCTGAATCTTAACAAGTTCTTTCTCAACAATCTCAGTGGTACAAAACTCAAAGACTGGATAAATCTTACCACGTTTTTACATTTATTGTCATGGGGTGTTATTTGTTCTCCTGCCACATCATATCAAAATGTACATGCTTAGTACTACAAATCTTAATTCCTTTTATCCTCCTTTTGTACAATCCTAAATTTCTTAGATCTCCAATGAGTGTCTAAATATGCAAACTATTTTTTACACTAGCATCTTTCATGTCATTTATTGATTTCTGCTATAAATATTTTACACACACAAAAAAAATTTATGTATGTTTACACTGCAAATTAATATGCAACATGACAAAAAAATGTCTTTAGTCCTACTCTACATTTATGGCATTACAAGACTTCTATTCAGTCCCTGTAGTATGGTTCCTCTTCCTTCAACAGTTGCAGCAGGAATAAGAAAAGCATCCAGCATGACCATTTATACACATGAATAGTGTAAGGCAGGAAAACATCAAAGCAGCAGCTTGAGCATACTGTACACTAACAATCCCAGAGAGATTCCCTTTACTGGAGCAACTCCCCAGCTAAACTGAACTGTTCCAAAACAGAAGCCCTAAATAAACATTTTGATCCCCTTAGTTTCAAGAGGAATAAATTGTGTACATTTATGTCAGTTTAACTCTGTTCATCTAGAAGTATCATCACATGATTTTTGTCAGGTAGTATAAAACATATTGTTGTTATTGAAAAAAATTTACAGTTTAATTTTAATTTTGGTCCATACCATGACCATAGCTCTTTTATCAATCAGCTGCTTTATCCAAGATCCCCAGGTGTTAATTTCAGTACATGTACAATGAAATTATTCCTATTGATCTCTCATTGCAGAAAAGCAAGCACATACCCTCCCCTTTCCACAAACTAGTACATACCTTTATTCTATGAAATCGAACAATATCTCCAACTTTGTAAATTTTTGGTAAGGAATCTAGATTTCCACTAAAAAGACTGCATGTTAACTTCACATTTGATGGGTCCACAAGTGTTACAACTGAGCAATAATCTGTAAAATATAAAAGTGAATCAATCAATAATAGGTATTATGAAATTATTAATAGACAGATATCAAATTTGGGATGAGCACGCATATGTCCAAACTTTTTCTGCTGTGAGCTGTATAACTCTTCCGAAGTTGATTTTTTTACAGCATCATAACAACTGAAGTGTGGTCCATCTTGCTGGCTATTAGCTCAAATAACTGAAAATGGAATGTGTGACTAAGAACAGGTCTATAAGCCAGGAACACACAAAACTTTTTCATTTGTCTGCAACAGGCATCCTATTCCTTCGAGTTCCAATTTCTTTCTCCATAAAATGAGGAGCACATGTACAATCCTATGAAATCCTTTTCTAAGATTTATTTTCGCACTGCCTCCTTAACCGGTAATGAGCTCTACAAGTTCCAGAAGCGAATTAAAACATAAATTACATATTCTTCACTTCAACACAATACGCAGGAGAGATACATATACACTGCAAGAACAGTCACAAAGCAGTAGTCAGAAATATGCCCTTTTGGAGTCAAAAGTTCATAAAATTTCCCTTCTATTAATGACTTACTTAAAAAGTAAAATCAAACCAAGATTCAAATATGACAATGCAAACCAGCACAGAATAGAGCAGTATTTGCAGATGACATAAATGAAACCTGTATTCATTTCAGCTTATAGAAACACATGTACAGCAGTCAAAGCACACTTGCTCTGTTGCAACAGGGCAGCTGGTTAACATGCCTGACGATGCTACATACTGACCCCAACCTCCTGCACCATCTATTGTCCCTACAAGAGACACAGGGTAACCTGCAAACACAGCAAAGGTGTCTGTTGGCAACATTGGGAGTAGAAGCTAGAAGAGGGAAGGATGGGTGTCTGGAATGAAGCTGAGCATGGGAAAGGTGGAGGAAGCGTACAAATGTTTCTCTTTATTTCTCAATTTCTGAATAAGTTATTAAATGTTTATGTTAACTGACAATGAATTGAATTCTCCAGGTCAAATCTGTTTTGCCCTGACAGACATCTTTTCAGTTCTCAAAAATAAAAACCAAAACAGAAAAGCACAAAATCCAAATTATAAAAAAATCCACCTTCCTTTAGCTGTAATTCTATGAAGTGGATAGCAATAAGGACACTAAGCCAGAGTTTACGTATCTGGAAACTGAACAAAGGTGTCATAGTTCTAAAACTAAGTCAATAAAATCTCCATCACACATCTTAAAAAGATGGAGACACATAAGCTGTTGCTAGATAGCTTTGAAAGAGAATGTTATAAGTCTGCTAAAACTGGCAAATTTTTGTTACAGTAAAAAGCTACAGGAAGGCAGTAATGAGAAGACAATTGTTGTATGTAAACTCTGTGAACAGAGTCCCCAAACATGAAGACAGATACATTAGACTGGGTTAAAATACATGCTTATACACTGCCTATGCTTTCAAGAAAAGTTTTCTTCAATTTCCAGCACATACACCCTTAAATTTTACTATCATTTAAACTTAAAAGTTTAAATTCTCAAATGACTGGAAGGAAGTGTTGAAAGAAATCCAGAGAATGTTTACCAAGAAATAAAACTACTTTTTCTACAGATACAGAAACCTCCAATATTTCTATAAAACTACTACTCACTCTTTTTCCTCTCCAAGACATTTAAACATACTCAATAATGACAAATTATCACCTATTTCATTTAGAAGTTGCTAAGCATCACTCTTTTGCATGCTCCCACCAAAGGTGCAAGGCCTAGTATTACACAGAGCCTATTTTGATACTGTGCATTAGGAATGTCACGAAATAAGTCCAATCACAGGCTGACAAAACTGCTAGTATTTACTACTGTAATCCAAAGATGAACTGTTGTTCATATTTCTTTTGGAATGAATTCTAGAGGTTAACTTAACAGGTCAGCTGCAAATACAAGCAAAATGTGCAATGAAGAAGAAAAACGTGTGGTGCATAGATTAATAATCCTTTGAGGATACAGGATAATACGATACAGTGCACTGATATATCATCCAACACTGGAATCAAGACTGAAATAACAAAACTACTCCATATTAAAATTGTGGTTGTTCTTTCATGCTGTGATTTTACAACTTAGTCAGCTTCATACACATGCAGCTGCCTACTTATCAGCGTAACTTAACACACTACCTCAATTTCCCTCACAATTAGCATACTCATATAGAACTGACAATCATCCTAGCCAAAGCAGTATAAAATATTACCCTTGCTTTATATAGCCAGGGAACATCTTCTACATAATATAGCTTTTTTGTTTCCGTGATTTTAGTCTTCCATTCCTAACCATCACCTCAAAACGTCACTTCCACAATAAATCTAATTACAGTAGAGGTCTTTGAGAACAAAGCATAAAGACTGGTTTTCTTTTAATGAAATCCTCATTCAGCAAGTCCTTTTTGAAGGTTAAAAATAAAAAGCCACCTGTCTTTTCTTCTCCAGCTGAAATGTGAAAATTATTTTCCGTTTCCACAACATCATTATAGTTCAGAGATTGAAGTCTTTTTTCTGAAAAAAAGTGATTCAAACTCTACACAGAATTAAATAATGACCCAGTGTTCCAGAGAACAATATAATAAATGTCATTGGTCAAATATTTGAATTTTCTCAATATGCTTTCCAATAAAGCAAAATCCCTTAGTTATCAAGCTAATAAATAAAGTAAGTTAAAATATTGGAGTCAATTTTCCTTTAGTAGAGAAATTTACTTCACTGATTAACTTTTCTTTTAAAATGAAATTTTACACTGATAAATTGTACTTGTAATAATATGTCTTAAAAATATAAGTACTGTTCAGCAAATGTATATACCATAAAAGAAAGCTTTTTACTTTCATACTAGATTGACTTAGTAAAATTGCCTGGAATTTGGCCAATATTACTCAGAACTTCGAAGTGCACCTATTTTGTTTATTATGTTTTTAATTTTTATTAATGTTTAATTATTATGAAGTGGTATTCTCACTCAGGCTTATCATCACATGAAGGACCACCAGCTATGGACAGCCATCTGTAAGGATGCTTGTTGCACTCTAGGATCGTTTTTTAATGAAAATTTGTTTTGTATGAAAACAAGAAGAGGTAAGTGAAGTTTTGTTTAAGTAGAAGTACAGTGATGCATCTTACAGGCTTTTTATACCCTTCCAGACAAGTCTTTACTGTTCTTTAAAAATACAATTGCTTCGACTTGTTAATTACTTTTTATTTCATCTCATACAACCCCTACAACTATTAGGTGATCAGCAGAAGGTTACATATCTGCATGGAGAATGCTGATCACCAAGGTTTTAGGTCCTGACTTTTAAACACTAGTTTGTAATATGAATGTTTTATAACCCTGTAACAGCCATTGAAAAACTGAATTTTCCTCCACTAAAATGACAGTTTATGGTCATTCTTCAGTCTAGAGCTTTCCTTTTTGAAATGCCGCAGCTATTATGTCTGCACCTCTCCACATTGTACAGATACACGTATGACAAACAAAAAAACATACAAAAATCTCAAACTCCAGAGCTTCACATACAAATTTCCTTTTAAGTCATCTTAAGAAAACCAGAATTGCTACAAAAGCTTTCCAGATTAGTAGTTACTGATGCTGTAGGACTAACAAGTTGTTTAGGACTTATTGATTAAACATCTGTTTTAGTTTTACTGAGGACTTCAGCAGTTCCTAACAAATATGCTTGTATAAATTGTTAAGGAGGGAAGCATTGATTTACTTACAAATCCCCTTTTGGGCAATCACATATGTATTCCTCAATAATATTTAAGTGGAAAACCCACTATCCTGAACATATAATTTCTTACTGCAAAGAGATAAAAAGGTTTTTGGCAATGTTGTTGGCAATTACAGACTGCTTTCTGTTTCTTGTATTTCACACAAAAAGGACAGATAGATTATTGTATCAATTTATTCTCTCCTCAAATCTAAATGAAACATTAATACTGCTTTCAAAATCAGTATTACTGAGGCCATGCAATACATGAGTGTCTGTGCTAACACCAAGTAGCTGAACCAGGGAGCTGAGTCCACCATTAGCAAGCTCACAGATGATACCAAGTTGGGAGCAAATGTTGATCTGCAGGAGGGTAGAAGGGCCCTTTAGAGGGACCTTGACAAATTAGAGAGATGGGCTGATTCTAACAGTATAAGATTTAACAAGTCCAAGTGCCAGATTTCTCACTTTGGATGTAATAACTCCATGCATTGCTGTCAGCTGGGGGATGAGGGGCTGAAGATTGGTCAAATGGAAAGGGATTTGGGAGTGTTGGTTGACAGGAAACTTAATATGAGCCAGCAGTGTGCACAGGTGGCTAAGAAAGCCAATGGCATCCTGGCCTGTATCAGGAATGGTGTGGCCAGTAGGACTAGGGAAGTTATTCTTCCCCTATACTTGGCACTGCTTAGACTGCAAGAAAGACGTTGAGTTGGTTGAATGTGTCTAGAGAAGGGTGACGAGGATGGTGAAGGGTCTGGAGGACAAGCCCAATGGGGAGCAACTGTGGGAGCTGGGATTGTTCAGTCTGGAGAAGAGGAGGCTCAGGGGAGACCTTATTGCTCTCCACAACTACCTAAAAGGAGGTTATAATCAGGCAGGGGTTGGTTTCTTCTCTCAGGCTACCAGTAACAGAACAAGAGGACACACTCTTAAGGCACACCAGGGGAGGTTTAGTCAAGATATTAGGAAGAACTTCTTCACAGAAAGAGTGATTTCTCAATGGAATGGGCTGCTCAAGGAGGTGGTGGAGGTGCCGTCCCTGAAGATGTTTAAGAAAAGATTGGATGATATACTTAGTGACATGATCTAGATAATGGGATGGTGTGTTAGGTAATAAGTTGGCCATAGGTTAGGTAATAGGCTGGACTANGTTGGACTAGATGATCTTCAAGGTTCTTTTCAGCCTTTTCTATACTGTGATACTGTGATCTCTATGGTCTTTTTCAACCTTATTAATTCTGTGGTTCTGATATCTATTTAACTAGAAGAACAATACATGTTCCATAAATGGAAGTAATTAAGCATGCCCACAGTCCAAGGTATATTCAGCTGAACATACTGAAGTGGCACACACACATCTACACAGACCCCTCAGACATTCTTTTCACTTGACTCAAACTAAGGCTGATGACTGCTTGGTCTTCAAAAAGTTCATAAGCTGAATCTTTGTTGGGACTGGAACCTTTCCTGGGTGTGCCACCATGTTTGCAGAGCTTTTAGGTGTTTCAACCTACCTAACTGTAAGTAAACGTCATTCTGGAAGCCATGGTACTGTAGGCAAAGAAAGCACGGTGCTCTCTTTGTCCCAGCTTGGTGCGTCACCTTCAGACTGCTGCTGGCAGGTTTTGAGCAAGCAAGATCACACAGACCTGTTTGCTAAAGGCTTTGCAGACAAACCACTAACTCTTGCTTCTGATTTAATGCTCAGTTCTAAAACTTCTGTATTTAGAAGCCAAATTCATGGCTAGTGACATTGTTTAAGAGACCTGCATGTGTAACTAAGACCATACAAATCAAAAATAACAATCATAGCCTATTCAACTTCAAAATGCACAATAACTTTATAATAAGCAGAAAATACATTGATTAATTCTGAATCAAATAATAAATTCTACTGCATAATCAAATTCAGTAGTGATATTACTTAGCTGTGTACTTACTCAGCATGTAGTGAAATAGCACAATCTTCCAGCAAAACCTGCACAATCAGTAAGTGTTCACCACATAGTCAGATGCTATTGCACAACTTTCACAAGTAACAAGTAACGCTGGTACTATATTTATAGCACATTATAACACTTCTTGTCAAAATCTCAAGGAAAAATTGCACATAAGCTACACAAGAATCTTTTCCCACAAGGGCAGGTGTAGGGGTTTTGTATTATTTTCTTTTTGTACAGGCCCTTTCCCCTGTTTTGCACTGATAGCACAGTAGCTTACTACTTTCTTCATTTGCTATCTCCAGCACTCTACCTAAACTGACTCAGATACCACCTCCCTATTTATTTTTCTGTTTCCTTGGTACTAAAGAACAAAGGATGATGTGAATTTGTTGTTCTGCTTCATTTTTAACAAACATAGTAAGAGATTTAAAATATTTTGAATATTCTACATACCAGTTCCTTTGCTAATATATGGAGGCTTGAAGAATTTCACAACACCATACAAATTCACTATAGTTCCATCTTTAAGATGATTCAGGGGAGTATACACATATTTTGGAGCAACAGACTGGAAAGGCATGAGAAAATGAAGGAACGGGAGAAAAAATTATTCAAATATTCACACAGAATTTTCTCTTTTGACATCATTCATCGTTCATTTTCATCTTAAAGAAAATGTATTTCTTTATATTTATTCACTTCAGACTCAGAAAACACGCATAACCTTAAATTTCTTTCTCTGTTTGCATCTTTCTTACAAGAAACCAACCAGTTAGTTTTAATGTAAGAACCAGGTGAGTAGAAGTCCTTATCATAAAGAACATTGTTTCACTGATCCATTTTAATGGGCTTTTTAAAACACATTCATAGATAATTTTGTATTTCTTGGCAGTGTCATTGCACAGAATCACTGCCTTGAGCTGGGGGCAAGGACAGGGTTTACCTCTCACAGTCACTGTGCATGTCTTTCAATTAAAATACTAAAATTGCTGGAGGATTAAAGAAATTAAGGACTAGTTTCTATTGTTTCAGGACTACTCTCTTCTCTTCTCATCTTAAGGTTGTACTATTTGCTGGTTAGGCTTTTTTAAAGAATACAAGTTCTGTCAAACTGCTAACTGTGGTTTTCAATTACTATATTGGGGGCAACTCAATAAAATTAACATGAAAACATGAAAGTTCATTGGTACTGAATCTTTAATGTCATGATAAAGAACAATAAAATTTAATAAACTAATTTCCATGCTTTTAATATACTAAAATACCTGTTGAACTTTAGACATATAAAGGATTGTTCCAAACAGTAAACAAAACAAATGTTAAGACTAGTACCTGAAGCCTGATTTTAAAGCAAAGGAAGATTCATTTTTCCTTTTTTTTTATAAAAGCACAAGCATACAGTCTTATTTAGAACAATAGTTACCTTTCTAGTTTGTATCTCCTAAACAAAAATGCAGTCTATTTGGAGATCCAGATGAGAACTATACTGCAACTATAGAAAATGTGCTACTAATTTTTTGTATTTTATTTTGTGCTAAACAAATGACTGCTGGGATAAGAGTAAGGAATTAAATTAAACACGAACAAAAAATTAATTCCACACATTCTTATTTACATTCACTTAGCCTCATGGGATTTAAAAGTATCCTAAATGTAAACTCACCAGAGATGCAGCTTCTGAAGCAGTGGTTGTTCTTGTCTTACTGTAAATCTGTGGAGAAAAAAAGAGCAAACTTTCTGATTACAAAATAGAAGGAAGTGCAAATATAACAATATTTGATAATTCTAAAGCAAACATGAAACACCATAAGCAAATATAAAACAACATTTTTGTTTTATGAATCCCTTCTGAATATAGTAAAATTTTATTCACAGACGAAAATATTTGCTGCAATTATACTCTGACAAAAGCAAATTCAAAATAACACATACATATTCTAAAGCAGACACCCACTGAGTTGAATATGTTAGGTCACAGTGTAGAGTAGTATGTGAAAGTTGGAGGCCACAAATTTAGAACTGTACTTGCTTAACATAGACAGTAAATGTGTTTTTGCTTTGTACATGTCAATGCTTAGACCAGATCTGCTCTTGGTGACTTGCTACTCTCCTCCTGTGTTGGGGGAAAAATTCAATAAAAAGGTCAAGGCAAATTCACCAGAATGGAATAAATTCTACTTAAACATAATTCCTAAGCTTTTTGAGCCACACTAATAAGCCAGATTTATGTTCAGTGTAAGGTCTTTTAAAGGACTAATTCTGGTGATTTTAAGAAAAGCCAACACATGCCCACTATCTATGAGAAATGCAGGGCTCAGCTGCCACATTGATGCTACACCACAGCCTGTCTGTCAGACACAGGATCCCATGGCTCAGCTGTACACACTCCTGACAGGGATACAGTTTTGTTCTCCACCCTCAGCTGCATTCCTGATACTAATTTTACTTATAATTATTTTTGTTTTTAACAGCCAAGTAAAAAGTCATAATTGAGAAATGAAGCACACAAAAAGGCTGGTAATTCGTATTACTGTTAAGGATCCAATGAGTGTGTCTGTAAATTAAGTACCACAAGCTCCCCTCTGTTGTCAGTGATGAGACAGACACGTTGTCAGCACAACCCAGGCATTCAGTGAGCTGCACACAGTCCTTGAGATTAAACTACACGTCCTGAGGTTTTGCCAATACTCAACTGAATGCCTCATGTACAGTAACCCCCCGCATATTCACGGTTTCATTTAATTGCTGATGATTACTCAGCAAGTTGTGGGTCCATGCGCATGCACATAGTGCTGCAAACCCACCCAGCCCATGAATATGTAATGAGCTTATGAATATGTAAATTAGCCCCACCCACCACACCTGCCCACTGGAGTTTCCAAGCGCGCTCCATTTGCACAGTTAAAGGGAAAGGGGAACCGCCACCATCATCCTGGAGCTGGGACCGCTGCCTGAGCAGTGATGGGTGGGTGCTGCAGAGGCAACAGGGCCCCCTGGGGTGTTTACTCAGCTGGCAGTGTTCTCTGCCAGGGTGCAGGAGGGTCCTGGCATTGTGTGTGTCTGTGCGTTACAGCAGGAGGAACCTTCCTCCCACCCCAGTGGCTCCATGGCACCATTTGTTGCCAGGGCAGTGAAGGGATAGGCGGCCCTGCAGGGCAGCACCTGTGCTTCCTCCACACTGCCCCAGGGGGTCCCCCAGCACTAGCAGTGCTGCCACATCCCTAGCGTCTGACGCTGGCCTGGAAAAGGGAGCCAGGTTCGCTGGTTGAAAAACCTTCAAACAAACAAACCAACCCTGCCTGCCACCAGTTCCAAATCAGAGTGGTACAAGTTTATGTGAGACGCCGCAGGAACGGCGAGCCCAGCCGCAGGAGGGAAGTGGCAGCAGCCCCAGTACTGCGTGGGGACAGGGTTGCACCGGGCAAGTGAAGCAGTTGGTCGAGTTGTTGTTGTTTGCCCAGCTCGGAAGGCACATTGCAGCCTGCTTCTGTCACATTCCATGTGAATACACAGTGGAATACATACATGGTAAAACTTAGACAATAATTATACAGATAAAAATGAACATTAGTACACAAGAATAAGTATTTTACTCATGAAAAAAGGGTGCTGTTCTCTTTTAAAAACTTAGAATTTAGGAATTCACATATTTCAAAGACTAATGACATGAGTTAAAGCAGTACAAACTCATAGACCAGAGAAAACTAAAAATTACAGACTACTCTAACACCCTCTACTTTGTCTGCATTATTGAAATATGTTACGCACAAGAGAGGTTTAATCATCTTTAACCCAAATAAAGTCAAATTTCTGCATTCAGTAAGTAGAAATTTAACTGAGAAACATTTGATCTTATTATAAAATTATATTCACACACATAGACAGAAAAATGTGTCCTCATTGTTTCCTCATAAACAAAGTAAAATAATATGTGGCATTTTAGTTTCTAATAGATTTTATTGCTTTTTCTACTATAAAGTAAAATGTTAATCTTAGTTTTTTGGGGGAAAAAAAAATTGTGTACCCACGTACGTAAATGGCTGATCCAGCTTCTTCAGACACCTCGAGGTGACAACCATGTCTGCCATCCTCTCTCACTGTAGGTGATTTTATCACCTTAAATCCTGCAACTATGATGGTGTCCTATGGGGACAGAGTAATAAACAGAAAATTGCACAGACTGTATCACATCTTCTATTTTAAGTGTAAATGATATGAAATTTCACTCTAACATCTCAAGACACTGCAGAAAAAAGAAATCCTGAAAAAATTGTAAAAGCTGTCCTTAAGTTTCCCGATTTAGATCTTCCAGCTGTGGAATTTACTTTTCCAACCAATGCCAGCAAGCATTTTGTTTTTAATTCTATTAACATTTTTGTGTTCTTGATGTTACTGTGACTGAGTACTATTTTTGACAAGGACTAGACAGGAAAATTCACACTGAATAAAGCAAAAGAATTATTCCTCTGTGACTACACTGAAGACTGACTCCTTTCTGGTCAAGCTTCACTAAGACAGAAAATACACATTGGATCAGCAGTGACAAAACTTTCTTTTCTTGGAGCTGTTTTCCCATTGACTTACAGTTGCAATTTGAAAAACTTTCCTTATAAATATTTGCTGTCTTGGCTGGACCAACATCTTCCAATTTCTTCCTAAGGGGTCAAATATGTGGGTCAATCAATAAATAGGCTTCAGGTAGCAAAAGAGAGATTAGAAACTTTGCTGACATCACGCCTTTGAGTCTAGCACAAGAAGCAATTGTAACTGCACTTTCATGTTGGTGTAAAGCTCCTCAGACACCACAAAGTGAACAAGAAAAAGAGGATTTAGAGGCTCCACGATTCAAGTCTCAAGTTTTTAGCAGCAATCTCACCAAATAAAAAAGTGGGAGAGGATAGAAAATACTTTAAATACATTTAGGAAATCAGAAGTGATTAAAAAAATATCTGATATAGTCAGCTCCCTTGTTATCAGAACTCTACAGCAGGGCTGTGTCAGTGTGATCAATTACAATAAAAATATTAGACTTGGAACTCTATTTCTATTCAAGTTTCTCCCAAAAGCACTTCAAAAAACCTTCACACAATTACCTTCTTTCATGCGTTTATTTGACTACAACAAATAAAAGAACTTTCTGATTAAAGTTGACACTTTCAGCCAAATGTTTTATTTCAGCAATCTGACAATATTTCTCTAAATTATTTAAGATTCAAACCCATAATATTTTGTGTAAGAAAAAGAAATGCTGCTAAATTAAGTGACAGTGATGTATTTAGCTAATAAAACATAGGGGAAAAATTTCTGTAGAAAACGTAGGTTTAATCAGACAGTTTAATACATAATGAAACTATTTCAGGCAGGGAGATTTTCAATCAGTATTATAAATGGGAATACAATGTATATTTTGTCTAAAACATAATACCAAAGTAACCTAAAAGTAAGCCACACTCAGAGCTAAGTTAAAATGTGTCAAAACAATTAGAAAACTCAGTATTCCTTGAATCTGTAACACACCAGCCTGCTAACATATATCAATGTTGTTTCATTCTTTCCAGATACAAAAACACACAAACAGAAGCTTCAAAAGACTTTTCTCCAGAAATAAGTCTTAGGTAGTATGTGTCTTTCACTGTTCCTGATGCTACCCAAGGTGTTCCTTCAATAGTAAAATCATCTTTCAGCTAAAAAGCTAATCCTTGCTATACATTATTCCCTTTTCAGCATTTTATTAGATTGCAGGATGCAAAAGGGTCTGGAACTTGTTGCTGAGTCAGGACTGGAGCTCTGTACAGCTGTCTGTACAAGCTCTGTCTTGTTCTGTGTCAGAAAAAATGTCAGAATTACACAGGCTCAGCCTGTTCACCTGCTGGTAACAAATCAAAACTTTTTTCTGAATTATATTAAATCAAAGTCAACCCTGTGAAAGGACTATGCAATTTCTGTGAGGGAAAAAAGACAGCACTAACCTCAAAATCTAGTTTTACGGGTGAAAAGAACAGGTATAGTCTCAGATGTGTTAAAAATTCACAGTCAACTTTGATAGGCTGTGACTGAGTTTCTAGACATGAAAAAAATGTTCATAATATGTGTTTGTTTTTTGTTTCATAATATGCTTTGAAATTTAATGCTCTATTAGTTTTCAATATAGATTAGTTTCTATTTCATCTTTAGCTAAGATGTTCTCATAATTGGCTTGGGAATCAAAGCTATTTACATAAATTTGTGGATTTTCACATCAACAGAGGACTATTACATTGCATATATAGATAAACTATTAGATTTTTTAAACACAAAGAAGAAGTCCTATTCCCCTAATTCAAAAAGTGTGAAATACAGGAAAGACAGTATTTCCCCTGATGGTTATTCTGTTAAAGACTCTCAAGAGACAACACGTTCCAAAATAGCCTTCTCTCCCCAGACTGCTTAGCTAAAGTTGTTACAGCATGCCATATGGAAATTACAAAATATTAAAATTTGAAATTGTAAGTAAACAAGAGAAAGTATTGGACTTTATTGTAGTAATTCTTTAATGGCTAAAAATCTGGAGCTTTTAGAAATTAAATCTAGTTCATAATTGCTGAACTGCAACTCCATTAGTTTTAGAAATCATGGCTTCCTCATGTTCAGATTCTTTCACAATTAAAACATCATTTGAGACATGTGGAAAGCACCATGAAGAGGCAGTTCACTGGGGAAGAATTAAGTCTGGTTTTACTGCACTTTAGCCTTCTAAGGGTTGTTGTCTGGGGGTTGTGATTTCCTACTCAGCCCTTAAGCATTAAGCTCGTTATTTTCTAACTGCTGCTCAGTGCCTTGTTCAAGATTTGTATTTTTATCAGGACGAGACCAATTTGTTCTTTAATTTATAAAGATACTGTAGCCTGTATATTTAGAAAATTACAGAATCACAGAACAAACTAGGTTGGAAAAAACCTTTGAGATCATCAAGTCCAAAATATTACCTAACACCATCTCATCAACTAAACCTCTTTTTAAACACTTCCAAGGATTGTGACTCCATCACCTCCCTGGGGGAGCCCATTCTTATGCCTAATCACTTTCTGTGAAGACCTTTTTCTTAATGTCCAGCCTAAACTTCCCCTGGAGCAGCTTGAGACTGCCCTCTCCTTTTGCCACTGGTTGCCTGGGCAAAGAGACCAACTCCCACTTGGCTACAATCTCCTTTCAAGTAGTTGTAGGGGGTTGTCTGAGGCTCAAATTCTCCAGGCTAAACAAACCCAGCTCCCTCAGCTGCTCTTCATAGGACTTCTGCTCCAGTTCCTAGTCCAGGAACTTCCTATCCTGTCAAAATTCTGTAGAATTGAGAAATCTGTATACTATAACTTGCTCAGAGAAGCTGTGGATGGCTCATCATTGGCAGTGTTCAAAATTTGGCTGGATCAGGCTTTGGAGAAGCCTAATGCAGTGAAAGATGTCCCTGCCCATGGCAGCGGAGTTGCAATGTTAAAGGTGCCTTACAGCCCAAACCACTGTATGATTTAGTGTGATTGCATAACACAAAAGAAAAAGCACTAACATGAGCTCATAATGTATTGTATACAGATTTTAATTCGATATCTCACTAATATTGAAATGTAAGCAAATTGACAGGCAGTCTAATAAAAAATATTAAGTTGAAGTAATTGTTTTTATCTTGTTTTACTTCTTTAGTTCCAACACCCTGTCTCAAAAACTCACAGCCTGACTTGTCAAAGTCCTACCCTGGAGCTAATCAAATCAAGCTTCTATCCCTGATAAACAAGTCAGCAGCACCCAATCAAAAAAGAAAACTGTATGCATAATTTTGCATTACTTGTTTTAAAAACAGCTTTTAATGTAATTGTCTTTTAAATCAATTTAATTCTAAGATATATCTTACCAAATGGCAAAACATTCCAAATATGAACATAAATGGATGACCTCTATTACACACATTCATGATACTTTATTTGTTAGGTAAAGAGCACTGACAGATTAAGTTTATTTCAATAGTATTGTTAGAAAGAATTTACGTAAGCAAATTTTTTTTTCTGGTTTGTATTTGTAGATTTGAAGTGATTGAACCAACTATTTCTAATTTAAGGGAGAGGCAAACAAAGACAAGAAGTGAACATACATCTGTGAAAGACAACTCCTAAAATAAGAATAAAAATATATATATATTTGTTACCCCATGGTGTATAACTTTTGCACAATCCTCTGCCATTTTTCCATATATTAAAATATTGATGCTGTTGCTCCGGGAACACATGTCATCCAAATCTAGAGGGAAAAAAGCAGAAGTGATTCCAATCAACATATCTCCTCCATAACAAAACAATAATGAAAAGAGATTTACAAAACAAGTTAATCTACAGTCTAACTCTTTTCATTTCGATTAATCTACAAACAGAAAACCTTTTCCATTAATATAAAATTGCCTTTACATGCTGACTATAGTTATATTGCCCGGAATACTTTTCATAAGGGGCCCATTTAAAATGTGGATGTGTTGTAAATCAGTGTACATTACATAGAAATGACAAAGACTTCCACTTTGACAATTCAGTGTATAGCGTTAGAGAGGAAATATTATCCACACACATTTGATTTCTCACATTAACACAGATTTTATTGTAGAACTTAAAAACTGAAGATATTCCAGGACATAGATATATCAATTAACAGACTTCCAGGAGAACTGAAGCAGAAATTACGTTATTTTGAAAAAGTCTTCTACCTCTAACTGTTTCAGAAACAAGATTAATGATTTAGATGTGCAAACTTATGTTTCCAGGTTGTGGAATACGTCCAGAAACTCTCTCCACTCGTTAATGGTCTCTAGAGATTAGCAAGACTCAGGGAGGTTAGGCATCCCTCTGAGAACCCTGAAGTCAGCAGGCAAACTGACTGTGGTCCCATCAACTTCATTCACCTCTACCAGTTACAAGCAGTATCACCAGGCACGCTCGGCACTCACAGGCCTACTGCTCGAGCACACTGAGCACAGTCACAGGAATCAGGAGCTAAGGGGAATTCTCTAGCCACTGTAAGGAATAAGCTGAGTATCAAATGGCAGAAAAATAGAAAGTTTCTTGAACCCAACAGATTCCTGACAAATTACATCCTCCACCTTCCTGGCTGGAGAAGTGATGATTTCTACACTTAAAAGGAACATACTTGGTTTTTTTAGTATCATTTATTACATGATGAACAACTTGGATCTTTCAACACATTAATATATCTACTGATATTCAAATACTTGAGTACTCAGGTGAAACTCTATGATTTCAACTGCTTAAAGATTAAAATGGGATGAAACACAAATACAGAGAAACCTCGCATATTCACGGTTTGCATATTTGCATATTCAATTAGTCACGGTTGGATTTTCAGTGACTTGTGCAACCACGTATGTGTGTGCCTAACATCCCAAATCCTAGATTCCGCAGCCAGGAGGCACCAAAAGGCGCTTCCTCAGCTTTAAGGAGGTGCTACAGTGGGAGCCAGGGTTCCCAGGACTGCCCTCCAGACATAATTAGTGGAGGGTGTGTGGCTACGGGCGGGGGGGTAATTGAATATTCATAGGTTCGGTATCTTCACGGATTGCATAACCTGCGGGACCTGCCCAGACCTGTTCCCCTGCGACTTCCGGGGGTGCTCTGCATTTTGATACTAATCAATATACTAGCCTATATTAAATGTACAGTTCACAGGTTACTCCGAGTTGGAAGGGACCCTCAGGATCATCTAGTCCAACTCCCCACCAACTAGACCATGTCACTGAGCTTCTCATCAAGTCTTCTCTTACACACCTCCAGGGATGGTGACTCTAGCCCCTCCCTGGGCAGACCATTCCAATGAGAGAACACTCTCTCTGTGAAAAAACTCTTTCTAACATTCAGTCTAAACTTCACATAGTTTATGCTATGTATATTATGTGGGAACTATTATGCGTGCAATTTTCTTTGTCTTGCTTTATGATAAGCAGTTTGAAAATACACTATTAAAGCTGTGTACATAGTCGGGCCTCTTGCATTTCACACCCCCCATATTTCATCTTCACATCTTAGTGGCATGATTTTTTAGCAATGAAGGAGGCCCCTTTTCGCAACTGCGCATGTGCAACCTGGCGCACATGAATATTCAATTAGGCAGCCATGGACCGCAGGTCCATGATATAGGAGATCCGACTGTATTTTAAAAGATTATGGAACAAGAAGTCTACTGAAATATCAAGGCTATTATTTCACTTAACTTACTTGATATAAGCTTAAGAGAAACTTTTGTAGAAAATGAGCACTTATAGAAAGCATTTTAAATATAACATTTTACTGAATCCTACATAAAAGCAGGTACTAGTGATATAATACTGTAAATTCAAAATTTATAATTAAATGTAGTACCTTGAAGAACAATCTTGAAAAAGTCTGTCCCATCTCTGAGTTTTGTTAGCGGGTAGGAAAGAATAACTATTCCCTGAAAAGCAAAAAATAAAATCTTGTAAACTAAAATTATATGCCTTTAAGGGTGGTGCTAAGAGCAAATTTCCACCCATGTTTTAAAAAAAATAATACAAACTGCTAAAAACAGCACTGAAAAGCAACATTCTTGAGATACAACAAAGGAAGTGTTACATGTTAAGACTACTTAGATACTGCTGACTGGATGATAAATTTAACAATTAAACAACAAAATAGTAGCTATGGGACTATATACGTAACTTTTACTAGTTACAATAATACCATAAAAGGCTATAGTTTAAGCACAAAATCCGAAAGACATCTAAAGAGGTAGTGACCAAAATCCTAAAAGATACAGTAATTTCTTAAAAAATATTGGCAAAGGATTGCAACACAAATATCAAAACAAAATCACAGTAAAGATATATGCTTCTTAAACCAAATCAGGATAAAACATGCAGTAGTGAAATATTACTGAAGAGGCCTTTCAGAGCAAAATTTGTCCTACAACATGCTGAGGAGAAATCCAAATTAAATTCAACAAGATTTTATTACTTCTTTATAAAGAAATATCAAGACTCCACAAAACCTCAATATTATTTTCCAGAGGCTGATTTTGAAAACAGTTTGATATTTAAGACTCTTACAAAACTTGTGGTCTTCTCTGTGAAAAGTAGGAACTTACCTGTTAGAAAGGTGTGTCACTAAGTTACAAAATTACAACATTGTTTAAAATTTCAATTAATATACAGTGAGCCCCCGCACATTCGCGGCTCGCTATTCACGAGCTTCAGTATTTGCGCGTGATTTTTCCACGAGATATGCAATCTTGGCGCATGTGCAGAAGATACCAAGACCTCAGTCTGATTGGCCCCCAGCTCTGCCACTCGCAGCGTCGGCTCTGCCCCCCCTGCCTCCCTGCTCGCAGGGCACTCGCCGCCGCCCCCCACCCCGCTCCCATCTCCATCCCGCCACTCGCTCACCGCGGTGTTGGCACTCGCCACCACTCGCCCCCGCTCCCATCTCCGTCCTGCCGCTCGCTCGCTTGCCGCGGCTGGTCCCATCCTCGGCGATCACCCCGTCCCCCATCCCGGTGGAGCACAGCCAGACAAGCCCCGGTCCCAGGACCCACCCTCCTCCAGACCTTATATGGGGAGGGGGCATGGCTACGGGTGTGGCATACTCAACTATGTAGTGGGTTCGATATCTTTGCAGATTTCACAAATCGCGGGAGGCGGACCAGACCCAACAGCCTGTGAGTAACGGGGGTTCACTGTATATGCAATTGGTCATGCTGAGATTCTGTATCACTCATAGAATAGATAAGGCTGGAAAGGACCTTGAAGATCATCTAGTCTAACCTAACTAGTCCAACTAACCTAGCATCTACATCTAGATCATATCACTCAACACCTCATCCAGCCTACCCTTAAACACCTCCAGGGTTGGTGAGTCAACCACCTCTGTGGGCAATCCATTTCAAATCCAGATCACTCTTTCAGTAAAACACCTTTTCCTAGTATCAAGTCTAAACTTTCCCTGCTGAAGCTTAAGACTATGACCTCTCGTCCTGTCTCCAGAGACCAAGGAGAAAAGACCAACCCCTGCCTGGCTACAACCTCCTTTTAGATAGTTATAGACAGCAATAAGGTCACCCCTGAGCCTCCTCTTTTCTAGGCAAAACAGACCCAGCTCCTTCAGCTTCTCCTCATAGGGCTTATCTTCCAGCCCCTTTACCATCTTAGCTGCCCTTCTCTGAACTCATTCCAGCACTTCAACATCTTTTTTGAACTGAGGGGCCCAGAACTGGATACAATACTCGAGGTGTGGTCTCACCAGCGCCGAGTACAGTGGAAGAATAACCTCTCTTGACCTACTAGCCACTCCATTCTTGATGCATTCTATTGAACTGAACTTGGGTACGGAAAAGACTAAAGAATTTTTCTTGTAATAAAGTCTCTGCAATGAAACAGTCACTTCAGGAACACTCAACATTAAAATATATTTTTTCTTACTAAGAAATTTCAATCCACACCAACAAGGGGAATACACTGATAAGATACTGCATTCTGACCATCTTTGCTTTTTATTTTGCCTTTCACATCCTAGTATTTTCCAAAGAGTTTGCAACTTCTAGGACCATATTCTTGCTTTAGTAGTCTGGCCTCACCACTTTCCTTTGTATCCTAAACACCTATGCTCTAGTTCTCCTCCTCAGCAGACATACTACCGACTCAATGCTTTCTCCACATGCTCAAAACACCTGGGCTCCAAAATTCAACAAAACCTACCTTAGCAAAACTTGTTCAAATTGACTCTTCCCCTAGAAGTCCTGTACTACTTTTGAGTGCATAAGAAAACTTCTTCCAAACCCATCCTCATTCCATGACACTAGACTCACTCAAACTGACTAAGCGCAATTCCTCTAGTGACTCTATCTCCTTCCTTGTCAGGCTTCTCTCCTCAGTCTGATCCTATAGCTAGTTTGGCATCTGATCTTCAGGTTTGGTTCAGCTTTTCATCCAGATGATGATGAACTAATGGGAGAAGGCACCACATTTAGTTATTAGGCATGATGACTGTTGATATATGAACATTGCTTGTACTGTTGTTCCACAAACTTAGAATTTACATTTTTCAGAGAGATGCCAAGAAGAAAAGAAGTTTTAGAAGAATTAAAGGACTGAGGCACACAAGTCAGACAGAAACATCCCAAATGTTTTTCATTGTTTTTTCCCATGACATACTTCATAAAGATCCGCCTTTGCTCTTCCTGCCTTGTCATCCATATTTTGGCAGGTCTGTGACAATGTGCTGTGTTATCAGTAATATAACCTAATATGAATGCATTCACAGGTTGACTTCAAGCTCAGCCTGCAAAACTGGATTTTCCTACATATTTAATGGTGCATTAGCACCAGTCTTATCAACTCTCCAGATGCACTGGTTTTATGCTAAGCTGTTTTAGTCACCTACTAATCCATGTCAGCAGCAGCATGTTCTCTTAACATAAAGCAGAAGTCTAAGACATGCTACATACTTTCCTTTTCAGCAACCAGGTGCATGTATGCTTTAAATCAGTCTGGTAATAACTGCTCTGCTTTCCTAATGAAAACACTTATTTTGGCAGAAACATTTTCTCATTTATAATCCGTTTTTGTCTCTTTCACCATTTCCTTCTGAACAAGAATCCCTATTCTTCCATGTCAGATCTGCTGCAGACATAGCTCTTCAAAGCAGGAAAGCCTATATATCCTGCAGGTGAACACAGAGAGGAAACTATACCCCAAGGAATAAAACCCCGGGTTGCTCACAGCAGTGGTTGGTTATTGATGTTTCCATTTGTTCCTTTACAAGACCTAAGGGAGGCTGCATCATTCTCAATCAAATCATCTTCTCCCACACTCAACTGCTGGCTTCCAAAAAGGGCAATTTTGTTCCTTTGCTGTGCCTACGTGCACAACTTTGACATCTCTTTGACACTAAAATGATCCAGTGCAGAGAGTGAGAGCAGCAAAAAAATACCCTCCCTCCATCAATATGGATAATCTTCTGCCAGTTTCTCTCTCATGAATGGACTCAATCACAAAGTGAGGAGGGCACTAGAGCTGGACCTGGGAATATACAGCTGGGAAAGTAAAAAAAGCTTTTTGAATACTGAGAAACATTAGATCAGTTCAGTTTATATTTTTTAAATGGTTGTGCCGTTTTTGAGGGATTCAAGACACCTAAGATTTTCCACAGAATTAGTTTCCTTTAATTTTTTCCCCCTTTTATTTTGGAAGCAGACTCAAAGCAAGCCTGGGTTAATTTTGATTTCCTGACATTCAGTCATTGTAGATGACTAAGAAGATTCTCAGAGCCACAGATAAAAAAGTTAAATAGAAAAAAACCCCAAAACTCTCTAGAATTAACACTGCGTTTTACAGAGAATACCTGTCTTATGCACAAAAAACATATTTCTCCGCTCGTTCACTAGTTTTACGAGTATAGCAGGTTTTCACTTCCAGTCTGAAAAATACTCTCATACCTCAAAATTCACGGGGGAACAGGTCTCCTCCAGTCCCGTGAATTGCCCAATCCGTGAACATAGGTGCGTCATGAGTATGCAAATAAGCCCCACCCATTGCCCCACCCCTCTCAGACACTGAGGGCTGAAGGGCATTCCCAGCATCACCTGTGGTCTCAGATGGGTCAGGGAAGTGAAGTGAATCCCTTTCTGAGCCCTTCATGCCCAAATCGGGGTTCCTTGCCACCCACTGCCACCACAGGGAATCCCTGGCATTCACCGTGGCAGGAGCAGCAGCAGCGTGGTGCCGACACCCTTCGGGGTTCACGGGGCCCCTTCATGGATTCCCCTGCACCATCCACCAGCTGCTGAGCGGCCTCTGCCCTTTTCCCATGCCTCAGGGACTCCCCTGCCCCCTTTGCCAGCTGCAAGGCCACACATGCTCCCTCCCTTGGCCGTGGGGACTCCCCTGCCCCCCCGTGCTGGCCATGGGGCGACCCCTGCTCCCCTCCGTGGCTTGCAGGAACTCCCTGCCAGGGGCAGGGGTGACCCCACAGAAGGTAGGGGGGGTGGGGGAGTCCCAGTGGCCAGGGGAGAGGGCAGGGGAGGCCCCGTGGANTGTTCCAGCCCCTTCACCATCCTTGTTGCCCTTCTCTGGACATGCTCAAGGATCTCAACATCCCTCCTAAACTGAGGAGCCCAGAACTAGACACAGTCCCCATGCCCTGCAGGGCATTGGCTATGCTGCCCCACAGTGGAGCACCAGCGCTGTGTTGACTGGGAAGCTCCATGAATAATTGAGTAATTTTCGCTGAAAAAAATATCCGTGAAGAAATGAAAACGTGAAACCTAAAGCATGACTATATGAGGTATGACTGTATTTGAAATCATTGTAAAATGTAAGTGCATGCTTAGCAATGATAAAACCCCCTAATTGTATCTTGATGCTGGAAGTTGCTACAAATTCCTCTTTTCATAAAACTGCATTGCTTCATACAAAAGGAGAACTGCTTTAGAAGGCATTACTCTGAAATCTGACCTTAAACAGGATGGAGGTGCTTACTACTACTTTTAAAAAATAAAATATCACTTAACCTCCCCAATCCATACATTTTCAGCACAGCATTCTGTATATTCATGTGTTTTTAAATAGGTTCACAGTTTATTTACTATGAAAAGGAAACATCTTACAAAATTTCAGTCTGATACCATACGGGAAAGGTGTAGTATTGTGAATCAATGAAGGGAATATCAACATGTAGTTAAGTTTAATGCAGTCATAATTTTCCATTGCTTAAAGATATGCAACAGATGCACACAAAGACACAAGTTCCAGAATCTCTCCAACTGGAGAGCTGGAATATGGAGGTGCCTTGTAAATATAACAGGAGCTATTTCAAAGTAAGACAAAATTCTTTTACTAGTCAGTTACCTGAATATATTTGTTGGTATGATCACAACCTTCTTGCAAATGCCTCAAATCCCTCTTCTGCAAATGGCTTGGTAATGGAGCCTCAGATTCTCCTTTAGTGCTCTTCAGGAACTGAACAGGCATAGCTGCTTTATCTAAATAAAAAATTATAAAGAGTCCTGAAGATACCAATTTTGTTCAAATTAAGAGTTATTAGAAGTTGTAGTTTACTCAGAAGGAGAATATTTAGCTATGTCATAGCAGGAAAACTTAACTAAGAATTTTCAAGGGAATTGGCTTTGTTTCTGAGTACAAGAATAGCAAGAAGTAAGAAAGTAACATCTCCTTGGCAACAGACAGTCATCCAAATTACTTGATTTTTCAAGCACTCCAAAACACTGTAAATAGCAAGAAGGGTAAGGTAAACAATGTTTATATTTTATGTACAGAAATATAAATAAAAAACAAGAAGAGACTTTGAATGACTCCTTCATTAGAATAAGGTCATGGATAAACAGTCTTTATATTCAGTTGTTTCTCTATAAGAAGACTTGACTGTATGAAAGTAAAATATCTATAATTTTAACTTACAATGAACAAGAAATGATTATACAGATTTAAAAAGTTTCATCAATGTTTCCAATAATGAAAAAATAATAAAGAAAATAAAATGAGTATCTACAGCTGCTAAGCATGGAACACACTGGGATAAAGATAAGAAATACACAACTGTGTTGACTATTGTTTGCTCTCACTGTGCCAAAAGTCAATGAAATAAATTTTTGGTGATATTGTTATAATGCTGAGAATGGGGGACAGGAAGAATAGCCTACTATAGTGAAATTACACAAATGAGAAATGGAAGAAAGTGATCTGGCAATAAGCAGCTATTGTATATTTTCTCATTACATGGTCATCTCATTCTTCTTGGGGTATCTTTGGGGTTTTGTTGTACAATTTTTATTTCACGTGGGGATCTACATAAAAGTCACAGTATTATCAACCTTCTGTTTTCAGTAAGTTTTAATAAACTAAGAAAAAAATGCCATGTTTTCTAAAAACCCAGGTGACAGTACTAAAGCCCAGTCCTAATTTCAGACAGGTTTTATATGACAATGAAGAACAGAAAAAAAAAGTATTTCCTATACTTTCCAATGGACACAAAAACTTGGTGTTACACTCAATAAAATCCTAAACTATATTTCAGTTTCAGTTCAAAGTGCTTTTTTGGTGCTAGGCAGACTGAATTCTTCCAAAATATTCAGTTATAATGAAATGACATCAGGAAACCACTGCAAAATGGAAAGATCACTGGATCACAAGTTAAAAATGTTAAGGCCATGCATAGGTGTAAACAGCAACCCCATAGGTATTCTTAAAAAACATACCTTATTCTTCAAAAAAAATCAAAAATCTGTCATTCCCGTATCTAAAGATGTCAGACTTCACTAATTCCTTATGACTATTTCCCTAGCTGTGAATGACTTTCCTTCCTCCTTCCCCTATTTTCCAGAAAACTCCGCAGCACAGTTTTTCTTGTCTAAAAGATATTAGCAATAAGTCACTACTGAGAACTCTATGAAATAAAATACTTTGGATCAAGGATCTCTCAGCCAAAATGACTATACATAGAATGAATGACTTTTGTTTTTTTCTAGCTTCCAATTTACATGAGAGAGAAAGGAGTGGCAGAGATGAACCACTATGAAGTGACCACAATCCCCATTGTCTCTCCTCTGCATTGCTCAGGGGAAGGAGGTAGAGAAGTTGGGAGTGGAGCTAAGCCCAGAAGATGGGATAGATAGGGGAAAGGTGGCTTCAGATTTGTTCTTATTTCTCATTATCTTACCCTGATTTGATCAGCAGCATGTTAAAGTTGTCTGAATCTCTTTTCCCCATGGTAGTAAATGGTGAGTTATGTCCCTGCCTCAGCCTACAAGCTTTTAGTTGCACACTCATACCTCCGGATTTGCGGGTTTTGAGTCTTGTGAGGCTCCCGCGAAACATTAAATCCATGAATTTGGGTCGAACATTAATATGGCAAATTATTGCCAGAAATATGGCAACTTCGCAACACTACAACATGCAGGAGTTCTGTAAGGCACTGGGAGAGCAGGAGTAGGAATGTTTTCCCTTCCAATTCAGGCTAGCACAAGCAGGAGCTGGGGGGGGTTGTGCATCTATGAATATGCGCATATGTGCTGGCAAATCCTGCCTGGCTGCTGTGGCCTGAACAGGACCCCATGTGGGCCCATGTGTTACTGTTTAAGACTTCCTGACTCCTGGTAGGGCCAGGGCCGCCCACTCACCATGGCAGCTTGGCACTGCACCATCCCGTGGAATTATACACTACACTGCGAATAACTGAGTAAGGATTGTGGAGAAAATTTCTGCGAGCTGATAAGGCCGTGAGTATGACAGCGCGATGTACTGAGGTATGACTGTATTTTCTCTCCCCTGTCCTCCTGAGGGGAATGACAGAGTGGTTTTGGTGTGCACCAGGCTTCCACCCAGTGTAAACGTACAACAGCACAAAGCTAGGAGGTACAACATCAGACAGATTTCAATTTCTACTTGAGCTGAGGTAGTGGTAAAAGCTTGCTACAAACATGCAGAAGCTGCTCCAACACTGTTGACTGCTTTAAGTAGTGAGGTATCAGGAGTTAGAATTCTATGAAATGTCACTAACAGAGGCTTAAAATTATTTCTTTATCTGCATGTTTTCAAACATGAACCACAACATTGTCATTAGCTTACCAGGATTTCAAGCCTCTAGTGACAAAAGCAAGAGCAACTAGAGATTTACACAACTTTTCAGCTCAAAGTATCTACTTCACACTTTATTCCAGCAGGCTGAGAAGATGATCTACTCCACCTATAAAGAGTCAACTTCAGAGTTACTCAGTACTACTGATCTTCATCCAGCAACAGTATAATGAGCTGGGAAGATATACGACATAACAGAAAAAAAGCAAACAAACAATACCAACAGAAACTGCAAAAAAGGTAAGACAGCATCATGGACACTCCTGGAAGAGGAGGGACGCACAGTACACAAACACTGTAGAAGGAAGAAGGCTGTGAACTACAAATACATTTTGTCTTCCAGTAATTAAAGTGACAAAAATATGGAGAGCTAGCAATCAAAATTGTTAATACAGTGATCCCCCGTTACTCATGGGCTATTAGGTCTGGCCCTCTTCACACGAGTCTTGGAATCTGCGAAGATAGCGACCCCACTAGGTAGTCAAGTACGCTACGCCCATAGCCACGCCCCCTCCCCTAATAAGGTCTGGAGGACAGTCCTGAGAGTGGAGTTTGTTTCAAATGTTTGGCTGTGCTCCACCAAGGCGGGGGAGCGCCGGGGTGGGGGGCGAGTGTCGGGGCTGGTGCTGGTGCGGGGCAGCGAGTGAGCGCCAAGGCCAGCGCTGGTGCGGCAAGTGAGCACTGGGGCCGGGACCGGCGTGGCGAGGGAGCGCCAGGGCCGGGACTAGCGCAGGGCAGGGGGGGGCGAGTGAACGCAGAGGCTGGCGCCAGCACGACGAGTGAGCGCTGGGGCCAGGACCAGCATGGTGAGTGAGCGCTGGGACTGGCACAGTGAGGAGGCACTGGGGCCGGGACCGGCGTGGGGTGGGGGGGCGAGCGCCGAGGCTGGGGCAGGCTGTGCTCGCCGCGCGGGCGGTGGTGCTGGGAGCCGATCAGACTGAAGTCGCGATAGGTTCTGCGGACGTGACAGGTCCCATGACTCGCTGGAAAATCAACAGTGAGTGTGGGACATCGCAAATTACAGATCGCAACTATGCGGAGGATCACTGTATTTTTAACAAACAAATGAAAGTATGTACATAGTATGAGAAACCAGAAAAGATGCAGACTGTAGTAGACTGTATATAGGATGTAATCAAAACAACTCATCACTGTTTCTCCTCTTCCTTCATGATCCTCTATGCAACATGAAACAACCAAATTTTGTACAGCAATTAACATAGTAAAGCAGTTCAAAGTTTCTAAAATATTTCAGTATACAACGTTGTAGGTAGCAAGCTCAGTATACAAAGACGTTCTCATACAAGTGATGCCTAAAAACAAATACTAAACTAAAGACACCAACATGCTTTACAATTGTCTAAAGCACAGGGAGCTTTAGCAGTGAAAAATACATTAGATGGATCTTAGATGGATGTTAAAACCGGAAATTATTCCACGAACATTCCAAATACACAAGGTGAAGAATTCTTCCAAGCAAGGAAAATCACTATGATTCAGAGATTATCTGAACTTTCACAGATACGTAATAACAAATCAGAAGGACAGTCATTTCACTAATAATGAAAAACAAGCATATTAATATTCTCCACCTGGACTCTTAGAATTAATAGAGGAGGATGTCAAAGTTAGCTCTGTTCTCTCAATCCAGTCCACAAGATAGCAAGCAATTAACACCTCTTTGCCTGCTCCACCCAGCATTTGAGCCTTTGCTCAAGCCAAAGATACACGCTACATATTTGGTCCCAACTCTAGCTCTCACTGGACTCAATAGTCCACTACAAAACATGGACTGTTCCTCCGTAGTCTTCTTTACAACACAACTTTTCTTCAAGAACTAATGAGAAATTAGCTTTTGAACAGAAAAGCAAAGAAATAAGAGATAAATTGCAAAGTTTACTCCCTTCTCTACAACCAAGAAACACGAAACACCTCAGTCATACACAAAACTGACATAAAGAAGATTAACGTCTTTTTAGAAAAAGGACAATATAGACATTATATTACTTTGACACTATAGTGTCAAAGGCATGAGGAGACTATCTATCAAAGCAGATGCTACTTGCAGAGAGACAAACTCATTCTCCAAATCAGAGTATAAACTACATGATTGTGTGGACTTCTGGAGGAAAACTCACCAAAGTTTCATGAAGAATGAAGGAATAGCCAAGAGCATGAGCATCTTATTTATGTAGTCAGTCACAATGGTAGATATTTGAAGTCTCTGTAAAATAAAACACTAGTCAGTGCAATACCCAGGTTCACTGTGCAAAAGTTAAAATAAGTTAAAAGACACATTTTAAAAGCACACACGTTTTGACACAGCCATATAATCTTACTACACTTAATGCAAAAATTTCTCGTAAAAATGAACAATTACACCTCGAACAGACCAGACAACACAGAACTACCATAAACTGAATGTGCAGTCACAAGAGAAATCTTTTATCATACAGCAGTCTTAATAAAATCAACAGGGTCATTAATGAACAAAGTTTGTTCATTTTGAACTTCTCTACTAGTCTAATCTTGTAATTTATGATTTCCTGGAGAATTGTCATAAGGAAAAAACATTACATGAGCTAACTAAAACTGAAGGAGAAATCATGTCATTAGAAAGACACATTTAATACCCTCAGATGCAAGGCTTCAACTCACTAGTGCTGCAGAACTTCAGGCACTTCTTTTCGAAATCAGTCCTAGGCTATTCTTACTCTTGGAAACACATCTGGCACTTAATTTCATTAGAACAGAACTAGAAATCTAAAAAAACCCCAACCAACCAACCAAACAAAAAAACAAACCCAAAGAACGAAAATCCCCCAAACTACAAAAAAACCCACAAAACAAACAACCAAACCAAGCAAACAAAAAACCCCAAATCAGAAAGCCAAACCCCTCCTCCTTTATTTCAGATTAAAATTTACGAATCTGACATTGTGTAAAAGAGGCCACAATCAAACGTCACCTGGAGAAAACGGATTCTTACACAGCCGTTATCTCAACAGTATTTCAGCTCCAGAAAGGAGCAACACGCTGGAGAGTCCTCAGGCAGCCACGGCTGCACCGCGGATCCCCTCGGGACACGAATTAATCGCTCCAGAGAGTGAATACATCCCTCGCAAAGAACCGAGACCTCAGAGGTATCAGCACCGGCGCACTAACAAGGAAAAGCCCTTACCGGGCTCCCAGTCCCCGAAAACAAACTCCCGACGCGCACCCCTCCCGTGTCCCGTCCCAGCCACCGCCGCTTCCGCCCGCCGCGCTCACACCGCGCATGCCCGGGCGGAGCGCGCACGCGCACCCGGCGGCACTGGCACGCGCCCCGCAGGGGGCGGCGGAAGGGGCGCGCGCAGGGTGGGGAGCGGGGATGGCGGTGGCAGCAGCAGCGCCGACAGGGAAAGGGAACGGCGGAGGGGCAGCAACGGGACACGTTCCAGGGCAGGGAGAGGGACCTGGACAGGGACGGAACAGGCGATAGTAACAGGGGCCAGGAGCGGAGGCGGGAGCGCGCCAGGCCGGGCGATCTGTCCTTGTGCCCCGGCCCGCCCCACCAGTGGCGCAGCCCCGGCTGCAGTGTGCCCGGGTTCTGCGCTGCAGCTGCCGGCGGGCTGACCCCTTTGGAACGGGATGCTCAGCGCCATCAGGGACCGGTCCAGTGTGGGGGGGCTGGGAAAACGTGGGTACCCAGACCGGGTTCAGGCACACTTAAAAGCTGTCACCTGCAGAAAGTTAAAAAATACGGGGGACACCCCACCCTGCTGCCTGCTGGCATCTGTTTAAATGCCAGGAGACATCGGGCCAGGCTGTGGGAACCGGTGTTCGCTATGGACGGCTCACGGGAACCTTGATGCTTGCGGGTGCTTGGGTGCTGCAAAGGTGTTAAGTGTCAAGATCCTATGGACACATGACAAGATCCCCTTTGTAGTGCTTGCCGGTTCAGAATTACAACGTTTGTGTCGCAGCATCGCAACAGCAATGTGTTGTAGTAGAAAATGGCACCTCTGGAAAAAATATACCCCAGAATGGGAATTCTGGTCTCAACATTGGTTTGCTTTGTGTCTCTCAATAAATAATGTTTAAGGCTTACACTATAAAATGAATGTCCATAAATAAATAACACGGTAGCCTTATTGGAGCAGGGACTTGTAAGGAGGGTCCACATGTGACAGTTACCTGAGATCCTAAGCAGTTTAGGAATTCTTGAAAGCCTCAAGGACTACAACAGAAATTCTGATCCCACAGAAAATGGTTAAAAGTTTCCATTCACTTGAGCAAGACCAAAACTTCACCCTGTGCATCAAAAATCTATGTAATATAACACGTTGAATCAAAGCTTTCAGAAATAGAAGCCTTGCAGATTAAATCAATACCTAGCCACAGGATCTTCTGAAGTCTGTTCTTCTAATGAGTCAGGAAACTAGAGAGGGGGTTTAGAAACTAGTCTCAAGCTCTTCTTTTTTTTTTTTTTAATAAAAAAGGCAGGATTTTCCAATGTGTTTTGAAAATACGCATTATAGTGGCAGTTAAGTCCTTAAGCAATACATATTGAAAATGCTATCTGTTTGATCTTATTTTCCTGTAGTATCTTAGTAAACAATAGCAAAACAATTGTCCTATAGAATACATGCTATCTTCACTAGCAGCTGTCTTGATATAGTATTTTCTGAGTTCAGCATGAAATACTTCACAGGCTACTGATACAATGTGGAGTGTCAAGTATATACCAGATTCTAAATACGTAATGCAGGTCCCAAAAAAGGTCAAGATCCTTTGTAATACATCTCAAATGACAGAGTTTAGGGGCTAATAGAAGTCAAAAGTCCAGATTTATTAAAATTACTAACATTATTACAGTATAAATGTTTAACAATTTGTAGATGATTTCCAGGAATGCATTTTGACTAATTCAACTTTATAAACATAGTTCATGTGTAAATTTTTGGAAGCTGAACCAAAGCTGTTTGAAGTCAATATTAGTCTTTCTATTGGTTCCAGGAGTTTCCTATTTATTGAATCATCACAGATGCTGCAGATTAGGTTTTTGTTTATGGGTATTAAATACGCTTCTTTGTTTAAAAGGAGACGTTTTTCTTTTCTGAATTTAATACACTCATTAAGTATGTTTGCTCTGTGGTTGTGTTCTAATCTAATTTTCTTGGCAATAGGATTTTATTTTCTAATGAAGCAGCTAGCCGAAAGCCTTCTGTAGAAATGAAAAATGATGGAAATTTATTATCTCCTTGCATCATCATTTTTCTGAAATACTCACTAGCTCTAAGAATGTTGAAAGACTGTTCTTTATAAGCTTACACCGGCTAGGAAGGCTACTGCAAAAACTAGATCTGATTTATGTAATTTCCCAGTGAGTTAATATGTGTAACACATGTCCTAGGAGCAAGATAAGGAAAAGAAAACCCTACACTTCAGAATCACTGAATTTTTTCTTTTGTGGCAAACACGGAAATAAAGTCAGGAATGTATTAAGATATTTCTGTGAGAAAAGTACAGCATTCATAACTACAAGGTAATTAAAAAACCAAGTGGCATCACTGAGTGTTTAATCTTTTAAGTATTTGTACTTAATTTCAGAGCATTTGTTTATATATCTATCACTGCATGTGAATTTTTGTTAAGTGTGTTTCAGTTGTAGACAACAGTGGACAGGAATTCAGGCATATACTTTCATGAAAGCCATTAAAAGAGCTTATTAAAAGTGCAATTGTGTGAGCACAGATAAACAGAACTACTTCTATAAGAGCTGTTTATGTGTTATTTGTAAAATAATGAAATGTTTCTTACTCTGTTATTTTTGTTAACTGAAGCAATTGTTTTTTTATGATACATGTATACAAAAACCTCAGATTTTTTTCTTTAGAAAATATAATTCTTTAAACATAATTCTTTATGAATCAGCTTATTTGAAAAATTCAACTTCTTCCATTTAGGGATGAAAGTCTAACTATGGTTATCATCACAAGTATCACTGTCCTCACTGTGGAAACATGTAGATGCCGTCATGAACTGGAATAATTTAGTGTTTAACAATGTAATGGTGAACCAAAAAGCCTGTCTTCACCCCGCTAAGTTTGCAGTCAAAATACACTGGGACAATTAGAACTATATTTAATTTATAGTGTAATGAGATACTTATTTTGAAACCAAAAAATACGTTAAGCAGTACAAGGAGCCTTGGGAAGACACGTCACTGAGAAGCCTATTCATATTACAATATTTATCTTTCATTAGTGTNTTCCGGCTCGGAGTGGCCTGCTAGACTGTGAGGCATCTAGGTTTGTGTTACCGCTCTGGGATGTGCTTTCGGTCTCTGTACAGGTGCTAGATGGTGAGTTGGACTAGATGATCCTTATGGGTCCCTTCCAACTCATAATATTCTGTGATTCTGTGATTCTGTGTGTATGATGGTGCTCGCTTTCTAGACATCATTGCATTCACCAGCCTGGAGAAAACTTCTCTACGTAATATGAATTATAATTTATTAAAATATGGGCTTTTTGGGATGTATTAAATACCCCAAAAGCACAAAAAGCATTTTTCTTTTTCTTGAAAAATCTTTAGCTCTTAGGGCTCAATTATGATAATTTTGTCTTCATCGACTGTACTTGGATTATTCAATTTTATTTCTTTCCTGCTGTTTCACATTTAATTCTCAACTCATCTTTACATCAATGTATTTTTTAATTATATATTTCTCTTGGCTTTCAGTAAGATAAAAGTAAAAGGAAAATCAAATTAAAGTCCAAACTAAGTAAATAAAGAGGAGAATGATCTGTGGCTTAAATAGAATTACTACAGCTATTCACAATAATCATATTGATGTCCTGTCCTAAGACTGAATGTTTTCTAAGATATCCTTAATTCAGGTTTTCACTCAAAGTGCCTTAAGTGCTTTCCTGTATGCTGAAGGTACAGCATTGTGTATCCAGTGCTCCTAACCTTTTTAGCTTCAGTGTTCTATGAAAAACTGAACAGAAGTTGTTCTACCATTAATAACAAATCACCTTATTTAAAAATGTTTATAACTTTGACAATGTTTGTCTTCAGTCTTCCAAATATTTTCATATGTTTATTTTCTTAGGCTAGATGATTACTTTTAAACTCCTCTGTTTTACAAAGAAACAGAAACAGCATTTTCCAAAACATGGTAAACATAAACTTTTTTTTTTTTTTTTAAATGTGGAAACAGCCAAAAGATTCAAAATACATGTAGTACCCTGGTTTTTGACCATGACTGACATGGAAAAGTGTCTCTCAGTAACTAAATAAAAGGGAAGCATGGGAAAAACTTCTGCCCTCTGTGACAGTATCTAACAGTTTAGTGTTGATTTTGCACTCATCTTTACTCTTAGATTTTGCTTATGTCATGGTCCAGAAATGGCACTTCCCAATTCAGTGCTCTCACTCAGACTCTCCAAACCACATGCCTCTCTCTCTCCCCTGTTTTCGCCTCCCTCTGCAGAAGGATGCAGAGGAGAATTAAGGGCACAAAAGGCAAAAATCACGTGTTGAGATAAGTACAATTTACTAGACAGAGCCATGAGATACGAAAATGAATGCTAACATCAACAATACTAATGACAGAAGGTACAAGAAAAGAAACAATGCAGAACAAAACACTCCAATAATACACAACATTGGAAGGCTCCCTCAGCTATGTTTTCTCAACCAGAATGAACCCCTTCTCCTGAGAGGAGAGTCCCTTTTTCACCACCCACAGCAATGACATGAGGTGGTATAGAATAACCTCTGAGTCCAAGCCATGCCCCCTCCTGCCTACTGCAAAAATTATCCCTGTCCTACCCAGAACCAGGACGACAACTTGAGTGCTTGTGATTTCGTCTATTACAGGCCACATTTATTTGGGTGCAACTGTGTTGTACTCGATGTTTTATTTTCTTGTGAACTTCAGTGGGAGTTAAAGCCATGGAATTTTGCAGAAATAAGGATTTTTCAGCAGTGTCAAGACCTTATTTAACAGATTGATGAGCTCTTGAGAGGTACTACATGAGCTCAAGTTCCACAGAAGTGTTGGGGCAGATATTCGCAGAATCACAGTACCACAGAATTAACAAGGTTGGAAAAGACCATTGAGATCATCGAGAGCAACCTGTTGCCTAACACCATCTCATACTGCAAATTAGTGAGAATGATGAAAGGACTAGGAAACATGACCAACAAAGATGGATGGAGTTATTTAGCCTAAAAGGTTTTGTAATGTGGTGTCATATGTATATAAGAAATAGAAACAAAGAAGAAATACTAGGGGTTTTGTGTCCATGGAACATAGGAAAAGTAATAACATTAAATTCTGAAATAAATGTATTCTTATTTGACCATGGGACAGACTTTCTGACAAAAAAAAATAATGCTAAGGCATGGAATAAGTTTTCTGATATCTGCATTACTGAATGCATTTTTTTTTACCAGGTCAATAAAATATTTAGTTTAGCTGGCTGATTTGTCTCAGAGTAAATGGATGGATAGAAAAAATACCTTATGAAAGTAATTTCAACTCTATTTTTCTATGATATTTAAGATTTGACCTGAAGCCTTTACTTTAAATTTATTCATTTCTCAGAGCTTTATTATTCTCAGTTAGACAGCATTGTTCTCAGATGTTTATGTGAACTCAAAGCAATCACTAGCAAGGATGGAAATCTGTCCATATGCAGACTGTGCAATAAATATTTACAATTTCTTGCTTTTTTGTGACTCAGTATATATTCATTGTATTTGATTGGATGTGGTTAATATAAGCGTAAAAAGCTGTAATTTAGTTTTATTTTAAACAATCTTGTTTGATTGTTCATTGCTGCATTTTCATGCTGCATTTGTTCTTTTTTGTATATTGACAATACCATTCAATTTTGTGGTTTGTGTGTTTTAATGTTATTAGTTTAATTGTCATCTTTTAGATAATAAAAAAATCTAAGAAGTGCAAAGTAGTTTCAAAAGTAAATTTTATATTTTATTTGATAATTTGATTAGCAGCAATAGGAAATAAACATTGTAAACAATATTTTCTATGTGTCGTAATTACAATTACATTGAACTGAATTGACTAAAACTAGGTGCTCAACCAAGCATCTAATTATTTTGAAAAATTGCAGCTGGATACTGCATTTTCACTGAATATAGACAAAGGTTCGTGATACTGATTTATGCATCTTTAAGAAAGCAGTCAAGCTTGAAGGAGCATAAGAGCACACTAATTTTGGAGCTTGCAGCTTTTGGTAATTAAAATAGTTTTTCATGAGTAAGGTGGTCAATTTATTTGCATATGTTTATTAATGTTATTATTTCTAACAGTAGAGAGGATGTCTAAGATAGTGTTTTCTAAGATAATAGGACATTTTCCCAAGAAGACACATTAGGAAGGGTCATGTAAATAAAATTATTTTTATCAACCTCAGTGAATATCAATATTTCTTACTACAGTAATACCTCAAATTTTGTAGAGAGTTGATTCCAGAAGGATGCCGCAATCTCCTTTTATTATCTGGCGGCTCGCCTGCTTGATGAAAAAAGGTTGTGGATGTTGTGTACTTGGATCTTAGCAAAGCCTTTGACACAGTTGCCCAAGGTAAGCTTCAGAATCACAGAATCACAANACACTGTTCCTTGAATCAAAACTGCGATAAATTCTCTTCATAAATGGGCGGGGTCGTAATGCAGAGGTCGCAATGCACCAGGCATTTACTGTATGTGGAAAGTCATGAACCATCCTTTATATGAATTATTTGACTGTCATAGGCATGTCTACATAGAAAATCAGAATCAGAATCAGAATCAGAATCAGTAAGGTTGGAAAAGACCATAGAGATCATCAAGTCCAACCTATCACCTATCACCCGTTACCTAATCTAATCTAGTCAAACCTGTTACCTAACCTGACCTGTTGCCATACTACTACCAACACCTCATCCTACCCTAATATCTAGGTCATGTCAAATCAAAGATGATATGAAGAACTGAAATTGAAAACTAAATAGAAAAGGAGCAGGAGAAGAAAAAAGAAGGCTATGAACCCAATAAAAATACAATTAACATTTTACTATCTGACCAGACATCTATAACTTACTGTAAGTAAGTAACTACACAATTTCCCTTAGAGAATAAACTAAGATGATTAAGAACTCCAAAAGAAGCAGAGACAAACAGCCCTCAAATTTATCAACAAATAAAGAGGAGTATCTCTACAGTAGACTTTTGAATATTATAAAACTCTTATGAAAGCCAGAGGATGTCAATGGGTCTTTTAGTAAGGCTATTGACTATTTCTTAGAATCACAGAATTAACCAGGTTGAAAAAGACCTTTGAGATCGTCAAGTCCAGCTTATTACCTATCACCATCCCATCATCTAAACAATATCACTAAGTGCCTCATCAAGACTACTCTTAAACATCTCTAGGGATGGTGATTCCACCACCTCCCTGGGCAGACCGTTCCAATGACTGCTTGTGTCTGAGGACAAAATATTTAAGTACAGTTTAAACAAGTGGATAGACTAAAGACTGGGTAAAGAGCTGGACTCAAAGTGTTGTGATCATCAGGACAAAGTGCTGATGGAGGACAGTTGCTAATGGTGTGACCCAGCAGTTGATATATTTTTGCCCAATACATTTTTGTTAATGGCCTGGACACGGGAACAGAGTGCACCCTCAGCATGTTTGAATATTATGTAAAACAAGAGCTACAGCAGAAAGCTGTGCTACCTACTCTTCAGAGAGACCTCAGCAGGCTAGAGAAGTGGACTGAGAAGAACCCAGGAGATGAGCCATTTTAAAATGAATTCATGAAAGGGTGAATGATCTCTGAAGAGGCCTGTGAAAGAGCCTGTCTCTCCCCACTGGTTGAGAAAGGAGAAATTTCCCTAGTTTAGTTTATTGTGCCTGAAGTTACACTATGTGAATGTGCATCTTTTAAGCAGTCGGTTTGTAGAACCCTAGCACATAAAATTAATCTGACAGAAAGGATATTTTCTATCATATGACAACTGGTTCTCAAGAAGTAGAATACAGAACTGAAATGACATGAATTGTCACTGTTTCAGTCCTGAGTAACACTACCTGGTGCTTGTCCAACCAACATCCTGACAGCTTGTCAAAAGGCTGTTTGGAAATAGTTTTCACATGATTTACTGCATCAAACAAGCTGTCTTTATGTTCCAGTTCAGGCTTGACAAATTTGTCAGTTTCTTAAATCTTTTCTCAGTACATGAAGTCAACATTTTGGTGAAGCAACCAATTCTGAAAGACCTTCAAGGAAACCCCTGGTGATTTCTTCAAGTGTAACTAATTTAGAAATAGTGTAAGATATTTTTAAATCTCAGCAAAAGAATGGATCTTATAAGGTATCAGGAGAGCTTCATTTAAAAGTATCTAGCAACATCTGAGAATTTGCTGTGAAGAAAAGATTTATGTTTTAAAATTCTCACTAGTCTAGAAAAAATTAGTGCTTCCCTTGAGAAAGTATTTGGTTGAAACAGCAAGCTCTTAGAGCATATGTTATAAAAATGATGAGGATAGAACCTTTAAGCAGTTGGGTGAGCAAAAAAACCCCACTTATTTTGCTGGCTGGATAAGCAACATGAGTCCGGCATTCCTCAAATGTTGTCATCCTTTGGAAGCTGTATTGGCAAAGTTTTCCACTTAATACTTTTTGTTATTTTTATTTCCCTATTGCAGAGAAGTGCAGGGTATTAAGCTGTTAACCAAGAAAAAGTAGATAATAACAGTTTTCTCACCTTCTTCCTTTTCACACAATATTTGTGTTATTTTAGTGAAGTTGATTTTGGCCATGTTTCAACAGGTGACACAAGCTAAAAGACGCAAAACTATGTAAACTACTAGGGTGTCCTGGTTTCAGCTGAGGTGAAGTTAATTTCTTCTCAGTAGCTGTTAGTGCGCTGTGTTTTGGATTCAGAATGAGAATGGTGTTGATAACACACTGATGTTTTAGGTTTTTTGCCAAGTCGTGTATTCTAAATCAAGGACTATTTTTGTGGTTGTTTGGGGTTTTTTTTTGTTGTTGTTGGTTTTTTTTTTGTGGTTTTTTTTTTTTGTTGTTGTTTTGTTTGGTTAGTTCATTTGTTTTTGGGTTTTGGGGGTTTTTAATTGGTTGGTTAGTTGTGGTTTTTTGTGTCTTGTGCTCTTTCAGTGTGGAGGTACACAAAAGAAAAGAAACTTGGAGGGAGCTTAGCAGGGACAGGTGACTCAAACAGGCCAAAGGGATGTCCCACATCATAGAACGTCATGCCTAGTATATAAACTGGGGGGAATTACCCAAAGGGAGGGCTGATCTAGGTTTGGGAACAGGGTCTGGTATCCATCAATGGGTGGTGAAAGTTGTATTGTGCATCACTTATTAATTTTTTTCTTTCCCTTTTTATTATTATCATTAGTTAATATTATTTTCATGTTTTACTTTGTTTTCAATTATTATACTGTTATTATCTCAACCTCCAGTTTTACTTTTGATTCTCCTCTTTATTGTACCTGGGGTGGGGGGAGAGAGGGAGGTTGAACAAGTGACTGTGTGGTGCTTACTTTCCAGTTGGGCTTAAACCATAATGTAGGGGAAGAGGTGGTGAAGAGGAAAAGTAAAAATAGAGATGCATAAACCAATTGTAGCTCTATTGAATTCTAAATGGCTATTAAGATTTATTCTCATCACTGTACTTTATCAAATGATGCAGCCTACTCAGAGTAGCATGTTGTGATGTATAAATGTCGAGGGATGGAATTCTTTTACTGTATTCTATATTGATTTAATCTCTTGCATGAAGTGGAGTGGTTGGTTCAGCTTTTTGAAAACTGCATCAGTTTTTTCTGAATAACAACAGCAGGCTTTGAACAAAGACAAAGCAGATTTGTTTCTTACAGAGCAACATATATTGTGATGCTTCAGAGGACAAGAAATGATCTTTCAGTGCTGGTCAAAGCAGCAGGACACGTAGCTGCTGACAGGAATATGAGCTTAAGTGTGGGCAGACATGTGTAATTGATATTCACAAAATCACAAAAGTCCTTGGAGTAATTGTGGCACAAACTGGACTAGAAATGGGTCTTAAAATATTTTACACAATTGCCTCTGCCTCACAGTCTCAGCACTAACCTGAATGCTTAGCCCTGCTGTTCAGTTGTATGTCAGAGGGCCCAAGGTAATAACAAAACTCTTTTGTTCTTGTGACACGCATGCAAACTTTACTTGAGGTAGTTTGATTTGTGCTACTACACCTGACATTTTCTCTGTCAGCTGAGAGAAATACCGCATTTGACAAATTGAACCATTCTTGCTCAAAACACTTTTCTGGAAATCAATTTGTCTGTTTCATCTGGCAGGTTTGTAAATTCCCCAAACCTGATATTGTGTCCTCAAGATGAAAATGCTTCAAAATATGAGTATGCTTTTTTATTTTTTGAGGTCTGAGACATTTGTTCCAGCCTGCAGTTTGTGAAGCAGTTTGTTCACAATGTCTTTTCTTGAGTCTTGAGAAAGTATTCACTCTGTTAATCGAGTGGAAACAGCTACAGGGGATCACCATTGCTGGGTTTGGCCTAGTGTTCTCCTATTTTCTGCTACCAGGAAGTGAAGTGTTTGGTAGTCTCCAAAAAACTCCAGTAAGTTTTCTCTGCTTGATGTCATGATATGGGCACTCAAAATACCTTCCAGAGTCTGGAAGAATGTGTCAGCTGGAAGTAGCCAGGCAGCTGCATAGTTCAAGGCAGTTTGGATTTGGTTGGAGCTGCATGGAAGCACTTTTATTTGTCTAGTCCTACTGGGTTCTATGCAAGCAAATTTTGCTAACTTTACACCAACAGCATTTACCTACACAGGAAAATTTCCTCTCTCCTGTATGTTATCATAGTTTCTATTTGCTGTGGAACCAGTTAATAACTACTGGTCATCAGCTCCATATACTCCAACCTCATCATTAAAAGGTACTGTTCTGTTGAATGCTGAACCAGTTTGAGAGTGCTTTGTGTACTCATGCGGTGAGTTAGAGGATTTTGTTGAAGAATAGCCATGAACAACGCCAGAGTATATGTGACAAAACAAACATGTGAAGATCTTTGCTTATGTGCTCTGCTTTGTTGGTTTGCCCCAGTGAAAACGCAGCAGATTCCCGTGCCAGGGGATTACCCAGCTGTAACTTGGAACAAAATAGCGATGTGAGATCAATAGTGAATAAGTAAACATAGTGTTAGATTAACCCACTGTAAAGACATGATGTAAAATTGAATCAATATGAATAAACGCAGTGTTTCAGACTGTAACGTACGTAGGAAGCCACAGGAGCTGTTGTCACATTACATGGTTGTTACAGCATTTATTTTGTACCTATTTATTTTATGGATATCTAAAATTTTATATGTACATATTTTACACAATCCTAACACTTGACATGGACTTCTAACTATGCAAAATGTAGTGATGTTTCTGAGTTCTGGAATAAAATTTCCTAAGCTAGCAAACTTTTATCTTTTCCGCTAGTGTTTTGGGCTGGATTTCTTGGTGTGCCATGAGTAACTTAAAGAATTCTTGGGCATGTTGGTGAACTTGGAAAGTTCTAGTGAGGACTCTCAATAGATAGTTTGCAGACAACCACTCAATTTCCCAGGATAACAGTAGTTGCTAGTATAGAAACAGGCTTTTCTGTACCACCTGGTTTCAAGACCCAACACCGTCTAATCTCTTACAACCCAGAGTTACTGAGACTGCATTCAGAAAAGTGAGGTGGGTCTTTCCTACTGAGGAAGCTGGTTGAAGAGTCAGTTAAGGAAATAAATTAAAGTTGCTTTTATTGCTTCAATTTACCACAAATGTTGTATTTCAGATGTTCAAACTTTTCTCTGCAACTACCTAGGTCTAGGAATTTAACATTTTTGCCCCTCATGAATTGCCAGAATCCATACATGGAAGCTTTGGAAAAAAATTGTAAATAGTCTTTCCTGTAAATGCAATATGTAAAAAATAAAAAGAAATTAAATGCAAGTACAAAATTAACCACAGAACTGCTTAAAAAGCATGCAGGAATTAATCACAGAATATTCGGAGTTGGAAGGGACCCACAAGGATCATTGAGTCCAACTCTTAACACTGTCTCCCTGGCGGGAATTGAACCCGGGTCTCCCACATGACAGGTGGGGACACCTACCACTGTACTAAAGTGGATTGCTATATGTACCACTGTGAAGAAAGATTACATGCAGGTACCCCTAAGATGCTAGGCAGTGGAATAATTCAGGAAAATTTATTTCCAAGAGCCAAGAACACTAAATGTAAGAGTGTGAACTCTGGGCATGAAAGAATGCAGTATTTTTCCCTCTCCGGGCTTTTTTAATGCCTGGCCTGGCCGCACCTTGCAAGGTATCCAAAGCTGTCTGTGAAAATTTTATCTTTTCAGAAAGCTAACTCCTCTGCAAGGCAGGAGAAGTGTGAGGTATTCAAGTATGAAGATGTTCCTTCCAGGCAGCAAATGCTTTCTTGAGTGACAGAAACTCCCTATCTCCTTAAATTAAATCTTCCAGAGAAGGTTCTTCTATACCTACAACCACGTTATTTTAAACTCTCTGTTGTCATAGATGCATGCATTTAAATTCCTGACATAACTAATTGTTGACAAATGACAAAAAAAATGTCTGATATAAAGGACAAGCATTGGTGATTGCAACAGCATCACACATAGGCAAANAGTATGTCCAAAATGGATGACATCCGACTCAATCAATATGATTTTTCAAATTCTGCACTAAGATGGAGCAAAGTTAGTAAAAAATCCAGAAATTCTCATGATGACAAAATAAAAAAATACAAAATCAAGAATCAAATCTTTTAAAAGAAAGTAGCATTTTGGCTTTTCTTTTCTAGTGAAAGTTCATAGAAGAAAGGAAAAACTGTCTTCTCAGAATTTTACCTCAGGTTTTCGTAATGTAATTTATGGATTCTCATGCTATAAAATTCTGATTGCACTCAAGGGAAAACAACAGAAATTTATTAAGGATCAGAGGTATATTATTACAAGCCCTTCTGGCTAACTTCATACTTTTTTCTTGTTTCTTTTCTACAATATCAGATTTCCTGATAGGAAAGTTATTGGAGGTGTTCAGAGAGAAGCAGATCCAGTTGACAACATCCAAAGGTAAAGCTGGCAATTGAAATAGAGGTATCTACCCTTTCCCTGTGGGATGTTTACTTTTAAAAATTCTGTATAGCTGTATTAAATAACAGACAGTAAGCTAAGGTCAATGAATTAGTAAACGAAACAACTTCTCTTGAGTTCTGGTGAACAGTGGCCAAAGGCAAATCTCTGTTTCTGTGATCCTGGTAAGCCAAGAGCCAGTTTCTTACTTTTCTTATGAGTAAGAGTAGCTTGAAGTTATCCAAATTTACACAGCAAATCCATCAGTTCAGCACTCAACTACTGACAGTACTCCTGGGTCTTAGAATGATCTGGCACAGAAGAGCCCTGTAGTGTCTGTACTGAGTCTAATGAACTTCTTTCACTGATGGCAGTGCTGTTGTAGCCACAGTAGTATAAAGATAAATGAAATATGTAGAGAGTGTCAATAGTGAGATAAATGAAAAAACTAGCAGAGCTGGAGAAAAGAGAATTCTTTAAAATATTTTTCTGTTATTGGACAAGAATTAGCACATCCGCCACAGACTGGAAAAAAGTAGAGAACGATGTAAAACTGATAAGCAGGAAAATCTCACTATTCTAGAATTTCTGTCAGGTGGAGATTCCCTTTACCACAATTTTTTACAAGACCTCAGTGTTATGTGGATGTCAAGTGAAGATGTTAATTTTGATCAGACCATTTATCCAACTTGTTTAATAAACACCTCTGAAAGAGGCTCAATGCTATTTCTGAGGAAACTGTAATGATCTGATCATACATCCCTGCCCCACAGGAAAGGACCTTGTTATTAGTTGTGTAATGATCTTTCCATTGATTCAGGTTTGGTAAAATTTTGTTGATAAAATAAATAGCATGATACTGTCAGTCATAAAACTAGCCATTTATTTTAAAAATACGTCAGAACATTTGATTTCAAAAGCTACTAGTATGCACAATTTCCCATCCTTACTATAGGCTATGCAAGAAAAATAGCTTGGAGTAGCCTCTGAAAAAATCGATGATGGCAAAACCACCAATTACTTCATACACCAAACTAAGTAATTTACTTATTAAATTATAGAACAGAAAACAAGGGGCTAGAATCAGAAAGCAGATGGTCTCTTTTAACCCATACTTCTAGGGTTTTATTAATTGTGGATTTAACTAACGCTAATCATGAGTGAAACAGGCAAGATAGGCAATGCTGTTGCATCAGGAATAGAATGTGATATATACGGTTTGTGTACTGTCTACTTTCCTAGGAACCAGCTGGCGTCAGAATCCAAGCACTATATTTTACAACTCCAAGATCAATACTGAAAATGGGAGAGGTAATAAGCAGCTTTAATTCTCCCCATAAAGTCTGAACACCATCTACCAAATAATAAATAGGTTCAACCATTTCTCTGTTTTCTGGAAAGCTCCTCATCCACAAGGACCTATTTTATCATTTCTTTGTTTTATGGGTCTGTTTACAGTCCTTTACTTTTCCTTCACAGTCGGTTACCCAAAGTAATTCTAACTCTAATAAGACTAGGATGTTTTGCTACATAAGTTGAAGGGTAGCTTAGAGACCTTTCTGAGAGCATTTTGCTTTTACTACCAGTGAAACCCTCTTCTGCTGGGGCTCCTGAGTCCCTTTAGGAAAGGCTAACCTGGGACCCCCACCTTCCCACTCTCTTAATGGCCAGGAGTCTCAGCTCAGCTCAAACCTGAGCCCCTAACTTTCACCTCACTTGCCTCTCTCCAGTCCTTTCCATTGCTTCTCCTGAGCTGTTGATTATATTTCCTGGACTGATATTAGACATGAGTCAATACCTCAACTTTGTCTGAATGGTGAGTGGGACCCAGTGTGGTGGGAATCCCTGCTGTGCTCACCCTGCTTAGACACTGTAGGTATGTGACCTGCTGATGGGGACATGGTGATGCCTGTGCTGTGCATAACCTCAGCTGTTATTTGTCCACCCTATGGAACAACCTGACTTGCTGCTGAACAACAGCTTTGGCAAGGGATGGAGTTCAGCCCTGGGGACTTTCGTCAGTTCAGTGTCTATTCCACTTTTGCTAAGCTAAATTCAGCAGGATGCAAGGCCTACAGCACCCTATAAGATCTGCTCATACAGCTTGAACATCTGGATTCTCTGCACACAGTTCAGTCACATCATGAGGGTTGAGGGATCTGGATGAGAACACATCTCAAATACGACTTTTGCCATTTCATTTTCAGATGAAAACTCTGCTGAATTTTGTTTCAATGACTTATTATTTCTGTGATTTGGCATTACAAAATCATTAATCTGTGCCTATTTTGGTTGGGGCAGAGTTAATTATCTTCCCAGTGGCTACTATGGGGCTGTGGTTTGTATTTGTGCTGAAAAGAGTGTTGATAATACAGAGATGCTTTGCTATGTTTTTGCTATTGCTGAGTGGTGCTTGCACAGTGTCAAGGCCCTTTCTGCTTCTTGTACTGCCCTACCAGCGAGAAGGCTGGGGATGCACAGAAGCTGGGAGGGGATACTGACCTCAACAGAACTGAACTGATCCTCAAGATATGGTGTCATGCTCAATATATAAACTGGGGAGAGGAAGAAGGAGGTGATGGCATTTGTCTTTCCTAGTCACGGTTATGTATAACAGAGCCATACTTTGCTGAGGATGGCTGAACACTCTCTGTTTTAATTTGCTTGTGCCTGTTACTTGTTTTCCCTATTAGACTGCCTTTATCTCAACCTGTAAGTTTTCTCACTTTTCCAATTCACTTCACCATGCCTACCCTCTGAATGTCTAAGATGGCAGTTCTGCTGACCTTCCTCATTTCTCCAAGAGTCAAAATCAATGTAATTTCATGATTGCTATACCCATTGTGGCTTCTTACCATCACATCACAGAATCACACAGAATCACAGAATATTATGAGTTGGAAGGGACCCACAAGGATCATCTAGTCCAACTCACCATCTAACACCCGTACAGAGACCGAGATCACCCAGCAGTCCTTCTCTGTTTGCAAGCAATATGACATGTGGGTGCCCTACCTGGTTGGCACCCTTACCAGCGGAGTCAGAATGTTTTTCTTTACACACTTTGGGAACCTCCTAGGCTGTTTCCTTTGCATATGTGCACACACAACAAATTTCTATTGTTTTTGAAATTACAATTACAGCAATTGTATTTTCTTTAGGTACTTTATGATGTAGGTATTCATAGCAGGTATCTCATTACTATCAAAATGAAATATGAGAATTATTAATCTGATTTATTTTAAGATACCTTCTCTCACATGAGATATACCACTATTTAGAATTGACATTTTTTCATCACTGGTCAAATATGAGTCTGAATTGCTAGCTTGCATATAGACAGTGCAAATGCATTCCACCTCCTGTGCTTCTGACTATTTCCAGTGCACCAGTAACTAACAATAATACCTGTTCATAATGATCAAGGTAACTGCTAAGACTTGTCCCCTTCCCCACATCTACAATTCAAAGGATTTTTATGTATACTTATTACTACCTTCCTACTGACACTTTAATATATTTCACATCTAAAAAGACCTAGGTCTAATTTTTTTTACATCCATACATTGCACAACATTGTTCAGTCCTAAGCCTTCCCCATAACATGTAAATAAGCAGTGTTAAGATGATGAAAACAGTGTTCTGCTTTAAATATTTTTCCCATGGTATTTGAAATGCCTGGATAATTAATGAAATATGTATTTGAGCTTAGATTAGTTATTTCACTCTTCTTTTTTAGACTAAAAACTATATTTTGAAATGGCAGAGAGTCTTCTATTCAAATTTTTGTCTCTGTCATTGCAATACCAAAGTAGAGAGGCTTTCCTTGGCAGGATGCCTTGTCTCATCTTTGGCGTATCTGTTGCTGGTTTGCCAGCTTGCTGCCTTTTTCAGTAGGTTAGTCAATAGCTTTCCTACAAAGTCTGTTAACTGACTCCAAACAGCACAATGTCAGAGAGGTTAATATTCTGTCTGGTATGGTGTAACAAATTGTCCCTTACTATCTAGTACAACTGCAAGGCAAAGAAATGGAAATAAGACACATGAGCTGTCAATAAAATAGCTACCGTATACTCTGTAAGAGCCCAAGTCTCTAAAAAATCACTGTGGAGGTTTTTTTTTCCAACATAATATAATTTCTATCTTTTTAATTTCGTCCTCTTCAGTGATTACTGTATTTCATAATTTAACTCAGAAATTGGATGCCTTAGGGCTTGACTTTATCATGCACTAATAAAATGAAAAGAAACAGACCTTTGAAAATAATTGCCAAAATAGAGGCTGTCAGCAAGAATTAGACTCAACTGTGGCACTGGCTGGAAAAGGTTGTTTTCCTTTAGAATACATTAAATATTCACCTGAGGTAAACATGCAGTTGTTCACATATCTGCAAATTTGTATAGACACACTTATAAATGAATTTAGAAAGGAGCATCACGTTCATAGATGTATACATTTCTTATCTATGATTTGAAAAAATTTTAAAATGTTCCATTAGCAATAGGCCAGGGGAAGACAGGATATTTCATGAGCAGGACCCATATCCTTATCCTGCCTAATAAAATGTGATATTGTTCTTTTGATTTATTTTGTCTCCTTTCTGTCTCAGACTCTTCCACTGGCAGACTGGCTTAGAGGAGAAGTAATTATACATCAAAGGGTAACATATTCTGACTTTCTTTATAGTTACCAGTAAGACCTAAGCCCTGCCATGATCAAAATCGATTTATGAAACTGAAGTTCTCAAGAAACTGTTTTTAAATCTACTTGAATCTAGATAATATTCAGAGAGTTTTCACTGGCACCTAGGGTACTTTTCTGGTGACATGCAGGCATGTTGCTGGACCGTGCAACACAGTTATTAAGAAAGCTTATTTCCCAGAACTTGTCACTTAATTGGTGTCAACATTTTGAACTTCAGAGTTTCTCAGGTCTGTGAAGCTCTGTGACTGAACTTCTGTCACTCCTTCTTATGCACAGAAGCATCCTAGTGTCCTGGTTTAGTTTTTTTTTTCCTCTGGCAGTGAGGGGGCCTAACAGTTCCCGCCTGGGCCTCCATCGCTGCCATGGTGACCAAGGTCAGGAGCAGATAGAGATAGACATGCCTCTGTGAATAATATATTTGAGAAGGGAAAAAAAGTAGAAACAGTAAAGTAGATGGCCAGACCAGAGACTGGGAGAAGCTGAGCAGTATGAAGGCATGGCCAGGCCAGCCAGAGGAGGGGTAGGGGTTCTAGGCATCTTGCTGCTGCTTGTAGAATGGACCATAGTGAAGCAGACTGTCTGCCTGAAAAACCTATGGAATAGAGAGAGAGAAACCAGCAATGCGGAATCCACCTGAGGCCACGCTGATGATGGAGGATAATGCTGTGAAGCTACAGATGTCTCAGAGCCCAGAAACACGGAGCCGGAGCTGAGAGCTCGGCAGAGATGCTTTGGACAGACGTTTTGTGACAGAACTGCATTATGGTAGGATCTGATCTATGTACTTTGGGATGGGTTCATACATGAAGTAGCAAAGCCAGTGCTTAAAAGACTGCATCCTGTGCTGTGACTCACGGGCAACAGAGAATGGAAGAACTGTCATCCCTGGGTCGAGATCTTGATTTGGGGATTCAGAAAATTATGAATATAATGAGTTAGGTAAGGGCATGAAGATTTAGGGATTTTAGTGAATTAGTGAAAATTCAGTGAATTTTTAGTGAATTTTAGAAGCATTAGTAGACTTCAAAATCATTCAGGACGCCTGAGAGTTAAGATTGAATATTAAGGGTGAAAAACGCTGTCCTGCAGTCTCTGAAGGTACAAAAGTGAGTGTTGGCCACAAGAAGGGGAAAAGAATGAGCAACGTTGAAGCTAATTGGTTGAAGGACTCATGGCAAAGTACTGGTATATGACATAATGTTGAAAGGATGAATATTCATGGAGTGATTTGCATATGCATGAGACAAAGGGTTAAAGATGGGTGACAAAACTGAGTGGTTCTCTTTTGGCACCTGGTGGGGCAGGGGACCTCTTTCCTTGGCTCTTGGGCAAAAAATGAACTTTTTCTGTAGCATGCATGCAACTACCTTGAGTCCTGAATGATTTTCCTTAAATCAATCTCACTTGGGAAAGGGTAATGAAAGACCTTTTCTCTCGTGAGAGAGAGAGGACTTTATGAAATGGCAGAGAGATAGTTTCCTACCCTAAAAATGGTCAGAAATACGAACTTGCCTGGTTTTTCCCCTACCCCATTTCCCCCGTTGTCTCCTGGATGGAAAAAGGGAATATGAGATCTGTTGTAAGAAAGGAGGGGTGGGGGAAAAGGTTGCCTTTAAAATGGTGCTTCTCACATTAAGCTCTGGTCTTGTTAGTTAATAAATAAATCCTTTATATTCCTCACTTGTAGCTTGCCTTGTTTTGCCTGTAATAAACCTTTTTCCAGGTTTTTTTTTTTCCTCCGGGAGAGGTTGTGGGTGAATCTCTGGCATCCAGCCAGGGTCAAACCACAACACCTAGCTTCTGGCAAAACAGCACCCAACTCATAGCCAAAGTCCTCAGATTAAACAGCAGTCAGACACCCTCAAAGAGAGGGAAATGCACAAAAAACCAAATGAGAAAGAATTGAATGCTACAATGCAATATAAGAAATCTGGTTTCCAGTCTGTATTCTCAGGACTGTTTTAATCTTCTGTATAATGTAAATGAATTGTCATAAGAAATGAGACAGCAGCAGTATTTAAAGTGAATTCTAGACTTAGAAACAAATTTCTTTATATGATTTGCCAGTGCTCGATACAATTTTATCTTCTCAATCACTTTTTCCTGAAACATTTTTTACTTAATATTTCTTCAGAACTTTTGTTTCTATCTCTTTAATAGTAGATATCTTTCAGAAACTATGTTTTATTATNTGATTCTGTGATTCTGTGATTATCTTGTCTGGCTGCTGCTTGTAAAATATTTTTTTATGTCCTATAGAAGTAAGTTGGGTTCTTCTGTTTTGTTCCTACAAACAGTGCACAAGCTTTCTGAGATTTTTACTGTCCTCACAATATTTTTCAAGTGTATTAAATTTCAGCCTATTGTTGATTTTTTTCCTAGCACTTTTTTTCGTATAAGTCTTAGTATTTTCTCCTCTTGCAGTCCTTCTATTTTCTGTATCTTTGATTGCCTGATTTTGCTTTTCCCTTTGTAATGAAATAATGCATGGACACCACATGATATTTTTAAAACTAGTTATTGAACTTGTGAGACAAAATTGACTTGCGGAAAGAAACCTCACAGCTTGTAGGAGTTATGAGATAGGTATGTTTATTAGCAGCACTGGAAACAAGGGGGATAGATCCTCAAAAAACTTGTGTACTTGCTGTTGTTTTGGCAGTGCCTTATATGCTACAGAGTTACACAATATTCAGTAGATGTCGTACAATATTCAACATGTGAGTTACATATGAATCCTAGTCCCCACCTGGGTCATGGTTGATATCAGCACATCTCCAACATTCTGCTGGCAAGCAGTAGTTTATGGGCACACGTTCTTTGCTGATCGGTGCAGTTAAAACCTAATCCTCTTAGCCCATTTCCAAACTCCTACTGGCAATTTTTGTTCTATCACCCCCTATGTTCCCAACGTAATTCGGTCTTTGGTTTATCACTCCTTTTGTTCACAACTGAATTCCCCCCTTTTCTTTCTTCTGGGTAAATTCTTTTGCCTATTCCTGGGTTCAGTGCTTCATGAAAACAGCTACCATCTTCTAATTTTTGTTCTCAACTGGTATTTTTTCCATTTCCCATAACTTCCAGTACTATTTTTACATTGGCAACAGAACATCTAAGCTCACAACAACTAAGTATTCCTAGTACAATAATTCCTGTTATTGTTACAAACATATGTTTTGGCCAAGTCAAATCTGGTAGCCAGGTAATCAATGTCTTCCATATGCTGGTGATCCATGAGATATCATTGATACCTCATGTAAAATTTTTCTTTGTGCCCACAAGTCATATCTGTGTATTTCCCCAACTACTTACATAGATTTCAACAATTGAGAGAATTAATCCTTAAATAAATTCTCCCAGTGCTGACATCCTCAGCTTTTCACACGACTGAACTGCCTTTTCATTTGCATTTTCCTGTCCTCCGTTCTCTAGAAAAAAACTTTAGACTGCACTTCCATAAGCCTCTTCTGCAGATCTGTGTAAACCTCCATGCATGCTTTCTAGGGGATACTGGCAGTTATTCACTGCAGTGTAAAGAAGTTGGACACCTGTTATAGTTGTGTCTCCCTTCTGCTCGTTCATCTACAATGCATATCCTCAGTCATGGTGAGCAACAAGTAATTTTAGAAACATTAAAGTGACTGACTGACAAATTATTTCTAAATATGAAGTTTCACTCTTGTAGCTATGCTTTTGCCAAGTGTCAGTGTTCATCCAGATTTCTTTCGGTCTACAGTATTGCAAAATACCTAAGCTTCAAGCTGAAGCAAGTAATTAATATTGTCACTTGTTACCAAACAGATCACTAGGAAATGCAGGGGAAGATTTTTTTTTGTCCCCAAGGAACAAAGCCCAGGTCTTTTTTCTTACTGTCAGTCATTTGATTTAAGCTGTAATATCTTTAAGGAATGTCCAAATTAATATGAATAATGAAACAATTAGAAATATTCATAATATTTTACATCCACAACTACATTTGTATCTTATAAGATACATTAAGATATAATTTAAATGAAAAATATCTGAAAAGTAGATAAAGCTTACAGGAATTTCTTGAAACCATATTGAAAAAAAAATTTAATATATTTCTGTATTTTGACATTAGGACATAAAATGAAAATGTCTCTGCTTCCCAGAGGTCATAATTTTGCCTTTTTTTTAAAGTTCTGTTACAATGATCAGTTCCTCTATTCCAATTTGTATTAAACTTACTGGCACTTACATCGCATTGGTACAACAATGAACTTTGTGGGAAATACATACTAGTGTCACATCATTATAATAAGTGTACTATCCTATTTTAAAGCAGTTTAAAGTGGTGGGATTGTTCTAATTGCTGGGTGCTTTAGCCATAAAAGGACTTTTCAAGTATGCTCAGCCTCCTCTGACTACTGTGCAGAAGGTCTTCCACTGCAGTGTTTTTCTGTTTGTATTTGATAGCACTTAGGTATGCCGTATTGTCCTGGGTCAATTAAGATGAAGTGTGAATTGAATTTAGAGATACTTGAATAATATATATATAGAGAGAAATAAGAACTTTACTGGGAGGAAGAAAAAAATTGAATATAACAAATATATATATATATTTGAACAACAATAATAACAGTATCAACAAAAATGGAACAATGACAACTGTAGACAGCTGGGAAATAAAGAAGTACGAGGGGGGCGCCTAGTTCAAGGGAAACCAGGGCACCTCCAGGATTCCAGGAGCAGGGGAATAGGGTTCAGGGTAGGCAAACCAGTGGAGTAACAGCCAGTGATCCTTTCCTGAAATGTCCAAGGGGCTGCAGGGGAGATCCAGCGGTCAGCAGGGGAAAAGCTGTGCTAAGATGAGGAGTCAAAGGTCCACGTGGTCGTGGGCGAAATGGCAGTGGTAGAGATCAGAGGTGAAAACAAGGCTTCCTCAGTCCAGAAGCTCCATGAATGTCCTCCTGAGGCCCAGGAGCTGTAGTTAAAGGACCTCGGGCCCCTCCCATTTCGCCTGCCTTGTGGGCATGTCTTCACATGCTATTGGTTGTCACTCAGCCTGCCCCAGCCCTCAGGCCCCTCCCGTAGTCACATGCCTTGCTGGGAAGGGAAGATAAGACACAGGATCCTCCATTGTTTGTCAGGTGAAATGAAGAAAAACCCTCCCCTGGCCACATTCCTTTCAGGGAAGGGAAGATAAGAAGAGAGACCTATTGTCCTAGTAAAAAGGAGAAAAGTTTTACAATAGAACAAAAGGGCTCTCCCCATGACATGTATCAATCAAGATCACATTTAGACCTCTTATAGCTCAACAGGTATAGGCTGGTACCACTGTATTCATGTCAGTTATATGCCTTTTAAAACTGTTATGAATATGACCTATGATAGGATTTTGAGTCAAAGTGTACAAGATTTTAGTTTGTTAAAGTGATTTACCCTATGCACAGATAATTTGAGAAAATATTTTTGAAAGTATACTTTGAGGAAAGCCTGTTACTATAAGAATTCACACTGTTCTTGTCTGTGTGGTATGTCTTGCATAATGAGCAAGAAATAAAAAGGAAAGAAGTGATCAAATAAGCTTCTTCAAGATTTAGCACTGTGCATTCACACTGTTGTCTCTATGCCATCTAGTTTACTCTCACTATCTCAGGTCAACAGAAAACATTTATTGTGTGATTTTTCTATGAAAGGGAAGAATATATGAAATACAGTGCATGCACATTCTGCACTACAGAGTATTATACCCCTTTGACATGCCTTGGACAATGTAAATAGAAATCACATTTGTGTAGCTCAGGGCAGATATAATTTTAGAAGATAGGATGCATCTCTTGACAGCACAAGGTTGAAATATGCATGAGTGTTCTTCTGAGAGTCTTCAGTCTTCTGGAATTAACATAGTAAGTATTTCAGTAGGTACATCAGGTTAAAAGAGTAAGAAAATATATTCAGCCCTTAGTGTAGTCCCTCACTGCAGTAAGCCTTTTATATGTGGTGTGCAAGTAGGCACACAAGAGGACAATAATGCTTTAATCAGTGGGGTTTTTTCAGTTCTAAAGCATGAAAGAACACCCTTTGTTTACCAAATCTCATCAAAAGATCTCAAAGCCTCAGTTCTCAGCCTCCTTCTTTCTCACTGTTGCTATATCCATAACTCTCGTGCACTAAAAACCAAACTGTGGATTACCAGATATTTGTTCAGGAATCAATTAAATTTGATCTTTATGTCTGCTGTAACAACTCTAAGTACCATGTAGATCAGGCACAGGAAGCAATAGCTGACATGTATTACCTGGAGGTAATAAGGAAACATAATAGAAAAAGATATTATTCAATCTTGTGTCATCATATTTGCAGAATTGTGAACTGGTGCGCTCACACCAATAACACAACAATTTTTTAACATTTTTTTAGCTAGAGAGCAGATTTGTGGTGTGATAATTGTACAAAAAAGTACTGGTATCTGCTGCCTTCCATTTTGGCAGCAAATCTCATAGTGACAATGCAAATGATTTGACAGAGAGGCTGACATAAAAATAGAATCATGACCTGTCTGGGATAGTTTTGGAAAACATAGATAATTTCAAAAAATCTTTTGACTTACAAATCACATATTTAATCTTGTGGTAAATATGTAAATATGTCTCAGAGAGTCCCATTTAAAAGGATATTCTATATAAGACTATATTAGAGAAAATGAAAGAAGCTTGTTTTACACTTAGCAACAAGAAAAAGTACCTTGAGATCACACACTACTTACATACAGAAATGCATGGCATTTAAAAAAGATATCTCTGAATTTTCCTAACAGCAAGAAATTACTGCATGTTATTTGAAGGATTTAGTGTTAGAATAATTTTTTTTAATAGACAATCAATAGATTTGTATTCTGCTTTGTACTTATACAAAGCAGAATACTGAAGTGAACTATAGGGGAAATTAAGAGTTTCATTTTGCCAGGCTTACATTTCTGGAAGCAAGTGTTATAGTTTTTGTACCTAATGTATAAAGGAGGTACAAAAATGTAATTAGGATCCACCTTTAAGAAAAAAATTGTGTCACCTTCAAGGGTCCAGATCTTGGTAAGTATGATTCCTCCTCACTGCATAGTTTACATTTTAAGTATACAGAGCAGTAATTTTTATAAATTAGTTATAGTCACAAAGCAATGGCTATTGTTGATGGAAGACTACTTACTTCCAAATTGGATGAGAGCATGAAAGAAAGTGGCTTGGTATTTCCTTGACATCTAGCGAAAACTTTAATTCAAAACAAGTTATTTGTTGATAACACAGATATCTGCATATGAATTTTGTGGTTAACCATTTTCTATTAGCCCAGAAAATGGTAGGAAGGTAACTTCATTGACAATTTAATAGGGTATGTTGCATCTAACTTCAGTTATGTGAAAATTACACATTCAGCCTTAGATGATTGTCTAGATGGTTCTTTAGTCAGTGGAAATCTTTTCAGAGTATATCATTGTAGCCAGAAAGAGATTTCTCTTACAGAATGGGATTAATTATTTCTGAGTACAGTCATTTCTCACCATGGATTAGAGAACAATGACTAGCCCAAACTAGATACATAGTTAAGTAACACAAATCCTACTTCTAAATGGACAATGCTAAACTAAATGAGAAAATTAAATTTTAACTTAATGAACGCACTTCCCAAAATTACTTTGAGTATGATGTTCTGAGATGTTAACCACAACCCGTTATTTAATTTATTTCATGCATATGTATGTATTGACCAATGAAAATTAAATCCTCACCTGCGTTAAACAGAAAGTAGGATCTGCAACCTCCATAAACTGAAACTTCTTAAAGATAGAGAAGCGATGCAGACCTTGTACACTAGCACATGCTGAGTAGCATGCTCCCAGTGCTACAGTCAAGTGAGGAAATTCAGTTCCATTAACTTCAAAACAGGTAATACATATTTTACCCATGAAGACCATCTGATTATCCACACTTCCCACTGCAGAAGAAAAAAGCACTTTTAAGATACACTCTAAATGATGTCAGATTATACTCAGTCCTTTCCCAGTAGACAGAAGAAGCTGAAAGAGTGGCAATACTTTGAAACAGATCAAAATTGAGAAGAAATCTTAGCTAATGACAGACCACTTTGTTTCAGGTCTCTTGATCCTTTAGAATACTTAAACTTTGGGCCTGAAATGATCTATGCAAGTTAACCTTAAAAGATTGTTAACCAGTCAGAATTTGCATCAGTATTGTAGTTTTTCAACACATAAAGCAGCCAGCTTTCAGAAAAATTAAGTAATGAATATATGTCATGGTTTGACCCTGGCTGGATGCCAGAGATTCACCCATAACCTCTCCTGGAGGAAAAAACTGAAAAAAAGAACAACTTATCACAGGCAAAACAAGGCAAGCTACAAGTGAGAAATATAAAGGATTCATTTATTAACTAACAAGATCAGAGCTTAATGTGAGAAGCATCATTTATAGGCAACCTTCTGCCCCCACCCCTCCTTCTCTTACAACAGATCTCATATTCCCTTTTTTGACCAGGAGACGAAGGGGAAAAAGGATAGGGGTGAAACCAGGCTTGTTGGTATTTCTGACCAGATTTAGAGTAGGAACCATCTCTCTG
>WEKX01025718.1:10796-24424 GCA_013390025.1 Pitta sordida | reverse complement strand
CCCAAACAATGACAATATATTAGCATGTTTCTGCATAATGCTGAGAAAATAGATGGAATAGAATAGAGAATATGTTTTTTTATACTCACATTTGTTTTCTCTTAGACTGAAACTTTAAAATGCATTTATAATACAAACTTTCTCCTGTACAGGTTCTTTTATTCAAAATAGCAACATGGAGTAGGAATGGCTGATCACACTCATGATATACCATAAAACAAAGAGATGACAACACAGCATTTATACCATCTTAACAGCTCAAGCCCAAAGAGTGTTCAGTGGCCCCTGAATTCTTGCCCTAATTCTTAGTCTCCCACAAGAAACACTGTAAGCAGATTTTATCTCGTCCTCCAAGGATGTATTTTGATGTTATGATTAAATAACAATTAAATAAGAAAAATAAATAACTTAACATTTAAACAACTCTTTCTTAAAAATCTACCTAGATTTGGCAGCCAGGTTTTACTGGTTGCACTACAGGTTGTGAAGCTGAGCCACTTGGAGGAACCAATCCATCTGCATTCTGTCTGAGTTTTCTTTTGTTTTGAGGGGGGTTTTGTGTGTGGATTTTTTTTTTTTTTAATCTCTGTAGACCATACTTTACAGACTCTTCTTCCTCTGCTTGAACTGTCAAAATCCAGACACTATGTACTAATTCCTCTGATTATGACATTAAAAATCAAATTTCTGACTCCTCTGCAGCAGTGGGGCCAACTCAGCAATCTCTAGTGAATGAAGGATACATAAAAGTTTGGAATATAGTGTTGTATTTATTCCATAAGTGTCACAGTATTTTCTCATAATTAACTCTGTTGGGTATTCCTTTGTGAAAAATAGGCTTTACTTACAGTTAATTTTAATACATTTTAGGAAACAAAAAGTAACATTGGTTGATTTCCTTTGACCAGAAGAGGAGGAGCTGTAAAAATTAAATGTGGTGCTAATACCACCCATTTCCTCCCCTTCCTGTTATTTTAAGTAGAATTTTGTGATCCTCATTACAACACTGCCCCACAGGGATGTTGATGTTTGCACAGAATAATGAGTTGCAAGCAGTACTGTAGACAAATCTTGGCATGGAAAGAAAACAGGCTATAAATGAAAAAGAAAAAAAACTCGACTAAAAATGCAGTGGGTTTTTCTGCTGTTTGAAACCAATGTATTTAAAGACAGTGTTAGGCTGAATAATTAAGAATTTTAGCAGAGAAAATGTATAGAAATAAGCATGTATATGGTTACCCTATTAATGAGATTTTTGTTAAAAAGGGAACTTTCATATTTATTTCTTTATATTTGAAATGCTGCCAAAAATGAATGAACAGAGGGAAGAACATCAAGGGAGATCAGAGCTAAGAGCAGTGTTGCCGGAACTGATCTCTCTGGCCTGCAGCTTTCTTCTTTTGACCCACTTTCTTTTATACAGCAACTATACAATAATTCTGTTCCTACCTCAGGTTTCTCAGTAAGACTGGAAATATAAAATCAGACTGAAGTCTGTGAAATAATGACAGAAACATTCAAAAGCCTTCAACATAAGGACATAAGAGATAACAGGGAGAGTTCACGCTGACTTCTTGTAGGATTCCTGTGGACTGGAACGGTCACTGCAGATGGACTAACATGCCTGAAAATGAGAATGTTTTCTAAAACATTTTCAGGAAACATTAATAATACATCTACTTCAGGGAGATGCTCTGCTCAACAATTGCATCATCTCCTGATGCATGTTGGAATTTTGTGGCAAGGCACTTACTCTTGCTTTCAAAGTCAGTAGAGTTACTTTGAGGCTTTCTCCTGGGTAGCAGAGGAGCACTTGACCCCTAACTATCATTCTTCTTCTGCCTGTCAGCTCTCCCAGCAGCATGCCACACAGGTTGCAAATGGAATCTGGCTAATAGCAGTCCTAGTGAGTTTATCAGTGGAAATGTGGTTCGACTATCTTGATTTATATTCCAGCAGAAAGAAAAAAAGTGAAAAAAAAGACAAAACGACATATACTGTTTGTATTTCTGAAATGACAGGCATGAAATGGAATTGTATAAGTAACTATGATTCTGTTATTTTCTTCTAGTTATTCAGACTGAAATATGTATCTGTCTCTCTATATATACACACACATATATTACATACTGAGGAGAGTGAGAAAGGACTTAGACAAAGGTCACTGTGGTTTAACTCTAATAAGTTGAATTTAAGAAAAAAACCAGAAGTGAACATTTATACACATAAACACTGCTGAATGTCATCCTCTTCTGCATAGTACAATGTGGTTGCTCTGTGTGACCTCCATGTTTCTCCTTCCCCCAGCAAATCCACCCTTGATAGAGCAAACACAAAGAAATATAATGAAAAATGACCAGCTTAATCTCTTATTCTGTTTGCACAAATCCACGTGATTTCAATGTTAGCTGTGGTAACCCCTTATCCACTGATTATACAAAGAGAAAAAATAAAGATGGTGAGGAGATGTAGAAGGTTCTGTGAATGTGTCGCTGACACTACATGAAGATATATATATAGGTACACATATACAGATATATAACCCCTAAAATGTGGGCACTGACCTCCTTATCACTTTAGATGACTATAGCATGCTGTAGGCCTAACAATGATGTCTTCAGAGATACCTAGTCAAGCATAACCATTAAGGGTTTCTTTTATAGTTTTCCAACACTTGTTGCACCTTTTTTTCTGCCAGTTTCATACTCCTTAGTAGAAAAAATAATTTTTTTTCAGTAAAGCTGTTTTTCCTTGGAAGAAGATAATTTAATAGAGATGGAGCTTTTGTAAAAAGTGATTTTTTTTAGCATACTTGTCCAATGATACATTTTGATCTATCATTCCTGTTTATGAGATTCATATCAAAGTTTTTAAAAGGACATACTTATTTTGATTATAAAGACTTATGTTTCCAGATCAACAGAATTCGGTACTTCATTTCTAAGTCTTGTGTGCCCCCCATGCCCCCATTCCTCTGTTTTGTTTCCAGCAAAATGGAAGGATTAGCTGAAAACCATTACCAGGTAAGGAAGCTATTGAGACACAAAAGCTATTTGCAAAATGAGATACCATACCAAAAGAACAAAAGTTCTATAGAATTCACTGCAAAAGCTAAAAACAAGTTAATTTAAGACAAGAAAGTAATAATCACACATCTTGTCAGGGAACCAGGGTTGGTACTGTGGCTTGCTGACACCGTGCTTTGCCATGTTCCTGACTAGAGGCAGACAGGGAAGGATCCCACAGGCGGAGCCTGTCCTACTGCCAAGTGCACCTTGGAGGCCAGGCCCTGCCTTTCCCACTCTGGGGACAGCAAGTGAGAATACTATTTTGATGTTGGTAACAGACTAGTATTAGGAGGAACTTAATTTGTGCTCTCAAGGGTGACTGAATGCTCTGTGTGAAAGATAGTATTTGGATGTGTTTGAATTTATCCTGATATATTTTACTATGATGGCTAAATTGACAGATCTAGAAGTTAAAAAAACAAACCAACAAACAAGAACCACCCCTCCCCCCCCAACCACCTAAATGTAATGATAATTTTTTTTTTTTTTTATTATGATTCTTGGGAGGGCTGAAGGGCTTTTGCTTTTACAATCAATGAATTTGTGCCCTGTAAGGTAATTTTAAATGAATGAAAGAAGATCAGTGCAAGGTTTAGTGGACCAATGACTGAAAACATCTTATATCAAGAGAACTTTGACAATGACTGGATGAAAATGTTGAATGTGAAGGCTGTGGGATTACTGAGAACACCAGAGACACATGGAAGGGAGGGCTATAAGTGAGAATTCCTATTTATAGAAATGATGAGTATTTCCTATTTATATTTAGTTAGAGAACTTAGTCCTTTTTTTTTTTTTTTACTTTTCTGTGGACTAGAATCATAGAAAATTTCAAGCCATGTTCAGACCCTGGGCAGGTTGGTGACAGTAGAAGCTTCTCTGTGGGTCCCAGAATGGAAAGAGATGCTACAAAGAAGGACGCTGCTCATACTAACAGTAGATTTTGTATGGTCCTCTAAATTTAAAGGTGATGCAACATGGAAGTATATTAAAACTTTGTCCTCAGCTACAAAATGAAATATGCAGGCTGCAACAGTTTCACCTCAGGAACAGCAACTACAGTTACTTTTTTTTCTTTAATGAAATCTCTTCCCAATAAATTCAATCAGTAACCTGGCTTAGCTCAAACATTTCCCATGTAGCATGTTATATTTACTGTGAATTTGGTTTTCTTTTTTCATATGTCTGAGGGAGATGCAAAGTGTTCTAAAAATTAAGATAAGTTCATTTTAATTTCAACTGTAGAGAAATCATCTGGGCATTCTCTATTGGCACAGAGTAATGATAATTTGGCTTCTGATATCTCCTCGAGGCCTCCTGTCCTGCTCAGCTATGTTCAGCATATATTGCAGAGCACAGAAGCATGTGCATTCTGATAGCGCCAGTAGACTCCTGGAGCTTGATATGGTTTTCTCTCTTTTCTACTGCAGCCATCACAGTTACCAACCAGAAATAATGCATACAGCAATGCCCGGAGAAAACCCAAATAAATACACTGTACACACAGTTTTCCCTTTTCTGACCTGCATTGTGATGGATTTTTTGGTAAAATGTCAGCTGTGAATGGAATCAGTGCCTGAGGTTTTGCAAACAAAGCAACACTATGTAAGATAAAATAGTAGCATGGAGATCAGTGCTAGTTTCCTTATCGGACTCAAACACTGTCATTCCTTACTTATTGAAATATAAAGTAGAATTTTGCATGGAGACAGAGGGAACAGATGTAAGTCAGTTCTTCTTTTATGCTGCATACCTTTGCTACGACAGTAGCAAAAGTTAACTCTGCATTGCTAGCCAAAGTTAACACAACATCTTTCTTTTAACTAGTATTCTATTACTAAGTATATTACTTATCACACTTAAAAAGAAGAACATTCATTACTGATCTTTCAGAAGACTGATCTGTAAAAGAAATATCTGGAGGCTTCTTTTTGGTAGCTACAGTGAATGGCATCAAGGTCAACCCTAACTTCTTAGACTGCTGTTGGAGAAAATAAAATTCAGCATCTCACAGTGCTCCTGAGCCTAATATTACATGGGGGCTTAGAAAATAGTACAGGGTTCCATATCACACTTTGTTTCCCTTGGAAATCCATGTAATACTTCCACATAGCTGGGGCTCAGCAGTTTGCTTGTGGTAAATCTGCTATTTTGATATTTTTTTCTATTTCTTTTTCTGTTCACCTTCTGCACTTTTGAGTGATGAGTAGGGACGTGCATGGCCCCAAGCCTAGCTTAGTCCTCTACAGGAAGAGATGAGTAGCAGTAAATGCGTGAAAATAGATTATATTTGCAAAGACAAAGACGAAAATTCCTGTATGGTTTTAGGGATAACCTTGTTAGCAATAGAGAAGGAGAGTAAATGGAAGACATCCATATTTAAGAGAACCTTGGGATCACTGTAGTTGCATTTTACTTTTCATGCAAGACTCTGGTCTCAACACCAAGAGCTCCAGGTGTACTCACCTCTTAGGCCATGATTCCTCATCTCTGAGGCGAGGTTACCAACATATATTCCTACTGGGTGATGTCTGGATTTTGAAAGCAGCCCCTTCTGTCCCAATGGGCTTCAAATCTTACCCCGCAGCAGAAGCCAGTAGGTAGATAGAAGTACCATCCTTCCTGGTGCACCTCATGTGCAGACATCAGTAGGTGCTGTGCTGTTACATATAAGTAATATCTTTTCTCCTTGAAATTGCTATTTAAAGTACTACAAGAATTTGTCAAGGCTGTGTGAGACAGCAGCAGGTCTATCTTCTGCTGAGCAATTAAGTTACTTCTATTAATAAAATGCCAGCGCTTTTGTTTTCTGAATGTAAATCTACCAGTTATTTATTTATTTGTGGTATTACAGTTTCTTCAAGGGATGCGCCATTGCCAGAAATAGACCAAATCTGTGGGCTGAACCTGAGTTTCTGCTAGCCAGAGAGCACAACTGATGTTACATACCTGGCCATGCTTGTTGATGAGGTACAATTCATCTTCTGTAGTTCAGATTCTTTATTTTCTGACATGAAATTCCTCTGTGTGGATGTTGGTTTGTTAAGTTGACAAATCTATGGCTAGTTACAATTACATATTTACAAAAAAATTAATATTTTTCTCTTGACATCAGTCTTATGTTTATTTTGTTTATATATGAGAACAATTTATTTTCATCACCTGTGTATTTTTAATCTGTTTATTTTCAGTATATAGCCACTCTCTCTAAGAGATATTAAGAGAATGAAAAGCTAAAATGAGCCAAATTATATTATACAAGTATATTTTCATATGCATAATGGAGGGTAGACTTAATCCTTGATGAGCTTTTTCCGTTTGATAGAAATGATAGCCCTCTCCCTCTCACCACCTCGTTCTGTCTGATCTTTCTTAGTCTTTCTTCAAAACGTTCAAATCTCTTAAGAATGCAAAGAAAAGAACATTAGGGCAACATAGTCTTGGATATCATTTTATAGTGATTTTTCTCATTTTTCTTATTTTTGGTTTCTTTGGCTGGTCCTAGGTGGGAAGTTACATTAAGGGTACTATTATTTCATCTCCTTCAATATATAATTGTTTGATACACTGTGAAATAAGTCCCTGAAGCTTCTATGATTAATTTTCCTTTATTATGCTGCTTCAGTAATAAAAATTAAATAAATATATGGAAAAGAGATGTTGAATCTTGGTAGGTGGCCCAGTTATATTGTTTCTGAAGGATGCAGGAGAGTATGTGGTTCCAGACCTCCATAGAGGTATTTCTCTTTAATGACTATGCAGCACAAGTGTTTATTTCTCTTTTTGGCTGGGGTGATATTCTCAGAGAAGGTTTTATATATTGTAAAATATTTTCTGAGAGGCTTCCATCTACTTCATAGATTATTCTCTTTACAATCTTTCAGTTATTTTTGCCATTTTCTTGTCCTCTTCTGTCTTTACTCCTGAATACTGAGAGCTCTAAACATCTTCTTGGCAGTATCACAAAAAGGGAAGCGGGATATAGTAATAGAAAAATTCAGAGTAGTGGAGCACATGAACAAATCAGTCCCTCTCTAGGACTTCAACTTTCATTTTTTAATCTTTTATGCAACTGTTTTTGCCATCTGGAAAGGACAATCACATATCTGCTTTTAAGACTCTAAGTAGCCAGAGTGACACCTAGGTGCCACAGAATAATCTAGGAAATCCTGTTATGTGTGTAACTTTAAAACCCAATTCTGTTTGACAATTTAACCTGTTTATTCTATATGAGAACCCATCCTAAACTGCTGTAGCTGGCTTGCAAAAGTACCTGTAGAATCAAAGCAGGATTTTGTGTCAGTCCATGTGTACTATTTTCATTTATATTTGCTTGTTAATCATGCATAATCCCGGCTGCATAACACTTCTGTGTTATGAACTAACCATTCCCAGATTCTGGCTGGAGCACAGCACCAGGAAAGAGCTTCACCATCAGGAGATCGCCTTGGGAGAGATCCCCTACTTTCAAATTTAGAAACAAAGGTTGTTTAGAACCAATATGAGGTGTCAAGACACAGCACAATATTTTATGAAAATCCACTTTAGCATAATGGTGAGTGTCCTCGTCTCTCATATGGGAAACAGGGGTTCAATTCCTGCCAGGGAGTCAGTGGTGCCGTTTAGGACTTGGATTCAATGATCCTTGTGGGTCCCTTCCAATTCAGAAGATTCTACGTGATTCTATGATTCTGTGAAGATAATTTGCATGAAAACATGATGCATTAAACAAGTTGATAGCTTGCTGTTCTCTCTACCTCTGAAAATATTTATATAGATAAATAAAGAGACATATAACAAAATGTACTTTATGAAAAAAAAACAATATAATTATCTCTTTTTTATGTTTTAATAATGTTGTTTTCATTGAAACTAGGTTCCTCTCGCATTTGGCATTTTTTAGATATATCACAAAATGTCCTCTTGATTTTCAGCCATGCGAATACTAAACTCCCACACTTTTCTGACTGTATTTACAACTAAATGATTGAAATTTCATGGAAGATTTATTTATTTTGATCCATTGTTTGAATTACAATTAGTATACAGCAGACTCCTCCAGACTCAGAGGGCTCCACAGTAGATAGTAGGCACCATTCAAGATGTATTGTAAGAGAGATGCCCATGTCCAGGACAGTATAAACAGACTGGAGAACAGCAGATAGAAACCCTACAGCAGGGCAGCTTCAAGTAAGGAATGATGACCAGATGTCAGAGGGTCTTCCAGATATTGTAGTTACTGAGTCAGACTGAACTCTCTGACTTTTTTTTTTTTAAGCAGAATCACACACAGAATCACAGAAAATTATGAGTTGGAAGGGACCCACAAGGATCATCTAGTCCAACTCACCATCTAATACCCGTACAGCGACCAAGAGCACATCCCAGAGTATGATAACAACCTAGATGCCTCACAGTCTAGCAGGCCACTCTGAGCCGGAGGGGGCCCAGGGTCATCCAGCCCTCACCCCCCAGCTAGACCAGCTAGACCATGTCACTAAGCTCCTCGTCCAGTCTTCTCTTAAACACTTCCAGGGATGGCGACTCCACCACCATCCTGGGCAGCCCATTCCAATATGCAATTACTCTCTCCGTGAAAAACCGCTTCCTAACATTGAGATTAAACCTCCCCTGGCGTAGCTTGAGGCTGTGCCCTCTCGTTCTGGTGTCGTCAGCCTGGAAGAAGAGGTCTACACCCATCTGGCTGCAACCTCCCCGCAGGTAGTTGTAAACAGCAATGAGGTCCCCTCTGAGCCTCCTCTTCTCCAGACTGAACAGTCCCAGTTCCCGTAGTCGCTCCTCATAGGGCCTGCCCTCCAGTCCCTTCACCATCCTCGTTGCCCTTCTCTGCACCCTCTCAAGCAGCTCAACATCCCTTTTAAACTGGGGAGCCCAGAACTGCACGCAGTATTCAAGATGGGGTCTGACCAGCGCTGTGTACAGGGGGAGGACAACCTCCCTGGACCGACTGACCACACTGTTCTTGATGCAGGCCAGGATGCCATTGGCCTTCTTAGCCACCTGGGCACACTGCTGGCTCATATTGAGTTTCCTATCGATCAGTACACCTAAGTCTCTCTCCACTTCACTAGTCTCGAGCCATTCCTCCCCCAGCCGGTAGCGGTGCATGGGGTTGTTATGGCCGAAGTGAAGAACCCGGCACTTAGTTATGTTAAATCTCATACTGTTAGAGCATGCCCATCTCTCCAGTCTGTCAAGGTCCCTCTGGAGGGCCTTCCTACCCTCCGGCAGTTCAACATTTGCCCCCAGCTTAGTATCATCTGCAACTCTCTTCAGAGGGGCAAGTGCTGCTATTACATTTTTCAAAGCGAAGAAACTGAAATAAGGAAAATTAAATACTTGCCTGTGATCACCCAACAGAGAAAATACTGTAATCTAGTTTTCCTAACCGTGATCTTTCTTACATGCTGCATGTACCCTGGGCCCAAATTTTTATTAGAACAGTGTGTCTTTTCACCATTACAGCAATATTTTCCAGATGATTGCATACTTCACTGCAATTCAGTTTTCAGACCTTCATAACCTAGTGAAACTAAAACAAATTTCTTTTGAAAGAGAACAAATCTAGTATCTGACAGAGATGCCCTTACTTAATATCCCTTTTCTTTAAATACACTTGTTTCAGCTGAAAGATTCTAAATACGTAAAAGAATGTGTGCATTTTTCTCTCCATCTTTGATGTACACAAGCATAACCAAGTCAATGTTCTTGAATTTATTTTCAGGAAGCTTACTGGTGGGTGAAAAGAGAAGAAAATTTTCAGTGCAAAGTGAGATGAACAGACAACAAGCTATTACAGAATGCTGCAATGAGTAATTTGCAACTTTAATGGCATTTTCTTCCTTTTTCTTCTATGATGTAGACACAATATATCTGGGAATGAACTTAAACTGAGTCCCAGATGAGGAAAATTGATCAGATCAGAATCAATGGGAACCTCTGAAGGCAGCCACAATCCCAAACCAAACTGAACTTGGAAATTCATCAGTTGTGGTTTCTCAAATATTGGTAAAACCCAGGATGATGACAGCTCCTTCAGTGTTTAGAGAGCTTATATGTTGTCAGGAAAGCCATGCACAAATAGTAATAGTGACAAGGATGTACTTTGACTACTGGTAATTCAACAAAGTCTGTAATTTTAGGCAATCTACTATGATCAATCCCTTCACGTTTAAGTATTAACATGTCACATCTTACATGCACTTCCACAGTCATGAGCGGATGACCTCTGCAGAAGGAGCATGGGGGCTTCAGCTCCTGCAGTATGGACTTGTTAGAAAGAGTGTCGAAGGAAAATACTTATCAGCAGTAGCAGTGAGTACACTTTTTACTATTATGAATGCAATTTCAGCAAGACTACTTTAAATAGCCTTCTTTACCAAGAAGGGGTATATATTTGGTCTGCCAATATGGTTACAAAGCAGTTAGAAATGGCAAAATATTTTATGCACAGCACTGACTGAAAGACCTTACTGCTAGGATTTTTGAAAACCTTCATCTGAATTTGTTTTACTTATAGTCAGTTTATCTGCAATAAAGCAATATGTCTACATATGATTTTAGAGGTGTCACTGGGAAGAAGCTGATTTTTTAAAGTAAATATACTAAGTGCACTTTCAAAGATGAATTAATATAATGGTACCATAGATATAGGGAAGAAAATCTGATGGATTATACACATCATATTTTCCCCCTCTCTGTTTTTCTAATATTATTTCCCTGTGAATATTCAATAACTTTTTCATTGAAACACATTTTTCATACTATTTGTCAGAATATGCAAGTAATTACTAATGATGAAATTGCTATAGAATAAAAGACTATTCCTATTTCTTTGCTTGGTTTTGCATTTCTGCAAGAAGAAATATTCCAGATATTCAATTTCAAACTTTAAAATATTTAACTTTTTGGAAATTGATGCAGAGGATCAGTGGTTCAGAGATATCCAAAAAATTTATTCCACAGTCATATCTCTCTTCATTTTCGTTTGATTTATCTTCACACAGAGATAATTAAAAAAATGAACGTTGCTTCTTAAGTCACCATTTCAGTTATTCTTTATGTGAAGGCTTGTCACTATAGCAAACCTTCAACCTGTTAGTCCAACCAAGTCTTACTATTCTATTTATACATACACTAAAGAGAGGCAATTAGTCTCCTAAGTAGCTTTTTCCTCTGATCTGTCATGCTGTAGCACCAAGCAGATGTGCCATCATTGGCAGAATATGGGAGAAGAGCCTGGGGATTCAGCTTGCATTTCCTCCAAAACATGCTCTTAAAAAAAACAAAAACAAGAAGAAAACCAAAACAAGTGAGGCTAAACCCCTTAGTAATAAAGCCAATGATGAGATGAGTGCTAAAAATTACAAAATGCAGGATGCTGTTTTCCTCCTGTGGCACTGACTATCTTTTTTAAATATCGAGCTACTAGGAATGCAGACATTCAAAATGTGAAAGAATGTGCTTCTCATGTTTATTCAGGTCTTTCTGAAAAGCTGAAATAAATTTTCAGTGCCTTTTATTCTTTCTGCTTGTACATTTACTTCCCTTGTTTAGGATTGTTCTAATACGTCACATAATTTAATTCAATAATCAGCAAGTTTCCTGACAAAAGGTTAGAAATCAAGGTTAACAAGTAACAAATTACTCTAAAATCAAAATGTCACAAAGTCTCTGTGGAATGCAGCTGCAGACATTGGCTATTCAGGATCAATTTTTCATTAAATTCTGCAAATTATTTCAAGCCTTTCTTCTTCATCTGGGATGAATCTGTTCTTTATCAGCTACCAGAAGATGGAGCTCTTTTAGTAAGATGCTGGTATTTGAAAAAACGCAGAAAAAATCAGAGACGAGATTTAGAAAAACATTAAGAATTATTTCCATATTTTTCTAGCTAAGGCTTAGTTACATTTTATATCAGGTAAAAATTATATTCTGCTGCTATAAATCTAAAAACCAGCTTAGTATTTCACTATATTTTCAGATTTTTTTCATTTTAATCTTATATTTTAAACTGTCTTCTTCTTCCATCTTCTAAATTTTCCAAACATTCCTGAACAGGTCAGAAGTTGCCCTTTACAGAAGATATATGGCGTTGCAAGAGTGCTAATTATGTAAAAATTTGACTCCAAGTCTTTTTCTGCATTCCTGGTTTCAGTGATGTAAGGCTGGAGTGGAAGGCAGTGTAGCTGGGATCTGCAGGGTTTCATGGCTGTCAGACCAAACATCTTTCACTGACATCTCTGAAAACTACTAAGCAGGTAGGCTTCATTTCTGCTGACATAAGCCACCTCAGACAGGCAAGAGTGGAAAGCCAGATAAATGTGTCTGTGAAGGTATCCGTTTGTCTCTTCTTCTGTGTTGAACATGGAGGAAAGACAGATAAAGAGGTTAGACTAGACATCAAACCTTAAGAGAGGTAAATTTGCCAAATGAATCCAGAAATCTTATTAACTGAGTTTGTGAAGAAAATATCGAATCTCTGTGCACAGTATTGATTCAGACTTCTTTAGTACAAGCTGTGATTCGCAATTCTTTAGTATAACCTGCAATCAGACCAGAGTATGAACATAAAGTTCAAATTTTGGGGAGACCGTTATATCGCTTGGAAAGAATATTGACAAAAAAAAGTCAACGCCGTATCTTAGCTTTCCACTTAAAATTGAAATAAACACAGAATCACAGCATTAACAAGGTTGGAAAAGACCATTGAGATCATTGAGTCCAACCTATTACCTAACACCATCTCATCACCTAAATCATGGCACTAAGTAGCTCATCCAATCTCTTCTTAAACACATCCAGGGACGGTGACTCAACCACCTCCCTGGGCAGCCCATTCCAATGGGAAATCACTCTCTCTGTGAAAAAGTTCTTCCTAACGTCCAGCCTAAACCTCCCCTGACGCAGCTTAAGACTGTGTCCTCTCGGTCTGTCACTGGTATCCTGAGAGAAGAGACCGAACCCTCCCTGACTATCCTTTCAGGTCGGTGTAGAGAGCAACAAGGTCTCCCCTGAGACTCCTCCAGTGTAAACAACCCCAGTTCCCTCAGACACTCTTGAAAGGACTTCTGCTCCAGTCCCTTTATCATCCTTGTTGCCCTAATCTTTCAATAAGTGTCAAGACTAGATAGAGGAAGCATAAAATGCAGATTACGTTACCTTGTATAATTCTTCCTACTGTTTTTGTGAGTTCACAGATTCACAGAATATTGTGAGTTGGAAGGGACCCACAAGGATCATCTAGTCCAACTCACCATCTAACACCCGTACAGAGAGCGAACGCACATCCCAGAGTGGTAAACACAAACCTAGTTCCCTCACAGTCTAACAGGCCACTCCGAGCCGAAAGGGACCCACAGGATCATCCAGCCCTACACCCACCAGCTAGACCATGTCACTAAGCTCCTCATCGAGTCTTCCCTTAAACACCTCCAGGGGCGGCGTCTCCACCATCTCCCTGGGCAGTCCATTCCAATGTACAATCACTCTCTCTGTGAAAAACCGCTTCCTAACATTAAGTTTAAACCTCCCCTGGCG